>JAHFWL010001296.1:0-303069 GCA_021292165.1 Shinisaurus crocodilurus | reverse complement strand
CACAACACAACATGCAGCCACCCATTTTGAACATGCAACCTCCAATCGGGGGGTTGTGGTGGCATGTCCTGCAAACCCAGCCATTGCTGGTCATCGAGGGTTAAACAACCCACACTCAATTCTCAATTAGTAGTTGGGTTTGCATCAAAATGGTGGCTGTGTACGCACCCCCGCATGCATTGTGGTTAATCATTGGTTAATTAACCCATGATAAGCCACCATGCTGTGCAAACTGGCCCCTACACTCCCCAAGTCCTGGGTTGTTTTAATTGGCTTTTTCTTAATAAGCTGAAGGATTGATGCACTTGTTTATTTATTTAAAGGTGGACAGCTCACGTGAAGCAAGTGCAAAGGGGATGAGCAAGAAGGATGACTGTACTTGCTGGCATGTCTGTTTGTCATATTATTATTTTTTTACATATTTCACCTGATAGCAGGTGAGAACCTATTGTGACTGCTCTTTGAATACTACATCTGTCTTTACCCTTGAAGCAGGCGGAGGCAAACAGCTAAATGCCCCAACAGTAAAATCCACTGTTCCAGGGAGAGGCATCCCCCCCAGGCACTTCCTGAGCTCAAACCTAGCCTCTCTATGCCTCCCGCTGTCCCTAAAACTCTAACTTCAGTCTGACTCCTTACATACTGAGGGCCAAAAAAGACATTAGTTTAAATCCGTATTTAGCAGCTGTGTTTTTTTTCCCCATTTTATTCTACAGTAGGTGAAGGGGGGTGATCCAGATTGGGACCCTAGCATAGGGGTAGGGGGCTTTTAAGATCTGGATCAGGCCCCTTGCACCTACTTTAGAAGGGGGGGAGTTGCTGCTACAGTGTGGCGTAGTGGTGAGAGTGTTGGACTGGGGCTCAGGAGATCCGGGTTCTAGTCCCCACTCGGCCTTGAAGCTCACTGGGTGACTTTGGGCCAGTCGCTGACTCTCAGCCTAACCTACCACACAGGGTTGTTGTGAGGATCAAATGGAGAGGAGGAGGAGGATTATGTAAGCCGCCTTGGGTTCCTTGCAGGAAAAAAGGCGGGGTATAAATATAATAAATAAATAAATATACCAGTGGCCCTTAGATTACAGTATCCTTAGCACAACTTAGGGGAACTTGTGCTCCCTGCCCCATTCAGAAGACTTGAGGAAGATCCAGCTATGGATTTCTATTAGCCAGCAATCTAAAAAAAAGAAAAAAAGAAAAAAGGAAGGTATAGACCAGGGATGGGAAACTGGTGGCCCTTCAAATGTTTTGACCTACAAGTCCCCTCACCCCTGACCATTGGCTATCCTGACTAAGGCTGATGGGAGTTGTAGGGCAGAACATCTGCAGGGCCACAGGTTGCCCACTCCTGGTTTAGACAGACCTGGCCAACTTTCTGAAGTCCTTCAGGCCCCAGTAACCCTTTCCTGTTCAACCCCCCCCCCCCTACAACACCATTTATTCTCAGCAGTTGAAGGCTGCGGTCCTGCCAGTTCCTCCTGTATCCAGTGCCGCTGGTGTGCTGCTTTCCCCCTAATTCTGAGGAAATGAGTCTTAAAAACTGAACATTCCCAAGAGATTATTCTCCACCTCACTTCTGTTCAAGCTGTTTCCCATTACCTCATGCTCTTGTTTGCTTTCACCTGCAGTTGGGCTATTAAGGGAAGGGGCTGCAAGAAAGAATATGGCAGGCATTTCCCAGGCACCTGTCCCATCCTTTCCCGAGAGATCGTAAAGCACTTCGTAGACTGAGAAATGGAAGAGAAACGTTGCACGGTGGTAATCCAATAATGCCGCTCTTCCATTCACAGAGAAGCAGACGTATTTTGTTTTCTTCCAAGTGGCTCTTCAACCATCTTGCCACCGTGGGCTGCACAGAAGTAATGCGTTTGGTGTAGTGCTTCAAAGGCAGGCCTCTTTGTAGTCTTTGTTCTTGCACCTCATTCCTTTTTGCTACCAGAGAGAGTCTGCTCCAAAAGTCTTGTTTTCTGTTCTTCTCCACCCCGCCCCCAGCAGCTCTTTGCGGTTGTATCTTTGTGGAATGACATTGGCCGGTGTCACCGTTACCCTCACTGTCTAGAAGTAGGTTCACGTAGCTGGGGCAAGCAGGTTTCCTCTCCTTAGAGCCACATATTAACTGAGACGGGGGGGGGACAGCTCCCCCCAAGAGAGAATTTTACCACTTCGGAGGCTGACAGCCAAGTAACACTGGTTTCCTGTGTTATGAAAATAAAGTACAAGACACACTTTAAAAAAATAATAATCATGGAGTGTTTAAAATAAGCGACGCACTGTTTTCATATGGGACACGGGGAACGGGGGGGTGGGTGGGGAGAGAAAATGTTAGCTCATGCATTTTGCATAGTGATTGGCAAATTATCAGATCACTGCTCCAAAAGTTCGCAAATGCTGCCTGCTGGCCAAATGTGATAAAAATGCAGGTTTTGCTCCCAGGAGCTCCAGAGAGACAGTTTAACAGAGTTCAGAATCACTGGGAGCAGCTCACTACAGCTCTGCATAAGCACTGAGCTGTTTAATTAGAATTGCACAGATGCAGTTGACTCGTCAAGTCAATCACAGGAATCAGTACGGTTGTCGCCGGCGTTCGCGAGAGATGCTTTGCTTGGTTGGCTTAATTCTGTAAAGCTTCAGTTTAGTCCTTTTGGGAACAAGCCGGACTCCCACTGTACCAAAGCCACAGGATGTAGGGATGGGGTTCATGCCAGGCAGATTGAGGGAGGGAGTGGGACAATTTGAGAGGGAAGAGCCATTCAGGCAGTGGCCAGCCATGTTTTCTCAGCCACTGACCCAAGAATAAGGGAGCTTGATGATGCTACTAAACCTAGGGTAGCCACTTATGTATTGCCAGAAAAAAGGACAAAGGAGGGCAGCGATTTGCATAACATTTGCACATGTTGATTTTTCTGTGTATAGATGAAATTTAGAAATGATTGCTATAATTTAATTAGATACACAATACATGTCACCATACCCAAGTGACCTCTGTGCCTGCTCAATGTGTTGCTGTCCAGGTGTCATCCTCGAATATATAGGTACCTGCCCGGACCATAAGATTGCCCTCAGCGGTCTTTCTTCAGGAGCCCCTGCCAAAGGAGGTGAGGTGGGTGGCTACTAAGAAGAGGGCCTTTTCTGCTGTGGCACCCAGGTTGTGGAATGAACTTCCCAGAGAGGCTCACTTGGCGCCTATGTTGTCCTCTTTCTTGCACCAGGTGAAGACTTTCTTATTTCCCCAGATATTTTAGCCTTTCACTTTATGTTATTTTAAATCTGTTACTGTATTTTAAATCTTTGAATTGCTGCTAGGTTTTATCTTATTTTAAAAAAAACTTTTATTTGATACTGTAGTTTTAAGCTTTTAAACTTTTATATTGTATCTTATGTTGTATTTTATGGTTTTAATTGTTTTGAACCACCCAGAGAGCTTCGGCTATTGGGCGGCATAGAAATGTAATAAATAAATGAATAAATCTGTTGAAGAGCAACTTCAAGGCCTCTGCTCTGCTGCTCTCCCTAATTATGCTTCTTTATCTTTAAACCCAGCTTGGGCTGGGCAGCCCTTCGGATAGAAGGACACCTTCAAACAGAGGATTGTCCTCTGACAGCCCTTTCAATAGATGGCTCTTCTCTTTAAAGTAGGACACCTGGCCACCCTAAAGTGGCCTGAAACAGGCCTCCAACTAGGAGTTGCGACTATAGCTTACTTGGGAGGAGAGGCTTACTTGCAAGCAAGGTCTACTTCTGAGTATCAAGGTGAGGTATTCGGCATATGAAATTGGCATGCCCTGGAGGGCTGCCCATGAATCAGAAGGAGAGAGAGGCGGAGAAAGAAGAATCAGAGTGTGATTTCACACGACACAACAACCCACCCTGCGAATAAGCTACACAAGAACAAGCCATGGTGTGCCTGACAGGTGATCAGGCTTACTGGGGGCAGTTTCCCCCCTCATTACTCCACCCTGGTCCTCCAGCTGGTATCCCAGGATCCTGCCCAGCAGAACCTGTCTTGTCTCCCCCTCCCAGCTTCATTCACGACCCTGTTTTCGTTCATGTTTTCCTTTTCTTTCCCCAGAGCCCTGTGCTGCTGCCAATGACAGCTGCTCCACTGATGTCCAAATGGCACTTAGGAGCAACCGTCACTGGCTCGTTACCCTTTTTGGTAACTGTCAGGGCAATGCTAACAAACTGGAGGGTCCCACTGCTAAGGGGGAGATATACTCACCACACCCCCTTTCAGGGCAAAAACCCCTTCACCATTTTGCTTTTCAACTGACAGCTCACCAATTGACAGCTGTCAGGTATGTGCAAAGTAGCCTATATTCAGCCATTCTTGGTCAATGTCCATGGATAGTACCTATTGCACTTTGACAGCAGGCACTTAGCAGGACATTGGCCAGGCAAGACTCCACATGTTGGGGATCTGTAAGTGCAGACCTGCCAAAGACCAGGAATAAAATTAAAAAGGAAATTACGGTCAGAATCGCGCACATTTCTGCCACACACACAAAAGAAAAAAGCGGGTAACAAGCCAGTGACAGTCACTCCAAAGTGAGCATCAGTGGAGCAGCTGTCACTGGCAGAGACATACCGCCAAGAACAGCAAGGGGTTTTTGCTGCTTTTGCTGAGCAGTTTGCTCGTCACTTCCCACAACCCACAATGGGATCGGTCTCCCAGGTTTGAACAACATGACAACCAATTGTGGTTTCAACAACCCCTAGAACAAACCATGGGTTGTTAGGGTGGTTTGTTCCCCCAAAACAAGCCATTCTGCAGGAAGTGGTTCAGATGACACGACAACCCACTGTGGCTTGTTACCCATGATGGGTTGTCGTGTTGTGCGAACCAGTCAGTTTCTTTGAGCTGTTCTCACAGCAAACATGGAAGCCAGGAGGACAAAGACTAAGTGTTTATTAGCTTCTTTGCCTCCTTCTGAGACCATAGGGAACTGCCGAGGCAGGCCAGAAATGGTGGGGCGGAAGCACACAAGCTCCCCACAATGTTCTGGATTGCTTTGTATTATACCATGCAGAAAAACTGAGATGCAAGGATGGCCAGCAATGCTACTGCAGACTTTTTAAATTATTATTTTAAGCCCATTAATATAGGGTGGCCACTTATTAATTTCTGAAAAAGAGGACAAAAGAGGAAATCTGCATAAAATTTGCATATGATATGCTAATTTATATGCAGGTGCACATTTAGAAATTATTGTTATAATTTAATTAGAAAGACAGTACATCTCAGCATGGTGTGGGAGACTGTAGCCAGATGACCTACAGTATGTGCCTTGCTCGGACTTCTGTGCAGGTGCACCTGATGGGCAACTTCAAGGCCCAACTCTTCCTTCTGATGGTTCTTTATACCGGACTTGGACAGGGCAGCCCTCCAAGTAAAGGTTAGACCTTCAAATAGACCTTCTCAGGGTTCTTTATTTTTAAGCTGGCACTGTATCAACTCCATCTGATACGGCAGCTGCGCCCCTACCTTCCTAATCATCTGCTCCCATCAGTGGTTCATGCCTTGGTCTCCTCTCGCCTAGACTACTGTAATGCGCTCTACGTGGGGTTACCCTGGAAGATGGTTCGGAAGCTACAGCTGGTACAGAACGCGGCAGCTCGCCTGGTTAAAGGCAGCCACCGGTGGGATCACATCACTCCAGTGCTCAAGGAGCTGCACTGGCTACCAGTTGCTTGCCGAGCCGAATTCAAGGTGTTGTTTTTGACCTTTAAAACCCTATATGGCTCCGGTCCAGTTTATCTCAAGGAGCGTCTCCAGCAACACCAAGTAGGCCACTCAACAAGATCTGCCACAGACAGCCTTCTCCTTGTCCCTTCAGCCGGAGCAGCTAGACTGGTGGGGACGAGGAAGA
The DNA here is from genome assembly GCA_021292165.1 of Shinisaurus crocodilurus. Classification (NCBI taxonomy): domain Eukaryota; kingdom Metazoa; phylum Chordata; class Lepidosauria; order Squamata; family Shinisauridae; genus Shinisaurus; species Shinisaurus crocodilurus. Next base: position 297,205 of record JAHFWL010001296.1, on the reverse strand, counting down.
GGGCCTTTTCTGTGGCGGCCCCCATACTGTGGAACTCTCTCCCTAGTGACCTCCGCCATGCCCCCTCTCTGCTGAGCTTCTGCCGCTCACTAAAAACATGGCTATTCAGGCGGGAATATGGGGTGGGTTAAGATTTTAAAATTTTATACTGTTTAAAATGTATTTTATATTTTATTATGTTGTACATCGCCCAGAGTGGCCGGTTTGCCGGCCAGATGGGCGATTCATAAATACAACAAATAAGTAAACCAGATTTGAACTGGACAGCCCTTCAAACAGAGGACTGTCCTCTGTAAAACTCTACTACAGCTATGTTTGGCTGTAAAGATGGTATTGCTCCATTTTATTGGGGTAAGTAAGACAAAAGCCGAGCCGACAAATCCCTCTGCATATAACTGGCCCACCAGGAGGTACCTGCAATTATTAATGCCACTCAGCTACAGAGATCCAGATCATTTGTGAGTGACTGACAAACACACATGGGATGTAATACAAATATTGAGATGGCTCTGATCTGGCCAAGCAGAGCCTCCCCCAGTGAGGCTGCAGAGCATTCCTAACACTGAAGATAACCAGGCCATCTCTTTTCAGAGCTCCGTGTGTGCACCAGTGCTTCTGGATCTGGACTGGAACAGTTGTCTTGTCGTCACGCCTCCATACATCAGAATAGGCTTAATTTGCCAGCTCATCCTATTGATTTGTAAATCAACTCAAACGTTACAAGACACCATGAAGTCTCCAGTGATGTCTTCATCCAAAGGGAACAAAACTCAGGTCAATGCTGCACCCCTGGAACTTCCCACCGCTCAGAAAATTGGGGTGCATGTAACAATAATGTTATGGGACTGGGGTTGGGCTGGATGTCCTCTCAGGGTCCCTTTCAGGCTTGTGATTTTGGATTGTGACAGTGGAGTCCACCAAACTGGTCAAACCAGTAGTTCTGATAGAGACTAACTTAATGGCCATGGAAGACTAATTATTTATTTATATTTATATCCTGCCCTTTTCCTGCAAGGAACCCAAGGCAGCTTACATGGTCCTCTCTCCACCCACCCCATTTTATCCTCACAGCAACCCTGTGAGGTAGGTTAGGCTGAGAGTCGGTGACGGAGACCCCCTCCTCTAGTTTCCTGCATTGTGCAGGGGGTTGGACTCGATAGCGTTGTAGGCTCCTTCCGACTCTATGATGTATGAAACTCTATGACCCAAAGTCACCCAGTGAGCTTCTTGGCCAAGTGGGGACTAGAACCCAGAACTCCTGAGTCCCAGTCCAACACTCTCACCACTACGCCACAGTGACACGACTGGACTAGTACTGACTAGTCAAGTCCCTTCCCTTTGTTAAGGAGATTAGCTTTAGCAAAAGCTAAGGAAACAGGCAGAGACTCCTTCTAGAAGGGGGGCATGTTTTTTCTTCCTCCACCTTCTCTCCTCCCTTCTCTTCGAAATGTCATCAATCATACAGCCCTGTCTGTATAAATGCAAACAGCCTGTAGTTTCTGAAGCTGGAATATAGACAGGGAACAGGGAGAGAGAGCTGGAGTTTGTGGAATGCTGGGAGGTGCCGTCCAACTAGAGAAGTGAAGGCCTGGAGCGAGAGAGGGGGGGGGACTTGACAAAATGAGAGGGTCGCCACTTTTTTTTTAAAGTCCCCCACATTTCCCACCAGGGATTTTTTTTTTTTAAATTGGAGCGGGGGTGTTTTCCCAACAGATTTTCCTGATTCTTTCCCATTTTCATTTTCTTCCCCCCCCCCAGGCCTTCATATCTCTAGATCCAACACATCTGGAGGGCAGCAGGTTGGTATAAGTTGTTCCTTCACATTCTTAGTCTGAAGCATCCCTGCATTCACCCCACCCACATCTGCATAAATCTAAACAATGAAGAAGATGCCTATACAGAACTGTAAGGATGCTGCAAGTGCTGTCAACCATGTGCTGTCAACCATGCACTGTCAGCATTAAGAAGACGCCTTCAGTCACATCCTATTGGTGTGTGCTTCTCTCTTGCTGTCTCCCACAGTCTTCCATGTTCAGGTGACTCCTGGCCAGTTGCATTAAAGATATTTAATTCACTTAGACAGAACTTGATGCTTCTTTTAAGTGAAAAATGGAGGGATTCTCTCTCCCCTTGCAATAGCATCCAGAAAGGTAGAACAGCCCACCACCACTTCTTATTCTCATTACAGGAGAAACATCAATAATGCACAAGTTTTTGTGACAACCCATTTTTCAATCAGATAATCTTTTCCTGCTTTCCTCCTCCATCTCCTGCAACAGCTGGTTTAGAAATAGAAGACATCTGTCCAATTTTTCAATTAAGTACCGTGGCAGTTTCTGCCATATCAACCTCTTCCTCCTGGGAGGTGATCGTCATAAAATGGCCAAAGTCATCTCATTGTCTCTCCCTGGTTATCTGCTTTGTGATAATGTCTCCAAAACAAAGGTGGCAGTAATTGAGCAGCTGATGGTTGCTTATTGACCCATGGTTATAAAAGTCTCTGTGTTGCTTTGTGACCACCACTGTTCTTCTATCTGCTTGTTGATCCACATTTTCTAGTTAATCTGTAAATTTGTTAGGAGGCTCGAGCACACACACTGCTTTTTTATGTGCTTGTATAATTCTTTTTGTTAGATTCTGCAAGATATTACTGCTAGAAAAAGAACAGGATTGCCCAGAAGCTGGGATAATTAGAAGGTTTTGAAAATCGCGATTTGGGCTCAATCATAGATTTAGACAAATGGGCTCGAGGCTCCTGAGTTTAAACCCTAAAACCAGAGGCATTTAATTATCTACATCAAGAAAAAACTGTATGAATAAGCTAAAGTCTATATTCATGAAGAAGATGGGGAACTTCCATTATCATTCTCCTCCTTGAATCCAAGTGAAAAAATCAGTTAGATTTAAGTACACAGCAAAACCTATTTTGCTGTGTACTTCAGGTGCGGTGTTAAGGTCAGGACCGCTGGATGGTCAACCACTGATCTGACTGCTGACTCTATAAAATAACTGGGAGGCTGGCATGCTGCAAAGCGATGTGTCAGCCTCCAACGCCATCTTTATTGCAGGTTCCATGCCCAGTCTTCAGTGGAGGGGCCAAACCATTGTTCCCAATTGTTCTTTCTAAGATCCATTTGAAAACTGCCAGAAGTTCCCCTATACCCCACACCCTCGACTGCTCTTTCAACTTCTTTTGTCTATGCCAGCAGCCTTCCCCAACCCGGTGTCCTCCAGATGTTTTGGACTTCAACTCCCATCAGCCTTACCCAGCATGGCCAATAGTCAGGAAGGCTAGTCTTTGCTAAACATACCCGGTTCCTTAATCCTTCCAACTAGGATGAATGAATATATATCTAGCCCTATATAGTCCAGAATGGAGTATGTTGTATAATGTCCCCAACCAAGCGTATTGCTCCTCTCGCTTCCATGGCAAGTTGCTTTCAATAGAGCTGGAGCTGCCATTGTTTGTCCCTTTGCCTTCTCGCTCTTGTGAGTAGAATATGGGTTCTTATAGTGTGTAGGTAAACGGGCCCAAATGAAGAGACTGGCAGATACACTACACAAAGCCAATCAGAAAACTGCACGCACATAATCTCTCTCTCTCTCTCTCTCTCTCTCTCTCTCTCTCTCTCTCACACACACACACACACACACACACACACACACTCACACCTTCCCCCTGCAACTTCCAAGAATAAACATCTATTTGAACCACATACCTCTCCACAATCACAATCTAACTGCATGAGGCTTGCAATCCCAAACACACGCTTATCTGAAAGCAAATCCCATGTTTAGGATCAAGCTTTTAATACAGGTCTACCTTTCACCCCACACGGGATGCAGCTGCAATTAATTTATTAATTGTAAGGTTAGGGAGTAAGGATAAAATCCCCCAGAGAAGGGGGAAAGACAAGAGAAACAGGAATAAAACCTACGTAATCCCCAAACAGACAGAGCTAACAATGTAAATAATGTAAAGGCTTTTAAAATTGGCATATAGGGAGGTTTCCTCTTCTTTGTGATGAAGAAGATATTTCTTTTTACATCTGGTTTGCATTTTTCTCTTGGATTCTGCCAGGAACAATTCCAAAAACAGAACACAGAGCTGAGTCCTATGCATGTGTACATTCCTAGAGGATTCTTTCACTGATCTTCATAGCCCTAATGGTAATAGTTGTCCTTCTCAACATCTTTTTTTAAAATGAGCTTTTGTTGCTCAGTGCAAAAACATATGGCCTGATTAACTTTGCAACATTGCCGCTGCCATCATATCAAGCAATCCACATTTAGAAAATAATTACAGTGAATATGACAAGAAAAATGTTCCATTGTAGAAAATGTTTTCCTAATTGTTCTAACCCTATTATCTTCCCAAAGGGATTTGTCTGGAAAGCCTTATTAATGACTGTGTAACAGACTCTGATGTCAGGCTTTACATTTTCAAGCACCAAAAAGGCCACCATATTTGTCCGTGTAACTTCACGCTTGCCGATGTGGTGGGACAGAAAGCCTTAAGAGCAGACTGCTGTAAATCTGCTGGCCCAAGTCTACAAGCCTCTTGTACAAGGCAAGAAGTAGATAACATTGCTATTAGCCATCATTGCTAAATGAAATATGTCCGGGTGTTTTGTTTTGTCTTTTTGAAACTTACTGCTTGTTTGTTGATAGATTTGGATATAGTTTTAGGCAATCATCCCAATGACTTCCTTAATTTTGATTCATCCATAGTCCAAATTGATTTTGAACGCTATTTGGATGCCTGTCGTGGCCTGCCAGATGCAACCAGGAGACAAACACAATGTTGTCATAGCACCAAATCCCTTCTTTTGTGTCCGTTGTTGAGGAAGCAACGCATTTCAAAAGCTACTGGTTTTTGGATAACCAAGAACAGAATATTTGCGCAATGAATGCGATAGGCAACTCAGCATGATTTATAGCACCAGTGGGAACTTTTGCTAGTATGCAGTTGGATTCTGTTCTTGTCAAGGCATCAACATCTCCATCTCTCTCTCTCTCTCTCTCTCTCTCTCTCTCTCTCTCCAGAAACCAATCCTTTTGCAAGTGGCTATTTATAAGGTTGTGTAAATATTTTATGGAGAGAACTTTTCAGCTGCTCTCTCTTTAATCTCATTCTTAAGGGAGCAAGGGGGAGAAAAGGAAAAACTACCAATCACTAGACCAGAACACACATTGGTAGGCATAGATAAAATAAAGGTGTGGCTTATTATAGCTACCGCCCTAATTTGAAACTGTTATCAAGTCATTTTATCAAAACCATTTTGAGTCCTGCTGTCTTTTAAGTTATCTTCATAAGATCTTGTCATTTGTACAAATGACCTCACCTATTCATATGAGGAGTAGGGACTGACCAAGTCATGTGATTAACTCTTCCTGAAGCTGTAGGCAAAAAAAACCTTATGGCAAGTTGCAGCCTTCCTTCCATTATTTACAACTTTATAATTCTTGTACTAGTTTTCAGGCAGTTGAATACAAGCCAAAATGGACAACAGCCTAAACATCTCCATACAACCTCAGAATATTTTTATTGCTCTTGCCAGATCTGCCCACAAATGAGCATGGCTCTACATAAGAATCCAAGAAATTATGAATTCACCCTTTGGGGCCCTTGATAAGGAAGAAGGGCAGGGTATAAATCTTTTAAACAAACAAACGAATGAATGCTAATCAACTATGTGCCTTGGCCAGAACAAAAAACTGAATCTTTTTAACTAGTTCTCTTCTGAGCAGACTACTTAAAACATGTATCCTGACGCTCTTCTTCTAGAGGGTTTCGCCATGCATTTGAAACTCAGAAGAACAAGTTTAAACTATTTCCTCAAAACCATTAGTACACCAATCCATAACAAAATGTTTTGCTTTTGCTAAAGATCTGCAGTGCAGTGCAATGTTTCTTTATTCCACACACATCTACATGATCCCTTTCCTTGAGATAACTTCTTGAATTCACTTCAACTTCTGATCTGTTTCTATGACCAAGAGATTAATCAGAGGTTGAAGTGAGCTGAAAGAGAGTCAAGAATCCTTGGTGATATCAGGTACTTCCGATCCAACTCTTTCATTTTGGAATAATGTGGACAAACACAGAATTCTTATTTCTGACTGGTGGAATGCAGCTTCCTATAGCTGTTTTCCCGAAACTTCTGATAGGTAAAATGCTTCCCCACCACCACCACCACCACCACCACCACCTCCTAAATTAAAAATAGAAGCACACTTCATGTACACCAGGAAGGGTAAGAATTACTTGCCTTCAGATGAGAAATACCCAGAGAAAAGCTGTGTCCTGTGAATGAGCCAAGATAGTCAGCAAGAGTGAATCACCTAGAAGTGTGTTGTTCATATAAGGAACAACAATGTGCGGCTTTCATGCAGAAGATGGAGTCCTCTGTTGGTGCAGGGCTAGCACCAATGGGTGGGAACTACAAGGAAGCAGATTTCAGCAAAATCTCCGGAGAAATTTCCTAATGGTGTGAGCGGTTTAACAGTGAGACAAACTGCACTGGGAGGAGGTGGGCTTTCCTTCACTAGCGGTATTTTAGCAGAGGCTGGGCGGCCATCTGTCAGGGATGCTGAAGGTGCATCCTGCATCGCAGCTCCTCCATTGAGCAGAAGGTCAGACTAGATGGCCTCCAAGGTACCTTCCCACTCTATGTTTATGTGATAACAGCCTTTGTCTCGTGATGTTTGCTACTGAGGTTGCAACTCAAAGGTGTCGAACACTGAAGATTCACCTCAACCAGTTAAGCAGTTAAGATGTAGCACGTGGGCAGAGACTTGTGGAGTAGAACATGAGCAGGTACTACATTCTGACTTTTTAATTTGTATACATATCCATCACCCTTTGTCATTAGGGTAACCTTTTTTCTCCCCCCCCCCCTTTTTTGACATTGGAACAACATCATTAAAAAGGAACTTGTCTTTTACCACGTTTGGTTACATGATTAATTCCCCTCGTATTAACCTCAAATGAGCCCATTAAAAGATTTCGTGTCCCCCCCAAAAGTGCTGCTCATTACACTATCATTTTAAGTAATTAAATCAGAATAAATGGCTGTGTGAAGATATTTTAATGTAATGTCTAATTATATCTGACCTAGACGCTGAACTATAATCATTAACTACATGAACTGTGTAATGTTCCGAAGACTCTTTAATAATTTATATGCTGTGGATTTTGCTGCAAGCTGGAGTCACTGGATGGCATGCACCTGCATCTCCCTGGTATCAAACAATGGGGCCTACCTGTCAAATTAGTTCATAGCACACTGTGTCTGATTGATTTCTTAATCTAGTACTTGATTTCCACATCTCCTGACTTTAGTACTGAATTACATGGTGTTTTTCAGTCTTTGGTGAGCTTCAGGTTCTTCCATGGAGCTTTTCTGGAGTCACCTGGGCTCATTTTGCATTTTGTTCACTCCTGCTCAATCCTTATGTTACATCAATCTCTGGATTACATAGGTTAATGTGCAGATCATTAGGGTGAAATTGTAAGAACATAAGAAGAGCCATGTTGGATCAGACCAAGGGTCCATCTAGTCCAGCATTTTGTTCACACAGTGGCTAGCCGGCTGCCCATGGAAAACCCACAAGCAGGACATGACTGCAACAGCACCCTCCTACCCATGTTCCCCAGCAACTGGTATGTACAGGCATACTGCTCCTGACACTAAAGTTAGCATATACCCAGTAGGTCTAGTAGCCATTGATAGCCTTATTCTCCAAGAATTTGTCTAATTCTCTTTTAAATTGGTGGCCATCTTGTGGTAGTAAATTCCATAGTTTAACTATGTGCTATGTGAAGAAGAGCTTCCTTTTATCTGTCCTGAATCTCCCACTGTCAGTCAGCATGGGATAAGCCCGGGTTCTAGTATTATGAGAGAGGGAGAACAATGTCTCCCCATCCACTTTATCCGCACCATGCATAAAATTGTACACCTCTATCATATCTCCCCTTACTCACATTTTTTCTAAGATAAATAGCCCGAGATTGCAAGCTTTCCTCACAGGGGAGTTGCTCCAGCCCCTTGATCAATTTGGTTGCCCTTTTTTCATAGAATCATAGAATAGTAGAGTTGGAAGGGCCCTATAAGGCCATCAAGTCCAGCCCCCTGCTCAATGCAGGAATCCAAGTCAAAGCATCCCTGACAGATGGCTGTCCAGCTGCACCTTGAATGCCTCCAGTGTGGGAGAGGCCACAACTTCCTTAGGTAGTTGGTTCGATTATCATATACAGGGAATGCTTATCAAATTTGCATGTACAGGGAATGCTTATCAAATTTGCAGATGACACAAAGTTGGGTGGAACAGCTAATACTCTGGAAGACAGAAACAAAATTCAAAGTGACCTCGATAGGCTGGAGCGCTGGGCCGAAAACAACAGAATGAAATTTAATAGGGATAAATGCCAAGTGCTGCACCTAGGGAGAGGAAACCAAATGCAGAGTTACAGAATGGGGGACACTTGGCTCAACAATACTACAAGTGAGAAGGATCTTGGAATTGTGGTAGATCACAAACTGAATATGAGCCAGCAATGCGATGTGGCTGCAAAGAAGGCAAATGCAATTTTGGGCTGTATTAATAGAAGTATAGCTTCCAAATCGCGGGAAGTGATAATTCCCCTTTACTCGGCACTGGTTAGGCCTCATCTTGAGTACTGCGTCCAGTTCTGGGCACCTCACTTTAAGAAGGACATAGACAAACTGGAGAGGGTTCAGAGGAGGGCAACAAGGATGATAAAGGGACTGGAAACAAGGCCCTATGAGGAGAGACTGAAAGAACTGGGCATGTTTAGCCTTCAGAAGAGGAGACTGAGGGGAGATATGATCGCACTCTTCCAGTATTTGAAGGGATGTCACACAGAGGAGGGCAAAGATCTCTTCTCGGTCATCCCAGTTTGCAGGACACGGAATAATGGGCTCAAGTTACAGGAACCTAGATTCCACCTAAACATCAGGAAAAATTTCCTGACTGTCAGAGCAATAAGACAATGGAATCAACTACCTAGGGAGGTGGTGGGCTCTCCCACTCTGGAGGCATTCAAGGTGCAGCTGGACAGACATCTGTCAGAGATGCTTTGACCTAGATTCCTGCATTGAGCAGGGGGTTGGACTCGATGGCCTTGTGGGCCCCTTCCAACTCTACTTTTCTATGATTCTATGATTCTATGATTGCTCTAACAGTCAGGAAATTTTTCCTGATGTCCAGGGGGAATCTGGCTTCCTGTAATTTGAGACTATTATTGTGTGTCCTGCAATCTGGGATGATGGAGAAGAGTTTCTGGCCTTCCTCTGTGTGACAACCTTTCAAGTACTTGAAGAGTGCTATCATATCTCCCCAGTCTTCTCTTCTGAAGGCTAAACATGCCCAGTTCCTTCAGTCTCTCCTCATGGGGCTTTGTTTCCAGTCTCCTGATCATCTTTGTTGCCCTCCTCTGAACCCTTTCCAGTTTGTTTACATCCTTCTTAAAGTATGGTGCCCAGAACTGGATGCAGTACTCAAGATGAGACCTAACCAGTTTTGCATCTTTTCTAACTCTACAAGATCTTTTTTTAGATGAGGTGTCTAGAACTGTACACAGTATTCGTGTGGTCGCACCATAGATTTATATAAGTGCAGTATAATATTGGCAGTTTTATTTTGATTCCTTTCCTAATTATGCCTAACATGGAATTTGCCTTTTTCACAGCAGCCACACACTGGGTCGACCCTTTCGTTGGGCTGTCAATCACACAATCATGCAGAATTCAGCATGTAGCAAAGTGCCGTATGCCTGCCTCACCACATGCCTAGCTTACAACGCAGCCCACATTTTTACCATGACACTACAAAGTTTCCAAAAATTGGTTTAGTGTCACTCTGGTAGATATGGATGAATCTGCAAGCTGGGCACATGGTGAGATATTCACACACATGCTGGATTCTGCATCTCATCCCATATTCTCAGTACTGTATACTATTTCGGTCATGTGAATTGGACCATGTGCAGAACTGATCACTATCTGATCATGCTTCGGCTCTTTTTGATGACATGATGAGGAAAGAAGATGCATGCTGTCAGTGCAACATCCCCAAGTGAAACTTCCTAGGACAATAGCCTAATTTGGGCACCAAAGTTTAATGATGATTATGCTGATTTATGCAACCTGGCTCCTAGCCATTATAAACATATTCAAGTATACAGTCATGCCTTGGATTGAGAGCATAATTCGTTCCGGAAACGTGCTTGTAATCCAAAACACTCTTATATCAAAACGAAATCTCCCAGAAAAAATTTGTACAGAGATTTTTAATTTAAGCTGTACTACAGTAGTTGTATTGCAAGACATCGCTTGTATATCAAGTAAAAAAATAAAAAAATAAAAATTTAGAAATTTGCTTGTCTTGCAAAACGCTCTTAAACCAAGTTACTTGCAATCCAAGGTATTACTGTAGTCAACACTGTTAGGAACAATGTTTAACAAAACATCATTATAGGCTTCCAATTTATTATTTATATAATAACGAATATTGTGATATTTTGCTTTAAATGATGTTTCATCAGTAAAGAGCCAGAGACCTATATATTCTGTTTAATTACACATTTCCTGGTGGCACAGCCTAGAAATGATCCAGATGCCATGCATGGGGGTTGGGATCATTCATCCCCATCATTGCTCCTCAGTAAACATAAATATATAAATATACGATTTTTTGACATGGTTTTATACTCACAATTAGTTGGTCGGGTTTCGGTTTTTGTTTTCTTTTTATGTGGGTTTTTGTTTGTTTGTGGGTTTTTTAAGGTATTTTAGTTTATAGAAGGTTGCTGGGGAATACATCTACCGTATTTAATACTCTTTGTAAAAATAGTAATCCTCTGCTTTTGTACATCAGACTGAAAAGGATACAAACAAATGCTAAATGCTAAAGCAACATGTAAACATTGCTAGTGCCACCTATTGGTGCAAAATTGTAGACTATGAAGTGATTAAGGGCGCAATCCTATGATGTTTAGACAAAAAAAAAATCCTACAACTCCCAGCATTCCCCAGCCAGCATGGGGAATTCCCCATGCATGGCTGGCTGGGGAATACTGGGAATTGTAGGACTTTTTTTCTGTCTAAACATGCATAGGATTGCGTTTTAATTTATCATCTGCATAATTATTCTCTAATTGACCACAGGCGTTAGTAGACCAGAATTTATTATTCATTTTAATTGTTTTAAGTTATATTTCAGTCAGTGTTGTTTTTATGTCTCTTTGGTTTTCCTCCTCGTTTTAATATTTTTGGCTTGGTTAGCAAGCATGGGCTTGCAGCCAAATGAACATATACCACTTGGATTTTGTGCGTTTCTGAAAGATATCAGCATGCAAGTTTAGATTAATGCAAATCAGGGTATGCCTATGCAGAAACAAGGAACGTGCAAAAGTGTAAAATCAGTTTGATTTCAATAACTCTCCTTATCATAAAAACAGTTTCAGAAACATAAATCTGTATACACACCAAAAAAATAAATAAATCACAACTTCAATATATCTTTTGTGGTTATTGGCCAGTATCCAAAGATGGGAGATACATATGCAGGAAAGAAACTCTTGCACACTTTGAACATTGCTTTGATTTCTCACCACATTTTTTTTCTGCTGCAAAAAAGAGAAGCTGATTCTTAAAATCAAAATAAGTGTATCTTTTCAGCAATGGCAACTCAGGTGCAAAATGAAAAAAAAAATGAAGCAAAGTTCTAGGTACATGCAGTTCTCTCCCACGTGTGCCCTTCGTTGGATCCTGGCCATTGTTTTTAACTATGGCAATACTGGTTGATTAACACTGGTAAAGGCCAGCAGTTGTGAACTTTTGCCATTTGAAGTTCACTTTATCGAAATGCCTGTGTAGCTTTCCTTTAAGGTCTAGAGAGCACAATGATCTGGTATTTAATTGCTTTTATTTCTTCTTCTGCTGGAAAGAACCATTTTTATGCTGCTTTCTATTGTTTTGATATTGTATTTTAATACTGTATTTTATTCTTTCCATTTTGGTGAGCCACCAGCATCACGGGTAGGCATGGTAGGACACCAAGCAGGGCCCCACTGACAAGAACCCCCTGGTGTTGCTCCTCCTCTTCACCTCCTTATTCACCTGCTTCTGGCCCAGACAATAGTGATGGTGACAGGGCCGGTGCTACCATTAGGCCAACTAGGCAGCCGCCTAGGGCGCAGGGCTAAAGGGGGCGCCAGAAACGCCTTGAAAAAAAATACAGTGCTCTCAAGTGGGAAGGGGGGGGGCGCTAAATATCTGATCTGCACCGGTCCTGGATGGTGAGAAGGAGGAGCAGTAAATGCCATTGCCTACTTGCTCACTAGCTCTCTGCCTGTCAAGCTAGCAAGTGGTAGTAATGATGAGCAGAGGAAGAGGAACAATAGCAGCCTGTGACAATGGTGCTAAGAAAGTAGGCTCATTGAGGGAGGGGCCCCCCATTGAGGGTGGGCCCTCAAAAACCTGGAGCTGGCACTGTTCCGTACGAGTTTTCTTCTCAAACATTGATTTGGTTATTCACTGATTTGGCTATTCACTCATTGCTTCTCTCTGTAGAATATGGATTGGCTTACATCAGCACTGTCTGCAACCCATGAACCTACCCGTACACTACACTCATCATCTAAGGCCCTCCTGCAGGTAGCTTGGAGGTTGGCAACAAGGAAGAGGACCTTCTTGGTGGTGTTGAACCCCCCCCCCCATTATGGAGAGGCCTCCCTGGCACCAACATTATTATCTCTTCAGCACTAGGTTAAGACCTTCCTCTGTTCCCAGGCATGTGGCAGCATATGATAGGTTCTTAATCAGGTCATGGGATATTGTTTGGATATGTCCATGTGTATGGGTGTGTCTGCTATCAGTTGATATGTTTGTAGCAAACCTGTTTTTATATTATGCACAATATTGTATTTTTATCATTGTATTTTTAAGGTTTTTAATCTTTGTAAACCACCCAGAGAGCTTTGGCTATTGGGCAGTATAGAAATGTAATAAATGAAATGAAACCCAACCACATGGTGATCTCTTTTATGTGGCCACTTACCAATGCAGAATGAGAGTCTGCCCACCTGTGTGTCATATGGGTTCTAACTGCCCAACCGCACCAACAATTCAATCCAATTTCCGAATTCACAATCCCTCCCCACCACCCCACTTGCTCATAAAAATCCCGCTAGTGATAGAAAAAACTTGGAGTGAAAGTAGGGCTGGGGAAGCACGTCCACAGGGCCACCGACAAGTCTGCATCAGAATCTGAAAATCAGCCCTAGTCAACTGTTCTTCATTACAGCCATTTGGTTGCATAGCCCCTCTAAATAATTGTAGCTACGATCAATCAGAAAGCAGCACAGCACTTATACTGGCATCATGCCCAATGTTCTTAAGAGATTTTATAGCCTGTATCACAGAACAGGCCTATTATTAGTATTAGGTGTAATACTCCCAAGAAACATGCAGATGGAAGTTTTGTTGTGATGGACTAAAAGCTTTGAAGACTGGCTTGCTTTTAGGCTGCCATCCTATACCCACTTACCTGGGGAGTAAGCTCCAGTGAACTCAATCAAGCTTACTTCTGAGTAGATATGATATATGATTGCACGGTGACTTATTGGTACGAAACTTTTCTTCTCATAACATATCATTAAATGATTTTGTTGTCGTTTTAGACCAGTGATTCTCAACCTTTTTTGCCCCATGCACCCTTTTCACCATATGTCAGAATGTCACTCCCCCCTTTCCAAGATTGTCTGACTGCTGCTAGTGGCAAGAGGGTCCTGATGGCACAATAATCAAATTGTTGTGATTTAATTTCATTGGCCTACATCTCATAGATTTCATAGATCATAGAGCTGGAAGGAGCCTACAAGTCTATCGAGTCCAACCCCCTGCTCAATGCAGGAAACTAGAGGAGGGGTCTCCCATCCAAGTCATAACCAGGCCTGACCCTGCTTAGCTTTCCACACTCAGACAAGCTGAGCCAGTGTGAGCCACAGGCCTGGTTCTCCATGGTAACTTACCGTAATCAAAGGAGTTGCCTCTACAACACGATCCCCCTTTTTCCAGGTTCGTAAGTATATACAGGTGACTTTGCATCCATGGGTGAGTGCAATAACATACAATAACATTCTACTTACCTTCAAAGATGCCTCCATCACCGTTGTGACTACCCTCCATTTGGAATCCTGAGGTGGTTACGAGCAAAATCCAAAATCTGGACCAGCTCATTATGGTTTCAGGGCCAGGCCTCCTTGTGGCACAACCCCTCCCAGTGCCAATGCCACCTCTAGATAAGTTTTTGGGAAGAGAAGGGGTGGAGATTACAGGGAATTACAGGGTTGGAGGGACGCTAGGCACTGCTGTGCTCCAGATGATACAATTGGGGCCCAACATTTTGTTGCTTTATTGGTTGTTGTTTTTAATACTGATTTTATAGCATTGTTGTTGTTTTTTTACGACTTGCTGTGTCTGTACACTGCTTTGAATATATTTTATGGAGAAAAGTGGGATAGAGGCGAAATAAGTGAACAAATCAATAAGATTCAGAATGGGCTCAGAAATAACACTGTTTGGTCTCTGTTTTGTTATTGTTCTTGCACAATTCATTTTAGCTGGGTGCATTTTATTTATTTATTTATTTATTGAATTTCTATACATCCCCATGGCCAAAACTCTCTGGGCAGTCGATAAAAGATTAAAACCATAATAATAATAATAATAATAATAATAATAATAATAATAATAATAATAATAATAATAATACAAGATAAAACATAATATCAAAACCATTTACATAGAAAAACAATCAACAATAAAAAATAAATCCCAGGACCAGTTAAAAGCTTATCATCTGCTGCCAGATGCCTGGGAGTGGAGGATCTAGAGCTGAGTGAGGGGCTTTCCCATCACAGCTGCTAAACAGGGTGCCTGTCTTTTAAACTGGATTGAATATCCAAGGAGTCGTGGTGATCTTGAGTGTCCTGGGACTGGCATCTTTAATGAAATCAGATATTCCAACCTCATGGCTTAGCAGGATTTCATTTGTACCAGAAAACCTGAGTATTCATAACACTGCTGTTTGGTAATGAGGAAATGAGGTGCTCTAAAAGACATTTTGAAAAGGCCAAAAAGATGAATAAGGTGAGGGCTATAACTGACAAGCAGAATGGCAAATATAAAGTAGTGGTTATATGTTTAAGGACACAATCCTAAGTGTGTTCAGACAGAAAAAAGTCATACAAGTCACAGTACGCCCCAGCCAGCCATGCTGACTGAGGAATGCTGGGACTTGTAGAACTTTTTTTTTTTTTTTGGTCTAAACACACATAGGATTGTGCCCTAAGTGACTTTACTTATATGACTAAGCTTCACTACTGGCACTGATACACAATACATACCATACTGATACCCATGCCTCTGACTGACACCATAGCCAACGGTGTCAGGGATGATGGAACCACTCACCCACAGAATTCAAGCTCCGTTATTCAGTCTCTGATTCAAGCACAGTATTCTTCATCTGAGTGGAAGTTCCACTTAGCCACGATGGCTTGGAAAGATCCTCCCCAAAAATCTCTCCCAGGCTAATTGTTACTTGCTGATTTGAGTCAGCTTGCATGGCTCACCTGGGGAGGCTCTTTATCTGCCCAGCCCAGCTGTGGGGTGGCAGCACCCTGGTGGCAGCAACTCCAAAGGCAAGGTCGCTCCTTTGGGGCGAGCCACTTTGGGGGGGGGTGCAAGGGCAAGGGCCACCTCCCTAACATTGGGTTGATTGGCTTTTTTGGTTCTTGTGTGGGCCAGGGGAGGTTGTTTTTTTTCTCTGGTCATGTGCCTGGAAGAGAGGATTTGGGGTTAAGTGGGGGGACCTGAGGGGGCTCCAATTAATGTGGTTATGATCGAGGGAGATATGGCATTGGGAGGAGGGCTAGCCTGGTTAGGGGAACACAGCCCAGACAATTCATGGCTGTGCCATGTTCCAGCCTTCCCCCCACCCACAGGTAATCGTGGTTGCTCTATCAGCCTGCCCACGACGGATCTCCAGATGCTGCTTTTAAATGCCAGATTGGTTCAAAATAAGACCTCCCTTATCATCCATGACTTAATAGTAGATGAGGTGACTGATCTGGCATGCATACGCAAGGCCAGGGTTGGGGAGCAAGGAGGAGTTAGTCTCTCCCAGCTCTGCCCACTGGTTGTACTCGGTTCAGCATCTAGGTGGACTGGAGGGCGAGTTGCTGTGGTCTATAGGAATTTCATCTCCCTCTGCAGGCTCTCTCTGTCCATTTGACGACTGGTCTGGAGTGTTTGCACCTTGTGTTGGGTCAGCGGGACAGGTTGAGGATTCTGTTGGTGTACCGCCCACCCTGCTGCTCAACAGTCTCCCTATCTGAGCTGACGGAGGTGGTCTAGGTGTGCTGTAAAGGTCCCCCAGGCTGTTGGTTCTGGGGAATGTCAATATTCCTGCTCAGGGCACCTTGTCTGGGGCAGTTCAGGACTTCATGGTCTCCATGACAACCATGGGACTGCCCCAGCAGGTCATTGGCCCAAACTTACATAGCAGGGCATACTCTAGGATTGGTTTTCTCAACTGGACATGGAGATGATGGTCTGAATCAGTCCCCTTGTCATGATCAGATCATCGCCTGATGAGGTTTAGACTTACGGCAGCTTTTCCCCTCTGCAAGGGTGGGGGACCTATTAAGATGTTTTGTCCCCAGTGGCTAATGGATCCGGTCATCCGGATGGTTTTTCCAGGGGGCTCCGGGGAGGTTTCTGCCCGATAAGGCTGGCTCTCCTGTCTAATGCCTTCTTGATCTGTGGAATGCAGAAATGACCTGGGGGGGTACACATGATTGCTCCTGAGTACCCTCTCCAGCCTAGAGTTCTTACTGCTCCATGGTACGCTCCAGAGCTGAGAGCGATGAAGCAAAATAGGTGATGGCTTGAGTGCAGATGAAGAAAAACTCCTAGTGAATGCAATTGAACATTGATGTGTTCATGTATATTTAGGGGCAGTGAAGGTGGCAGAGAAACAACATCTTGCTGCCTCTATTGAATCCCCGCTGTGTCTCCCAGTGGAGCTTTCCAGGGTCGCCCAGAGTCTATTACACGTTGGCCCCAAGGACACTGTCAATCCATCTGAAGCCCACTGTAATACATTTGCTAGGCACTTCCAGGATAAAATTTCTTGCATCTGCCAGGACTTAGACTCCAGTGTTACCGCAGGTGAATCAGGTGAAGTATCTAGAGCACAGCCTTGTCCAGTTTTCTTGGATGAGTTTCAGTTGGTACAACTCAGGGATGTTGGCAAGGCACTTGGACAGCTTTGTGCAGCCACTTCTGTATTGGATCCTTGCCCCTCTTGGCTTATAAAAACTGGCAGGGAGGGAACAGTCGGCTGGGCCAGGGAGGTGATTAACACCTCCTTGCAAGAGGTAGTGGTCCCAGGCTGCCTGAAAGTGGCGGTGGTGAGACCACTCCTGAAGAAACCTTCCCTGGACCCAGAAAATCTTAACAACTTAAGGCCAGTGGCAAATGTTCCTTTCCTGGGCAAGGTCCTTGAGTGGGTGGCTGCCAACCAGCTCCAGACACTCTTGGATGAGACTGATTATCTGGATCCATTTCAATCAGGGTTCAAGCCAGGTTTTGGCATGGAAACAGCCTTGGTCACCCTGTATGATGACCTATGTCAGGAGAGAGACAAGGGGAGTATGACCTTGTTGATTCTCCTTGATCTCTCAGCGGCTTTCAATACCATTGACCATGGTATCCTTCTGGGACAAGTGTCTGAATTGGGAGTGGGAGGTACTGCATTGCAGTGGTTTCACTCCTACTTGGATGGTTGGCTCCAGAAGTTGGTGCTTATGCTCAGCCCCATGGATTCTCCAGTATGGGGATCTGCAGGGGTTGGTTTTGTCCATGCCATGTCCCCCCATGCTATTCAACAGCTACAGAAAACCATTGAGCGGGGTCATCCAGAGTTCTGGAGAGCACTGTCATCAGTATGCTGATGACACACGGTTCTATTTCTCCTTTTCACTTTCATTAGGTTTGGGTGAAGATGTGCTAGATCAGTGCCTGGCTGTGACAATGGACTGGATGAGAGCTAATAAACTGAAACTCAATCCAGACAACAAGACTGAGATGCTGTTAGTGGGTGGTTCTTCTAACCGGATGGAGGGTGCTCAACCTGTTCTGGATGGGGTTGCACTCCCCCTGAAGGAGGAGGTTAGTAGCATAGGGGTTCTCCTGGAACCATCTTTGTCACTTGAGGCTCAGGCAGGGCCGGTGCTACCATTAGGCCAACTAGGCAGCTGCCTAGGGCGCAGGGCTAAAGGGGGCGCTAGAAACACCTTGAAAAAAAAATACAGCACTCTCAAGTGGGAAGGGGGCGCTAAATATCTGATCTTGCTTAGGGCACCAAACTGCCTTGCACCGGTCCTGGGCTCAGGTAGCCTCAGTGGCACAGAGTGCCTCTGCTAACTTTGGTTGGTAACTAGCTATACCCCTATCTAGACAGGGATAACATGACTTCAGTTGTCTATTCTCTGGTAACCTCCAAGTTAGATCACTGCAATGCACTCTACATGAGGCTTCCTTTGAAGACAGTTCAGAAGCTACAGTTCATGCAAAATCCAATGGCCAGATTGATAACAGGGACAAGAAGGTCCAAACATATAAGACCAATTCTGGCCTGCTCGCACTGGCTGCCTGTATTTTTCTGAGCCCAATTTAAGGTGCTGGTGGAGGCTCAGAAGGTGGCAACAAGGGAGAGGGTCTTCTTGGTGGTGGCCCCCCAATTATGGAATGATGTCCCCAACATTGTTATCTTTTCAGTGCCAGGTTAAGACCTGCCTCTTCCCTCAGGCATTTGGCAGCAAATGATGAGGTTTCAATCATGTCCTGGATTTTTCTTATTGTTGATTGTTTAAAAGTGTTTTAGATATATGTGCATCTCTCTGTGTGCTGCCTGTTCATACATTTGTATGTGAATGGTTTTTATAATGTATTGTTCAGATTTCAATCTTTGTAAACCACCCAGAGACCTTTGGCTATTGATCAGTATAGAAATGAAATGAAATTTGTCTAATATTCTTTGAAAGTAATCTAAGCAGGTGTCATCAGCACATCTTGTTTTAGTGAGTACCATAAGTTAAATATTAGTTGTTTGAAATAGCCTTTCCTTATGAGAGAAGGAGAAATTTCTATACATCATCTCCCTACAATTCAGGATTCTATAAACCTCTATCATAGCTTCTTTGTCGTTATTGTTTTCCAAACTAAATGGAAAAGTGGTCTCACTTCTTTCTCCCCAAAGAAGATTAGAGATCTGCAGCAACACACTTACAGGAAGCCAAGAAAATTAAGCCCCCTTTCCCTTTTCAGTATTCTTCTACTTCTTTTTGGCTGCTCATTGTCCCATCTCAGCCATGCTTGGTAACAGTTTAGCTTTGGGCAGCTGCTAAGAAACTTGTCCTGGGAGTCTCAAGTTAATTGCATCAGACAAATAAGTGGCTCTGTACTGAATTTTCATGAGCTTTGTTTTTTTATTGAGAAAGTTGCGATTTCAGGAGGCATGACAATATTTCAAGGGGAGGTGACTACTTTTCACAGTTGTTCCTGCCTCTTCACATCCATTGTTCATCCTGCCACTTCAGGGCAGGTGGTGAGGGCAGATATGGTAGAGGGAAGGCGTGCTTATTGCCCAGGTGACTGGGATGGTACTCTTTGCCTTGCCATGCCGCACTGGCAATTCTATTGTGTGCCAGCACTGCCCTGACATCTTTTCATCCTGATCTAGCTTTCATTGTGTAGAGTTACATGTCACTACTTGGGACAGAATGTGGATGTGCATTCAGCAGCGCATCCAAATGCACAACCTGTTACAAGTAATGCCGCACAGGTGGGTGGCATCAGCACTGATACATGTGCGCAGGAATGTGAGTGCCCTCTATCTGCACTGCATTCATTTCCATGGGATGTGAATTTCATAGACTTTCATAGAGCATTCCCAACCACGTAAGAAGAGCCCTGCTGGATCAGACCAAGGGTCCATCGAGTCCAGCATTCTGTTCACACAGTGGCCAACCAGCTGCCCGTGGGAAATCCACAAGCAGGACATGAGTGCAACAGCACCCTCCCGCCCATGTTCCCCAGCAACTGGGGGTACATAGGCACAATGCCTGTGATACTGGATACTGCCCCAACTTGTCAAATAGGCACAAATGGATTAGAGGGAGAGGGAACATCAGCCTGGGCAAGAGGCATGCCTTCTGTTTTCCCTTGCAAATAGATTTGCATACTTTGGAAAGGGATGCAAACAAACCAACAAACAAAAGAGCCACTGAACAAAAGAGTGTGTTTTACCGGGGGCCTCACAAGGCACTGTACAAACTTCCTTTAAAAATACATCATGCTATCGAAAACCATCAAATTAAAACCACGTTACAATCCCTTAAAGATGAACAGTAGCAATTAATCCATAGCAAGGCAATTAATAAAATTGTGGATTGAAACTACAATGTCTTAAGAGTTCTCTTAAAACCAACGATGATGGAGTGGCAAGTATTTTGTGGGGAAGGGCATTCCACAGGTATGAGGCCACCCCCACCCCCCAAAAAGCCCATGTCCCTGGTAGATGTCAATCTATCATCTCTTATTGATGGGCCAGTGAGCCAGGGCCTCAAAGGCTGGTCTCAAAGCCTGGGCAGACTCATATGGGTGCAGGCTATCCTTTAGATAACCTGATCCCAAACCGTTTAGGGCTTTAAAGTCCAGAACCAGCACTTTAAATTGGGTCTAGAAATAAACAGGCAACCAGTGCAGCCGGTACAGAATTGGTTTAGGGCGCAATCCCATGGGGATGCCCACAACAACCTTCTGAAACTCAGAGGATTACAGGCATGCTATGGAGAGCAAGAGGAGCACGGAGGCGAAGGTCACCTTCGCGCTCCTCTCTCTCTCTGCAAAGCACTTATTACACAGCTGATTTCAGCCATCTAAATGTGGCACTTTGCAGGGATGGGGACTCGGACTCGAGGACTCGACTCGTGAGTCGGACTGAGTCCCCCTTCTGACTCGACTCGGACTCGAGTCCCAATATTTTTAATGGGACTCGAGACTCGACTCGGGACTCGAGACCAAGGACTCTTCAACATCCCTGGGCTGTGCCAGAAGGAGTGGAGAGGAGCGTGATTGCCGGCGAAGAGCGCATGGAAGCGAGGCGTGCCGCTGCTCGCCCACTATGGACGGCTACCAGTGTGTCAAGATTTATTTTGATTGATGTGTTGCGTACTTGGGAGAGGCAGAAGAAGGACCTGAGATTACTCTGTGCGGCTGCTCTGAGTGTGTTTCTGGTTCCAGCAAGCTCATCCCCAGTGGAGCGGGTGTTCAGTGAGGGTGGAATTGTGATGAAATCTCACCGTTCCAGAATGGGGGCCAAACATTTAGAAAAAATCATGTTCCTCAAATGCAACATGGATAAGTTTTAGGAAGTACAGCAAGTTTATTTTTTAAAATCATTTTTCTAAAATGCAACCTTTCAGACATTTTGGGTTTGGCTGCCTCTGCCTGCCTGTCTGGGGTTCCCAGCCTCCTCTGCCTGCCTGGCCTCTTCTTGACCAGTTCCACAGTTGAATTGTCCAAGACAAAGGCCTCTGCCTGCCTGCTTTGGGGTTCCCTGCCTCCTCTGCCTGCCTGGTTATTTTGGGTTTGTCTGCCTGGTCTGTTCTTGCCAAAATCAGTTGCAGAGTTTTGAAATAAAAAGGCACACTTGTGCCTAGAATTTATTTAAGCCACACATCTGAAGTAGCCTTATTTTGTTGGGGAAAAACCCCATTGATTTTAATAGGGACTCGTGGAGTCAGCTTTGGGAGTGACTCGGGACTCGGGAGTCACCATTTTGGACCAAGGACTCGGACTCGAGACTCAGGTCCAAAGACTCGTGACTCGACTCGTGACTCGAGACCAAGGACTCTTCAACATCCCTGGCACTTTGGAGTGGGAGGGAAGGAGGCTGAGGTGCCTCCAGAATACGTCGTATCTTGGTGGCGCGGGTCTCCTCCCCTCCCCGCCCCCCAGAATGCCCTCTAAACCTCATCTCTGAGGTTACTCTTATGACCTCGAAGAAGCAGCCAGTGCAGTTCTTTCTGCTCCGGCTGCAAACGGGGGGAGGGGAATCCAAGCACAGATCCCCAGCTATGAGGTTGGAGTGATTTTCCGACCTCGCGGCTGGGAATCCGAAAAAAATCCAACGGCCGTCTAGACATTGTCTAGCAGCCCATAGGATTGTACTGTCACTGTGTGTTTTTTATTTATTTATTTATTTTATTTAAAATATTTCTTGGCCGCCTTTCAGGGCAGCAGGAGCCCTCCCAAGGCTGCATACAGCAATAAAACGCATAATAAAAACCGATGTAGTATATTTAAAAATAAAATAAAAACATTAAAAACACAAGAAAAACAGCAACAACTGCAAAACATTCTAAAAGACAGCAAACACCAGTATAAAATAAAAGTTGCGACAGACAACTGTAGACACAACCCAGTCCAATAAAACATAACCAGAGCAAGGCCTGTTCTGATTGCCTGGCTCCCAGACAAGCATTCTATCTGCCGCATTTAGCACCAATTGAAGTTCTTGAAGCATCTTTAGAGACAGCCCCACATAGAGCGCTTTACGGTAATCCAGTGTAGGTTTAGAGCATCAGAGCATAGATTTCATAGATCATAGAGTTGGAAAGAGCCTACAAGGCCATCGAGTCCAACCCCCTGCTTAATGCAGGAAACTAGAGGAGGGGTCTCCCATCCAAGTAATAACCAGGCCTGACCCTGCTTAGCTTTCCATGTTCAGACAAGCTGAGCCAGCGTGAGCCACAGGCCTGTATAGATCAGTTGCAATTTAGTTACAGCTTTTCCCTGGCAGGGCAGGGGTTTCTTATTAATCTGATGATATGGGAAGTTAATGGAAGGAGAATCCAGGCTTGCATGTGTCACTTAGGCATGGTCCACTTTCTCCAGATAATGCTGCAGCTGGCAAACCAACCAAAGTTAGTAAAAAACACTTAACATGCCACACCACAACAATAACCTGCACCTCCACTGAGAGTGCCAAGTCCAGGAGAATATATCCATGAAAAATGCACCCACCACCACCATTTTGGCTCAGCACTACTAAAAAGTCATTGTGGTCAAAAGAGTGGGATACACAAATATAGCTTTTCTACATGAGGCTGTTAATCACTGTATCTACTTTCAGTTTCGTCGCAGAATTGAAATCCAGGCGAGTCTACACAGTGAGCTTTTCCTTTCCTGCTTTTCTGTTACATAACCTCTAGGTGGAGCTGTGCTATAGTGGAATAGCGCAAATACACAAGTAGAAACAGCGTGTTCAGAAATAATACCCTATTTTCCCCATTCTAAAAAAAATCCAGGAAAGTGCTCTGGAAAAAAAAAAAAACGAAACTGGAGGATCATGATGTCATCTAAAGAACCATAAACAACCATGAGTAAGTAATCACGAGTGCACAATAAATGCCTCATGTAGAAAAGCTCATAGTTTAGGAGACATCTCCAAATAATCCTGAAATATTCAAAGATGCATGCACAGATGCAGATGTATTCCAGTCTTTTCAAAAGGCTCTGAAGAACCTGAGAATTTGCTTCTGATAACATCCAACAGCAGCATTATAGAGAGTCTGTTCATTTATTCTGGAGCTTGAGTATTCTTGGGAGGGCAATTCTCTGAAATGTTCCTGCTATTTGTATTTAAAGGGTCATAAGTGCCTTAGGAATGGCTGATGACCCAACAATCAATCCAAATGATCTGAAATGTCAAGATTAAAAAAAAAGACTCTCAAAGAATCTTTGGCTACTAAGAATCTGTTTAGTGCTGAACACGAAAGTTTTACAATCCATAAATAAAAGGTTATCTTCCTCCTAATAAATGCTCTAAACATAACTGGGAGAAATACCAAACTGGTCATTCAGTCATAAACAAACATCCTTCATCCTAAAACTCCCCAGCTTATGCAGTTTAGCTGATTCATCGTCACCTTGCACAATACACAACTTACTCCTAACCACAGAAGATTTCATATAACAGGTACCGCCATATGTTAGTGTCTTGTTAACATTTGTGGGAGGGGGATTCTCTGACCTTTTGAGAATTTTTGTTGTTGTTTTGGAACGCCATCCTTAGTAAGTGGTGTAGCAAATAACTCCTTTCTGTGATATTTATCACATACACACACACATTCACATGGTTTTGGGGGAGAAATAATGCATTGTCCTGGCTATTAATCAGCCTACGAAGGAAGCTTTTTACTTATCATGGTTGTTCCTCCTGTAACATGATTCAGAATGTGGAAGAAGCAATGTGGTTAGCCTTGTCTGCTAAAATTAAGGCTAAGGGCATATCTATATCACATGCTTGTGGTTTAATAAAAACCAAAGGATGATTGCTCTCAATAACTAGCCTTTGAATGGCTGGGAAATACCTAAAAGTGGATACCTCTTCCCCCACCTCCTGGTTGCGAGTGTTGTAATCTCGTCTGTGAAGGAAACAAAAAAGACAAACTGCAGATTGAGGCAGAAATGAAGTAAGGCACTGAAACACACAAAGAGAAAGGTGAATTTGGGCTCTGGAAGGATCTTAGTGTGTTGGTTGTCTTCCTAGAGATCTGATGAGGGAGCAGTGGACTTTGTCTATCTGTTGGGGTGTTTAAGCTGTGCTTCCGCTGATGCTCAACCTGTATATTTGTAAATAAACACAAATATCACAAAATGCCAATAAACTTCCAGTGACCTCCTTCCAAACAGAACCAAACCTGGGCTGGTACTGTGCTCCTGTAACTTCTCACCACTTGTAGAAATGGGATGAATGTGACAGTAAAATGGGGGTTTCAGTCATTGTGTGTACAGTTTTTGTCCCAACAACCCAAGGTACAACCTGAAACCTACATAGCCCTTAGGAGAGCCTAATCCAATTAAGTTTGCCAAATCCTCCTACACTCCATCAAGCCGCTTTGCTTGACATTCAGCCTGATGAAGAGTTCTGGAGAAAGCCTGCTCATTATTTTATGATGTTTTGCTTGCTGCTAATAAAGGTATTGCCCAACTGTGGATTTTGATTCTCCCCCCACCTTCCCTGGTTTAATAGTCATTTCTTCAGGCAGGGAACATTGGCAGATGAAGTTCTCTGAGGGTTGGATCTCTAAAAGAGAATTCTCAGCACCCTCCAGAAACTACAAGTCCCCAGGATTCTTTGGGAGAAGCCTTAAGAAACTGCTATAAAACTGATACACTTTTGTAGTGTAGATTTGTCCTCAACTGGTGATTCCTATTGCAGCAGAGTTGAAATTGGGTATTGCTCACGTTGTTCCAAATGCTGCTTTAGTTTGCATCTCAATTTCCCCTTTATCAGAAATTACGGGGGGGGGGGCTTTCTCCTTCTGTATAATTCTGTATAATTCTGTTAATAAACCTCAAACTCTGCAGATGTAAAGCAGTCCACCTCTCACTCTATCCCAGGATGTAGTAACACTTCATCAGGATTTGAGGAGATGAATATAATTGGGTGTCATCAGATTATTGGTGACCCAGTACTCCAAATCCGTGACTTCCTATCACTTATCTGTCAAGGTATCTCTATTTCTACCTCCTAATCTTCTCAAAACCTTCTTCAGGAGGCATTTCCTGGACAGTCATACCTTCATATTTTCTGTATCTTCTACCAATCAATCTACCTCTGTTTAAAAAACCAAGCCTATGTTTCTTTCAGCAGTCGGTCCCCCTGACTTCACTAATCCATAGTAGGTGTGGTTAGCATGGTAGGTTAACACTGTAAGTCCTCTCTGGCCTAGACTATGGCAGCTCAGCATTTTGTAAAACATCTAGTACATTGCTGGCATTAAATCAATCTCTGTCTCGCCTTGCATTGGCACACAGACATTTTTGCACATGATGAGAAAAATCAAAATTTCTCTCCCATGCTCTAGTTTCAAAAAAGACACAGAGAATGGAAGATTGGAGGCAGAGAAATCGTGCTCCCTCTGGAACTTGCTGCCTGAGACGGCTGCTTTGCTTCATGGTGAGTCAAGTGTTTACATCAGGGCTCTCCAACCTTGGGTCCCCAGATGTTGCTGGCCTACAGCTCCCAGCATACCCAGCCAGCATGGCTAATGGCAAGATTCATATATGCAACAGGTAGACGCCAACGTGGCGATCCACTGATTAGACATTTTGTGGTGGTGCCCACCCACAACAGTTTCTCAAATTCCCAAATGTGCCCACAGGTCCAAAAAGGTTGGGGACCACTGGCTTATTCCGAAACGTGTGAAGCATAACCTTGAGAGGGCATATCTATTACAGTTATTATGCCGAGCTTAGTGGTCCTCCAAACTTGCCAATGATGAACATTTGTTTTGAAGCAGGTTGTAGCTGAGCTCACCAAATATTAAATGGCATGAGACACTGCACTGGATGCCAATGTGCTTAAGGTATTAGTGATGACATTTAAAGCCCTAAACAGCTTGGGACCATGATATCTGAGGGCACACCTCTACATGTATACATTTGCCCAAATATTAAAATCTGCTGAGGGGGCCCCATTGAGTGAGGTACATTATGCGGAGACGTTAGAGCAGGGCTCTCCAACCTTGGGTCCCCAGACGTTGCTAGATCCCAGCATACCCAGCCAGCATGGCCAATGGCAAGGGATTCTGGGAGCTGTAGTCCAGCAACATCTGGGGACCCAAGGTTGGAGAGCCCTGTGTTAGAGAGTGCCTTCTCAGCTGTGATGCTGAGGTTATGGAATGTCCTCCCTCCAGAGGCCCAGCTGGCACCAACTCTGGC
This sequence comes from Shinisaurus crocodilurus, assembly GCA_021292165.1. NCBI lineage: Eukaryota > Metazoa > Chordata > Lepidosauria > Squamata > Shinisauridae > Shinisaurus > Shinisaurus crocodilurus. The sequence continues at coordinate 270,314 of JAHFWL010001296.1, read as the reverse complement.
CTTATTTTGGCATCAAGTCAAGTCCTGGCTTTTCACCCAAGCTTTTGGGTCTTAGTGACCATAACTTGGTTTGCTGATTTTATACTGTACTGGGATGGCAGGGTGGGGGGAGAGTTGCTGTGGTTTTATGAGTTTATGTTACATTGTTTTTTATTGATTGTACACCAGCCTGAGGTCTTTTGATATAGAAAGGGTTAGAAATAAGTAAACAGACAGAGTTCTTCTGGTTTCTAGTTCACCAGATGAAGCAATAAAAGTTAACCCCCCAAAATGAAAATATCCTGACTAAAGACCATCCACCAAAGTAAATATTTCTCTGGTGGCCATAAAAATGGATGCCAGTACTATAAAGTTTAGGAAAGGAAGGGGTGGATCATATGATATTCCTGCCCATGAATGGGAACAAATCATGGGTAGCTACAGGTTATCTGGAACATAGTGATCTCTGTTCCTGAAAGGAGATGGCGCTCAGAAGGCAGTCACATGATGAATTCCAGGTGGTTTGCTTGGCAGTCCTGTCTCTCCACTGCAATGGGAATGCCAGTCCTTGCTTTTCTTGGCTCCACAATACATAAATATTAGCAAACACACTGAGCAGTTTCTTGCAAAGGTACTTTCAGGCGTTGCAAAAACTGTCCCAGGTCAGCTATTCTCTTGTTGTCAAATCATGCTGCTTGGAGCAGTTTTCATGACCCATTTTTTCCACTCAAAGTAGGGGGAGGAAGGGAAAGTGGATGAGAGAACCTCATGGTGAAATCAAATCGATTCTTCATTTAGATTCATAACTCAAGTTCTTCCTGGCTCCGGGTTCAAGACTGGGGAGTTAAAAACCTATTAAAAAGTTTTGTAAAAAATTACGCTAACCAACTTGGCAACAAAAAATAAGCTGTTAGTGCTATCAATATTGTGAGTACTTATTTAGCTTCATGAATACAACTGAGAAATGGCACACCCGCTTCTCAGAAGGCAGCTGAAGAAAGGAATGAGGGCAAAACACTTCTGGAAAAAGATGAGCTAGAGGAAATTAGCCTAGCACTCTTGGTCACAGAGAAGGTAAAGCTACGGTGGTTCAGAAAAGGCTTTGATCATAGGATGGATTTAGAGGAGCTCTCTTAACTATCTCCCACATACTGACTCTCAGGGCCAGTTTGAGAAGTTTTGCTGCCTGAGGCAGAACAGCAAATGGTCCCTCCGCCACTCTGGTCAAGTTCCATAGTACCCAAGGCTGGCCAAGTTAGGCACCTGAGGAGGAAAATCCCACAAACACTTCTCCCTGGGAGTAACAATACAGTAATTATGATACATTAAATATTTGCTGCCCTTTCATGACACCCAAAACCATTTTCCTGAGGTGTCCACCTCACTCCTCTCACAGTAGGACCAGCCCTGCCAGGGAACCTGCTCAAGGAGGAAGATGGTTTTGCATGTAACACAGAAGCTCCAAAAGAGCATGAGTGAGTCACGCATTCCTTTGCCATACTTCAGTTGCCTACTGAAAACAAATGCAACTCATGCATCTCCCCAGGTTTGTCCCACGTTAGGAACAAATACAGTTTCTCATGGGGAAGATGATGTCCAAGTTCTTCCTTCACATGATACCACCTTGGAAGCAAGGAAAATAACCCTCAGATTACTGGTGCTTCCAGACAGGGGGCTCCTAGTGCAACCACTTGGAAGATACTGTGCGACGATTCCATCTTTTCTTCTTTAACAGATTATCTGTGGGCAGAAAAAAGATGGAAGAAGCAGTGGGAAAACACAGGTTTACAAGTGGAAGATGTAACATCCCATGAATGAGACATGAACAGGTGGTGGTACCATAAAAGCCTCATCTGGAAGCACCCTGCCATAAAGGACAGGCTTTTGTGCCCAGAGCAAGAATAACCTCTGCCTATCAAAACATTTATGTTTCATTGTCATTCCTTTTAGGTAGTTTCAGCTATTCTCTTCTCGGCTTGGAGAGGCTTGTGATGACAGTGTTTACTTTTATGTAGGATTTGTGTAAATGGTAGATTGATCAGCCTTTCCTTGAACTGCTACCACTAGTGGGAGGGAGGGGATGTCCAGCACTTTCTAGTTCTTTGTCACCATTCTTTCTGGTCTTACATAAATTGGTGGATTACTCTACAATTCCTTTTGGTAATGTGAATCTATCCATCTGTCCTAGAGCTGTCTTCTACACGAGGCATTTATTGTGCGCTCGTGATTCCTCACTCACTGTAGTTTTGCGGGTGCTTTACATGACGTCATCCTCCTCCAGGGCCTCTCTTGCTCTTTTTGCAACCGTTTCCAGGGCTTTTTTTTTTTTAGATTAAGGAAAGTCTGGTTTTATCTGTGAATGGCAGCAAGAAACCATTGTGTGTTTGAGCAATTCCACTATACTACAGCACCACCCAGTGGTTGTGTAATGGAACAAACAGAAAGGCAGAGAAAGCACACACACACACACACCCCGAAAAAAACAACATGTGTAAAGGAGCCAGTCTTAATCCCACAAAGAATCTGGAAGCAGAAGCCTCTGTAAAGTGGCGGCCGGGTTAAAAGCCTCACGTAGAAAAGTCCTTATTTTGGGTATTACCCTTGCTCTTCAACCTTCCGCTATCACCCAGTCTTGCAGAATCACTCACTCACCCATTGTCTCGTAATAGAGTTGGACACAGTATGTACTTCCTGTGGACAGAAGCCTTCTGATCCAGCAGAGGATTTCCACGGATGAAATGGAGGAGGAGGTGATACTGTCAGTCCCCTGCTTGCATTCCCCTACTCACCCCCCGAATCTGTTCTGGAAGGTTGCTACATTCTCCGGAATCCGGATCAGTAGAAGTGGTGCTGAGAGCAGGGCCGGCGCTACCGCTAGTCAAACTAGGCGGTTGCCTAGGGCGCGTGGCTGAAGAGGGCGCAGAAACGCTGCGCTCCTCTTCGCTGCCGCTGCCGCGCCGCCCGCCCGCGCCTCCCCGCCCGCCCGCCGCTGCCGCGACTCCCGCCCGCCGCCGCGACTCCCCGCCCGCCGCTGCCGCGACTCCCCCACCCGCCGCCACTGCTGCCGCCGCCATGACTCCCCCTCCCCCCGCCCCCACGACTCCCCCACCCCCCGCAACTCCCACCACCACCTACCTTCTCCGTGTCGCTTCCGGAGCCCCGCCTGCGTTGTTTTGGCGGGAGGAACCAGGGCAACAGGGCTTAAACAGCCCTGTTGCCCTGGTTTCCCCGACAAAAAACAGAGCGCGGGGGTCCCGTCACGTCACTTCCTCCTTGGCGGCGGCGGCGGCAGCCAGGGCGGGGGGAAGGTAGGTAGGTAGGTAGGTGGTGGTGGTGGCGGTGGCGGCGGCGGCACGGGGGGGGTTTGCAGAGCAGGGCTGCTTTGCTCCGGAGCCCCCCCCACGGCACGAGAGGGGGGCGCAAATTTTATTTTGCCTAGGGCGCCAAACTGCCCTGCACCGGTCCTGGCTAAGAGCTGTAGAGAAGGGTAATTGGCAAAAATCACCTCTCCCCCCCACCCAGTTTCTGGGGAGTGCATCCTCCAGGTTGCAGAACCTCAGGCCAAATCCAGCTCTCCTTGCATCCCAGTCCAGCCTTCCAGGGTTTCCCAGATGGCCCCACCTCTTTCCCACAACCACTGATCATTTGATGGTTTTCCTGGCTTTTGTGCCATTTTCTTCCCATTGAAGGTTGAAATGCCTCTCCTAAGGCCTAGTTACTGGCAGGAAGAGCTTTAAGCAGCGGAGGCTGGTGACTCCTATTTCGGTGGGGCTCCTAATCCACTGCAGATTTTATTTGGAACTGTATAGGAGCTATTCATGGTGCTCCATGGATAGCTCCTATAAAGCTCCAAATAAAACCTGCAATGGACTAGGAGCACCACCGGAATAGGAGTCACCAGGCTCCCCTGTCTTTTAAGCTAAAATATGCTGATATTTTTGGCATCTTGGCCCACCCTTTTTGCCTTTGGCCCCACCCACCACTGGAATGTGGCCCCTGAAAGCTTCTCTGAAATAGAATCTGGCCCTCAGGCTGAAAGAGGTTCTGCACCCCTGGCTCGGGCTTTGCTCCTGCTGGCGGAATGAAAAACTGGATCCAACCCATAATCATGGCCCTTTCTTTCTGTGTCTAAATTTATGTAACCTTGCAGCTTGCAACGTATTTAAATCCAACAAAATGGCCACCAAATGGGTGGGGATGTTTGTAATCTACAGCGTGTCCCAGCTTTTCCATTAGTGCTTAGAGTTTTAAAACATTTTAAATAGGGGATCAAGCAGAAGAAGATTATTGGTGCCCTGGATGCTGATGTCACAATGGCCCTTACCTCTGCGTGGTTGGAGATATTCTTTCCCTTATGGCTGTTCCCAGGAGGATGGGGCATTTGGGAAGTTCTTCCTCTGTTTCCCCAAACACAGTATGTTACCTTCCCCTCCCAGGAGGAGCTGACTGAACAGATGCTCTCGCTGACATCTAGAAGATTATGGAAGGAACTGCTGTCAACCCATGGAGCTCTCTCCATTTATTTTATATACTCATTCCAGTCTACACCACGTAGCATTTGTGCCTGTGTTGCTGCTTAATGATGCCTTTCTTCCTGATTGCTCAATGTTCTTCCTAATACAACCTTCCTATGCAGCCATATTACTTTAACTTAACTTTTCAGTGTTAGAGGCAGCCTTTTATCACACAGCACCTCCGTTAATTCTTTTCATTTCAGCCATGCCTTATGCATCTGCTTTTGATCAGTCTCTGCCCCTACCTTCCTTCTGCAGCGCAGACACAAGATATTTAAACTCATGCACTCTGTTCCTTAGCTTCCGAATATTCTACCATTTCTGTCCTTACCAGGAACCTTATATCCTGGTACTAATATACTAATCAATATACTAATCTTTGGCCCATTTTATCCTCTACAGCAGTGTTCTCGAACCTTGGGTCCCCAGATGTTTTTGGCCTACAGCTCCCAGCATGCCCCAGCCAGCTGGGAGTTATAGGCCAAAAACATCTGGGGACCCAACTTGGAGAACACTGCTCTACAGTTCTTCTGCCATCCACTTCCCCATTTACTTTTACATCTAGTACAGATTACAATATTGAGGATCCAAAAAAACTCATGCATTCTTCACATGCCTGCAGTTTTAATAATATTCAATGATTTAAAAAAAACAAAACACAACTGACAGTTTAAGACTAACATAAGCCCCATTGATTTCAATAGGTCTACTCTAACTGTAACTAAGTCTGGATCCAATCCAATGCGTTCACTCACTGTAGCAAGGTGGTTTGTTGAGCAGTATATTTAGAAGGGCGTGGCATTTTATAAAAACTGAGAAATACTGCTGGATGGATTACACAAAGCAAATACAATTCAATTACGTATTTAATAATCTGCTGGTTTTTAAAAAACCCACAGTTAAAACTATCTCATGTCGGCTTAAGCTCCACAAAGCCAGGAAATTGGAAACTAAGGCTGATGCTTTAACTGATGTGTCCTGTGATCAGTGATGATGTTGTGCAATGCCACAAATTGTGCTTGCTCACAGCCTACTCTCCATGTACCCACATTTTCCCTTGGTTTTTCAGGCCCAAATCCAGATGAGGAGGATGGAGTGCCTGGGGGCCAGCAAAGATGGCCAATGGTCCTAATCTTGCCTTATGAAGCATCTGAGCCTTACTATTGCTAGAGGAATCCTCCTGTGTCTTAACCCATGCCTGTTGGTTGCTTACCTTAATAGCTGACTGTTGGAAGATATGGGAAGGAGTCGGTCCGATATTGGTTAGGCCGAAGTAGAGTTTTCCCCCTTTTGCGCAGCCTGGTTATTGAAACTGGTTATCACCACGTGGGTTGCTAAACCCTTGCTAAAAGGCTCTTAAAAGGAAATGGATTGTCCATACAAGGTTTAAAACTAATAAAGACATTTATTCGTTTACAGGCCCTTTATTGATATGCCTGTGTCCATCTTGTTGAGAGAGAGAGAGAGAGAGAGAGAGAGAGAGAGTGCAGGCCACAGAGAGGCAGGAAGTAGGGAGGAGGGGGTTGTTCATTTAACCAAATGCCAAACTGGGTTAATTGAACCATCCCCTCCTCCAATGGAGATATTCTTTCCCTTATGGCTGTTCCCAGGAGGATGGGGCATTTGGTTAATTCTCTGCCAAACTGCTTGATAGAAGTCAAATTTGTTTTATGTGCCTAAGAGGCTAGTAGCCTGCTTTTCCATGCTGGCCATGGAGGAGGGAATTTCCCTCCTCTGTGGCCAGCATAGACATATAGGCTAGTAGCCTCTAAACATTTTTTTTTTTGCAGGCTAGTAACTTTTATGGACTTATTTACAAGTCTGACTTAACCCTAATATTATTTCTGTGGTCCTTACAACAGCCTTCCAATTCAGTATTTGTGTCCCCATACAGATGAGGAGCTGAGGCTGAATGCACAATCCAAAAAGTTGGATTGATTGATTGACATTAATAGCAATGTCCTTGGCTTCTAATGGAACTTTGCTTCAGTTGGAAAGCTCCTGATCCTGCCATCCCTGTAGTTCATTAAGTTCCTGTAGCTCATAAAAACCAGGCTCTTTTGCTCATACTGAAGCTTTGCAAAACCTCGGCCAGGTTGGACGTTTCCACTGGGGGAATATGGGGTGGGGGCCAGGAAAAAAGGACAATCTGGGCTCCTCCTACTCTATCCCCGGAGCAAATGGTTAACTGCAACCACTTCAAGTCTTCTTGTGGCAGCTGAGCAGATGAGTCCAATTTAAGCATTTTACATTCCTGTCTGAAAACCGGTATTCCATGATGAACGTGGAACAGCTATTCAATTGACTCCAGACAACGGCACCATATTTCCCCCTGTTTTGATCAAGGTGCACCTGCTTCCAGATCTTATACGATCAGCCCAGGTTAGTTCTGTGTTTAGCAAGTGGTGACATCTGAAAGAACATATAATTTGTAGTGCATCATTAGATGATTCTGAGCAGAATATACAGACCTAAAAAAATTTTCTTAAATCTGAAAGGTGTTCACTGGGGGGGGGGGGATCATAATGCTTTTAAAATAAAGACTATATTTATGATGAAATGATGTTGCAAAGTAAAAGAAAAAAACCTGAATTGTGCCTTTGGGTCATAATTAGTAACCAAAAGTTTGATCTATCATCTATCTATCTATCATCTATCTATATTCAAGGAATGAAATAAATTAATGGAAGAGTATTCAATTAGATTCAGCACTTGCAAGGGCTTAGAGACACTGGATCTATCTCCCATTTCCAGAATCCAGCCCAAATATTCTCTATGAATTTACGCAAGCCAATTCATCTTCCGGTGTCTCTACTTCCACGGACCTCCCCTACACTTTCTTCTTAAGTGGTAGACACCATCGGACTGTAAGGCAAGTCTCCCACTTGGTTTAAAACATGATATCCGGACTTTTGTCTTTATTCTGCTAACTGACATCTTCATTGTGATATCCTAAGCAATGTTTTTATCATTTAAAATAAACTGCCCGGAAGACTGAGCTGAGTTTGCAAGATGAAAGCAAAGATCGCTCCACTCTACATTTGATTTGAGGTGCTTGGAAAGTCTGTTAACGTATAAGCAAGAATGGAATGATGGACAACATAGCCCCTTTCAGGGTGTGCTCTGTGGCAGAGTGACAGGCAGAAGCCCAGGGAGGGGCCAAGCTGAACATTCCAGAGGCTCTGATTGGTTGAAGCCGAGAGCATAGAACCCCAGGGAGTTGACAGTTAAGGGGAGTTGGTTGTCAGTTGGGGAAGAGAGTGGGTTGGAGTGAGAGAGGGAGTGGGAGGTTAATATTGTAGGTAGGGAAAGGTGGTACTGAAGAGAAGAGTTCAGACAGGAAATCTAGTACTAAGTTGTGAGAAAGCAAACGTGGAGGTGTTAGTGTAGAACAATTCACAGGAGTCTCCACTTAGGGAGTGAAGGACCTTCTGTCTGAGGAAGAAGGAGAAACTCTGGACTAGTGTGAGGGACAGTTAAGTTCCCTAGTCTGATACTGTAACTTTCAAGTACAGTAACCAAGCCAAGTTGATACAAAGAGCACTGTATAACATCTGCCTGCCTTTAACCTGAATCTAAGCAAAGAACAAGTTTGAATGTAACTGTTGAAAATTCCAAGTTATCTGTGCCTGAGTTGAATATCAGTTTAGAGACTTTGTTAGAACAATAAATCAACCTTTTTATTCAAAGTTCTAATTTTCCAGAGTCTGACTGGTGACAGGAAAGTAAGAAGTGAATTAACGGAGGGGCACCCTGCTTCAAGTAATCAAATAAAACAAACTGCTCTTAATAAAGACAAACGTGGGTGAACAGCTACATATAAGACCTAAGACACATAATCGGCTAACACAACTTTAAAAGACAGCTTAAAGTCTGAAGTGACCAATACAAGGTGGCACTTGGTGAGAGCGAAGTACCCGTTAAGGCTGTGGGCTTTGGAGTTAAGGGGTCCCGTCCACTACAGTGCCTTCTCCTCCATGCCTTCAGTGAACATGTGGAGTGGGAGAGGTGCCTGCTGGCCCGGCTTCCAGTGTCAGCATCTCCACAGGCTCCACTCCTGACCTCTGTGTGCTTGATGGAAGGTCTGAATGGAAAACCTGAACACACACAACTGTATATGTACAGGCTCCTCCATGCGATCTGATTCTGAAGTCCTGCGCCACTGGGGCTCCAGTTTGTGTGGGGGAGCCTATGCGCACACACAGCTCTACATGCCTGGGCTTCCTATTAACTGTTCCAGTGAATGTATGGAGGTCAGGTGCAGAACCAGAGGGGATGGTGATGTTGCTGGTGGGGCGAGCTGACATGTCTCCCTCCCCCCCTCCATGCATTCAATAAACACATGGAGCACTTCTGGAAAGAGCTAGAATGAAATATCATCCTGTTCCATTAATCAGTTCTAAATGAGGGACCTCCTGTTTAACCATCTGGCAAAGTAGTAAATTAAGGGCTCAATCCTATGCATTTTTAGACAGAAAGCACTCCCACAATTCCCAGCATTCCCCAACTAGCCATGCTGGCTAGGGAATGCTGAAAGTTGTAGGACTTTTTGCTGTCTAAACACGCATAGGATTGCACCTTAAGATACTCTGCTAAACCTGAGCAGCTGAATAGCTCAAATTCAAAGTTGTTTAAAGTCTGTCCACAAGATCCCATCTTCACAATTCTTTTAGGTCTGGATTAAGAATTTGTCATTGCTTCTGTTTTGCAGAGAATGTAAGAACCCCGGCCAGAGGACCAGGGCCCCACTGTGCCATCAAAATGAAATATTTGAAACAATAATGAAATATGGAGTGTGTTTTCTGGCATGTGGTGGGGGGGATGCATGCAGAGCAAGTTCTGAGACTTATTTGGCTTTTTAAGCACATATGGGTTTAATCAGGTCTGTCAGCAAGCTTTTCCTCTTTATTAATGTGCATGGAAACGGCATTCTCTAAAACCCAAGTGGTAGAAGAGGATATGTTTCCAAACTGATAATGCTTCACATCACACAATAAATTAGTTTTGGCTTCATAGGCTGATCTGCCAGCTGGCTGCATGTGCCAAGCTATTTTCAGAGCATTGAAAACTCCTTGCTTTTGTTCCTGTTCTACTTTCTTGTCATTTAAACCAGGGGTGGGGGAACCTGTGGCCCTCCAACCCCTGTCTACAACTCCCATCATCCTTGACCAGTGGCTAACTTGGCTGAGGCCAATGGAAGTTGATCTGTCAGGGATGCTTTGACTTGGTTTCCTGCATTGAGCCTTATAGACCCCTTCCAACTCTACTTTTCTATTATTCTATTATTCTAATTTAAACAAAGGGCCTTAAGACTTATAGGATCTGAAGTGCAAACCTTTTGGATAGACTTACAGGGCCAAATGCTGTAGATAGGCAGGGCCAGTGCTATCATTAGGCCAACTAGGCAGCTGCCTAGAGCGCAGGGCTAAAGGGGGCGCCAGTCAGAAGCAGCGGCAGGAGGAGAAGGAGGTGGAGGAAAGAAGAGGGGAGCTCGTGTGTGTGTGTGTGTGTGTGTGTGTGTGTGTGTGCATGCGCGCACGTGTGTGTGCGCATGCAAAAGGGGGGAGGGGGAGGCCCTGGAGATGCCTGGACTCAGCACCACCACCAGTAGCAGCAGCAGCAGCTCCCGAGAATTGAGGGACCAAGCAGCCTGGTGGGGCTAGGGCAGGCTGGGGGGGGGGGTTATTTGGGAGGGGGTGCAGGGGGAGGCGCAGATCCCCCTCCCCCAAGCCCTGGCTTGGTAACAATGTTGCCAGAAGAAGAAGGTGGCCAGTGCCGCCGCCGTCGCCACCTCCCATCGTGCCGCCGAGCTCCCTACATTGCGTTTGCTTTCCCCAACCTTCGGCGCTGCTGTTGCTGCTGCTGCTGCTGCTGCTGCTGCTGCTGCTGCTGGTGCAGCAGGGAGAAGAAAAAATATGGATCCTTCTCTTCTGAAATTATTCCTTGGGCAGCGACCAAAAACAGGATCTTTCCCCCTCTTCCACCACCAGGATCTTTCCCCCTCCTCCTCCTCCTCCTCCTCCTCCTCCACCACCACCACCCTCTCTCCCTCCCCTTCTTTCTCTCATTCTCTTTCTGTCCTTTTTTTTTTTTAATTGCTCGCTGCTGACTTTCCCTTCCTGTTATTTTCTAGGCACACACACGCGGGCGCAGAGACCGCCGTGGCTGCCACCTGCGTGTTTCTGGCGTCTGTGCACGTCAGAGGGGGAAGCCACGCGGAGTCTCATTCCCACATGCAGACTTTCTGCCCAGCTCAGCTCCAACCTCAGAAGTGAACCAGTGGGGGAGAAAAGCACTTAGGCGCACTGGGAGCTGCCTTGCCCTGAGTCAGACCCCCCCCCTCCATCTAGCCCAGCATTGTCTACACGGACGGGCAGCAGCAGCTCACCAGGCTTTCAGGCAGGATCCCTTCCGAGCCCTGCTGGAGATGTGGGGGGGGCACTGAACCTGGGACCTTCTGCATGCAAAGCGGGGACTCTACCCATGAGCCACGCCCCCCCCCCTACATGAAGCGAGGGAGCACAGAGGGTGGAGGCGGTTGAGCTCCTCTCACCGGCCCACTCCTTTCTGTGTATAAATAAATAATAATTGACCCTTTTGGGTGGGCGGGGCAGTCATGTGCATAAATCTGGCTGGGTGACCGGCCAGATGGGCAATTAACGGGGGCCCCCCCTAAATATCTGATCTTGCCTAGGGCACCAAACTGCCTTGCACCGGCCCTGTAGATAGGTATCAGCAGCATGTTGCTTACAATGTTACACTTTGCAAGAGACACTTTGCTACACATCAATTATGACATGACTGGACTAGGGTCTATGGATGTTACTATGGATGCTACTATAGTCTATGGATCATCTTTGTTCAGAGGAGGACAACAGAGATGACCAGGGGACTAGAAACAAGGCCCTATGAGGAGAGACTGAAGGAACTGGACATGTTTAGCCTTCAGAAGAGAAGACTGAGGGAAGATATGATAGCACTTTTCAAGTACTTGAAAGGTTGCCACACAGAGGAGGGCCAGGATCTCTTCTCGACCATCCCAGAGAGTACAGGACATGAAATAATGGGCTCAAGCTACAGGAAGTCAGATTCCAGCAGAACATCAGGGAAAACTTCCTAACTGTTACAGCAATACAGGCAGTCCCCGGGTTAAGAACGTCCGACTTACAGACAACTCGTACTTACAAACGGACTTCCGGGTTCCCCGGCTCTACATCCTTTACGTAGAGTATAGCGTAGTATATGTAATTTATGCTATTTGCATAAATACCATATACTACGCTATACTGTTCTGACGTACGTACAAATTCGACTTGTATGTAGGGGTGGTGGGAGTTGTGATCCAACACATCTGGAGGGCACCAGCTTGGGGAAAGGCTGAGCTAACTGATCTATGCTGCAAACATTTGAGAATCATTATAGACATCTACAAAAGTTTTGCCTGAGTGGCGTTTGTTGAACATGATTGAAAAAGAGCAAAGGTAGGAACTGAAATGTGTAGATGTGGAAATCCTGGTTGAACCAGGATTACTTGGCTGCCATATTCATTATGCTGTGGCTGTCTCTTGACTTTCTTGATCTGTGATGTCTCTTGACTTTCCAGCTGCTCTTTTTTGTCAGGCCACAAAACATACCTGTCAGTTTAGTAATTGGTAGCGGGCCAGTACTCTCTACCTGGGTTGTGTTGGGGCGGGGCTAGTATTTATTGAACATGTGTGCCAATTACCAGGGTTAGTTTGTGATTCTGTGCTATTTCAATGTGGCAGAAATATGCAATTGTTCATGTTTCTACAATAATTGTTTGTAAGAATTATCTGTAGAAGTGGCATGCAAGCAAAACTCCTATCATTATGGTGGGGGGAAAGCCAACTAGCCATGAGACTCATTGGCCTTCACACATAATACTAACTGTGGAGGAAGGGGGGGCTGGCTGACCCACCACAACCCCAGCCTTTCCTACCCCAAAGGACCCAAGACCCCCAGAGATCTCAAGGTACCAGACTGCTAAGCAATCTGCTGTCTGCAATCCTACTTGAATCTCTGTTCAGGGACTTGCCCTTTGTGACTGTAACCTGGATTTAGTTGCTGGAACCACAGAGCAATCCACAAACACCATGTGGGGTAAAAAACCAAAAGAAGGTTTATTCAGGTAGCATTTTACAACAACCAATAGGGAAATGAGAGAAGCACACGAAATAGAGAGAGACACTTTGGTACAAAGTAATAGAGCTGCAAAAATAACCAAACCTACTGATTCCTTATATCTCTCAGGCACACAACTAGTTACCTGGGGGTCAGTTCTCTTCCAGGGTTGGATCCAGCACAGCCTTGCTGCCCGGGAAGACTACACACCTACCCGAAGGTCCGAGATGGGTAGCCCTCCACAAGGCTTGCCTTGCCAAAGCCCTCATTCAGCTAATTTCACCAGGAGCTACCTGGGGTCGGATCCTGAGGCCACCCGAAGGCTTGGGCCTCTGCTTGGCTTGCCGCCATTGCTCCAACAGCCAGCAACCACGCGATGACCAAAGACAAAGAACAAAAACCCACACTTTGGAATATAGCTCTTTCCCCCTCCCCTCCTCCTTCCTGTAGCTTCCCGGCTTCTAGCCAATCAAGATGAACTTCACCTGGCCAGGCAGGGGAGGGGAACTCATGACTTTTGCATTTGAAAGCCGGGTCTCCGGCTTTTCAAGACTTCCAGGCCCCACCCGATACTTTATGCACATTTCGCCTCCTCCCCGCCCCCAACCGGCCTTACTTGGTTACACATGAGGAGGCGTGTGTACGCGTGTGAGTGTGCATGTGCAGGAACCCCTAGAGGCTCTTTTTCTCCACACTAACCCATGGTATCGACTGTTGAAATCTGGATTGTTTTAATGTGTGAACATGGCCACACTAACAAACCACGGTTTGTTAACCACAAACTCCCCAGAAAGAGAACCCATGGTTTGTTGTTGGGCTTTTTAACCATGGGTTGTTATTACGTGTAAACCCAGAAGAACCATAGATTGTTCATGGGTTGTTTTGCCCGGCTACAGAGGTGGTGGGCAAGAGCAGCCAAAAACACAGCCACTCTACATGCCAGTACTACAGCATCACAAAGTCTTTTGAGTTACAGGGAGGGAGCAGACAAAGGAGGAGGGAAACAAACAACCCAGGGATTGAGAAAACAAACCATGGTTTCTTCGATCATCTGCCAGACAAACCCTGGGTAGGGCAATAAACCAAGCCCCACATTATCCCCCAGCCCTGTAAAGACTTACACACACACAGAGACACACACACACTGCCATTCCTTCTGTTCTAGCAAGTCTTTGTGGTGGTGGCTGATGGCAGCAGCTGGGGCAGAAAGATCTCTCTCTCTCTCTCTCTCTCTCTCCCTCTCTCTTTGTGGCACCTAGAGTCAGACTTTGTCCTGGTTCACACGTACTGACAACCCAGAGTACGGGTTGAGTACAGGTTGAGTATGGGCTGAGTATGGGTTGTTGTTGAATCATGGGTTGCCATTATGTAAAAAAAACCTGCACTATGGGTTGTTAACCACAAACAACCCAGAGTTCACAACCCAACAACAAACCATGGGTTTGTACTGTGCTTTACAACTGTTTCCACATTCCTGGTATGTTAGAGCAAACAAAACAAAAACAAAAAACCTGATTGATTATATATATATATATATATATATATATATATACATACATACATACATATACTCTGAGCATGTGCAGTTCTGCATTTTAAATTCACTTACGTAGATCATAGCACCATCATGGCTACAGGAATAAAAATGGAGTTTGCTTCTGCGACTATGATGTTAAACACATTCACTCAGCAATAAGCACCATTTTGATGTAGAAGGGGTTACTATATATTTAAAGTAAAAAAATAATAAAATGAGCACCTGTAACTATGCACATGCCCAGACAGCGGCGAGGGGGCTTGGCTGCATGCTGTCTTTGAAAGCAGTGGCAAGTGGTCTCTTTCCAAGCCCTGATGCCAGACCCCGGCTCGCCCCGCTGCTCCCGCTCCTGAGTGCAGGGGGGCAAGCCGGGGGGGGAGCAACCTTTCTCGGCACAGGTGCTGATCACCTGAGCAGTGGCCATGCCAAGAAAGGGCCAGGAGCAAGCCCCGTGGTGCTGCGTTTCCTCTTGAGGAAACGCAGCGCCATGGGGCTTGTTGCCCTTGCTTGGCGGGGCCCCACAACTCAGCTGAATAGCAGCCCTGCAGAGCAAGGGCAACAAGCCCCTGACAGCTGCCGAAAAGTGCCACTTGGGCACTTTTGGGCAGCTGCCTTCCCCACTCCTCTTCCTCCAGTGCTCACACAGTGTCCCCTGGGAGATACCAGCAGGAGGACTGAGGGAGGAAGAGGGGAGAGGCGGTGCCTCCGGTCCCCCACTGCGCCCAATCATTCGTGCCTTTGTGGGCTTAAAGTGAGAACCCAGCCATTCGCGGAAATCAGCAAGGCCCATGTGCCGATATGGTTGTACTGTATTGTACTGCATTGTACTGTATAGATATTGTGGTACAATATCTGGCTTGCCTGTTAGCATCTATTAGTTAGAACACGATACGAAGGAACAGATCCGAATCAGATACAAAGGCAGTGAAAAATCCTGTGAGCCAATGCCTTATGATGCAGATCAGAAGAGTACTGGAAGCCATACAGTGGATGCAAGCTCTGAATCCAAAGCTAAATAGGGGTGGGGGGTGGGAATAAGATGCCCTGTTGTAACAATGAGGCCCCAGCTCATAAGCAGGTCTAGAATGAATGCATTCACTATGTAGGAAATCGTCTAGAACGGCACCATGCTAAGATCTGATTTCCAGCCAAGATTTTGGTCTAGTAACTTTAAGCGGGTGTTTCAGACAAGAACGAACTCTCTCTCTCTCTCTCTCTCTCTCTCTCTCTCTCTCTCAGCTAACTTTTTAATACCAGCATTGCAGGAAGGAAATGGGCTGGGACCCAGCAGCTAGGGTTCGATCAGATCCATATGAAAGCAAGCACTTCCTTATGTACAGAAATGCTGTAATTCATCGTGCTCCAACTAGATCTTTAAAAGGAAAATAAGAGCAATATGCAAAATAAACAGATGAGGAGAAAGAAGAAAGAGCAAGGTGAATTTCAGCACAAATGGACACAAGGTTTTCAGCTTGCAGAAGGTATTCTCCCCTGAGCTCCAAACGTGTCAAAATAATAGGACTGAGGTAAATGTGCAAAATCAGCTAGTTATGCCTTATCCATAAACCTTTTGCGGGGGGGGGAGAGCTGGGGTGCAGAAGTGACAGTAAGTACAATCGCAACTATTCAGTACAAAGTGGAGGTGAAGGGAATAAATTGGACAATACCCATTTTCAAACCTAATTGTCACCACATGGAGACTGTGTGTCAATGAAAAGTTTAGGATTGGAATGGAGTGCACAACATTGTGCCAATAATTGTCAGTTAGATCTGATGCTAGAGGTGGGCATCAACCACAAGATTCCACTCGGACTCTGATTCGGCACATTGGAAAACAGCCCAATTCTGTTTGGACCAGTTCGGAGGCTATCCGCTTCAACTCAGATATTAAATCCAGTCAAGATTCAGAAACCCAAGGCTTTGTACCTCTCATTGACTATCATGGGAAATTTGAAAAAAAAATAATGGCTATACCCTTTTTGTGTGTTTGTCAGAAGTGGATGATATTTGAAGGCATAGTAGCCCCTTGCATATGCCTACCAACTATCATGGAAATATGTGCAGTGTTTTTTCTGTGCTACACACCCTTATAATTTGATTTTTTTTTAAAGAAAACTGCCAATGGCCTCCCCCCCCCCCCCTTGGCAGAATTGCATGAAATTTGTAGGGATAGTTGCCCTTTCTGAGGGAATTGATCCTGCCAACTTTCAGATGACTAAGGGCTACAAGAGAGATTATTTTAAATGTGTGTCTAGCTGCTATGTGTTTGGGTCCTTAGCATTGGAGGTAGGGGAGCTTTTAAGATCTGGACTCCTCCACCCATGCATGCTTTACAGTAAAAATGAAAATCAGGAATAACTGCTCATCATCATCAGGCAATCACTCATGACCGAGTAAGATTGTCTTCCAGGATAAAAAAGTTACAAAAAGGAAATTTTAAAAGGAGGAAAT
This sequence comes from Shinisaurus crocodilurus, assembly GCA_021292165.1. NCBI lineage: Eukaryota > Metazoa > Chordata > Lepidosauria > Squamata > Shinisauridae > Shinisaurus > Shinisaurus crocodilurus. The sequence continues at coordinate 253,691 of JAHFWL010001296.1, read as the reverse complement.
TCTAAAGAAAAAATTGTGTAGACTCTAGCGATGGGTCTACATTTACATTTAAAGTAATATCTGTTTTGGATCCTAGTGCAGGGATTTTTGTGCAAGAGCAGCCTTTACATTTTGAGGGTTTCAGAAAGGGGGGGGATGAGCTCATCCTCCTATTTTCCTTGTGGACCACGTTTCGAAAATGACAGGTAGCATAGAGGTGACCTAAAAATTTCAGAAGGATAGATGCATCATCAGTTCATGTGGAAGGGGAGTCCTCATCCCCCCCCCCCCTATTGGGGAGTGATTCACTTCCCCTTCCCTCCCCCCATGTTTTTGGGGGCAATTTGTATTAAAATGATACACATGGTCCAACTTTCCCTAGGCAAGAAACCTCTAAGGTTTATCTTTATGCTGTTTTATTGTCTGTATTTTTATATTGTATTTTACTGCATTTTATAATTGTTGTAAAGAGCTTCAGCTATTGGGCGGTATAGAAATAAATAAATAATATAATGCCGTTTCAGAAGGATAGGAGCAAGGGGGCTAGTAGGCAATTATGATGCTTGAAAACCAGTTTAAGGTTTTTTTCGTAGTGAAGCCTAGTGGTGGTGGAAGCATGGCCATTTCATGGTCCCACCCTTGCCCTCCCCGAAAGCGCAGTCAGTGATTGAAGAGCCCCACTCCGTCCCCGATCATCAGCATTTAGAGAAAGAAAGCAAAAGATGCTATTTGGGGAGACACACTGTCTGCCTTTCTCAAGCCAAATTGCAAACCAAGGCTCATGGAGGGTCCAGCTTCAGTTCTGGTCACTTTGAAGAGAGGTCCACTTTGCCTCAGGAAGCACCAGAAATGGTCTGAAGTTAGGGCTTCAGCCAAATTCCATGCACATCCCTCTATGTAACATCTTCCTAAAATACCCAAACCAGCTATTTACCAGGACCATTTTTACCTCTCTTTCTGATGGAAGATAAAATACAAGGAAGTGTAAACCAGAAGTCTCATAATGACATAAAAAGAGCCATACTAGATCAGACCAAGCATCCATCACACCCATTAGTTACATCCCATTCAGACTACTGTAACGTGCTCTATGTGGGGCGGCCTTTGAAAACTGTTCAGAAACTTCAGCTGGTCCAGAATGCTATAGCCAGACCAAGGCTGGTTACAGGGAACATGTGACTCCCTTGTTACAACAGCTTCATTGGCTACCAGTCTGTTTCCAGGCAGAATTTAAAGTGCTACATAGCTTTTGAGACCAGGCTACCTGAAAGACTGCCTTCCCCCATACAAGCCTGCCCAGCTCTTAAGATCTTTTGGAGAGGCCTTTCTTTCGAGACCGTCACCTACAGAGGTGCGTCTGGTGGTGACACAAGAGAGGGCCTTTTCAGTGGCTGCTCCCAGGCTGTAGAAGGCTAGGTTCGCTCCCTCTCTGCTGTCCTTCTGCTGGCAAGCAAAAGCCACTTTATTCAAGAAAGCTTTTGGCTTGTAAGTGGGTCTGTTAGTTTGGATGCTGTTTGTTTTTATTTATTTTTTATTTATTTTTATTTATTATATTTATACCCCGCCTTTTTGCAAGGAATCCAAGGTGGCTTACATAATCTTCCTCCTCCTCTCCATTTTATCCTCACAACAACCCTGTGAGGTAGGTTAGGCTGAGAGTCAGTGACTGGCCCAAAGTCACCCAGTGAGTTTCATGGCCGAGCGGGGACTAGAACCCGGATCTCCCGAGTCCCAGTCCAACACTCTCACCACTACGCTGCACTGGCTCTCAGTTTTGTAATTGTTATGTTTTGTAACAATTTTGTAATTGTTATGTTTGTATTGTATTTCAATATTGTATTTTATTGTGTTGTATGGTTTTAATCTATTTTAAATTGTTTTTGTAAGCCACCTTGAGTGCCATTTTTTGGTAGAAAGGCAGGGTATAAATCAAATCAATAAATAAATCCAGCATTCTGTTCACACAGTGGCCAACCAGCTGCCTACTTGGAGAACCCCCCAAGTAGGGCATGAGTGCAATAGCAACATCCCAGTCATGTTCCCCAGCAACTGGTGAACATAGGCATATTGCCTCTGATACTGGAGGTACAATTACCTCCTGATACAATTATCTACAGATCTACTATGAAAGATTATGTGTTGCCCACCAGCTGTACCCGGGCATTTACCAGGTTCATGGAAATGATGTTCAAACTGTGTTAATGAAATGTGTCCAAATATGTAAATTAAATTAGGCCTTCCAGTTTATGATGTATTGTTGATGTGCTAATTGCTGAGCATACACAGATTTGACATGATAGTGTGGGGGATACAGGATAGTGTTTTGGATTATGATCATACAGATCATAATACACGAATCCTTGCTGAGCCATGAAGCTTGGGCCACTCTCTCTCAGCCTAGCCTACCTCACAGGATTGTTGTGAGGTTAAAAGGGTATGCTGCCCAGTGAAAGAAGGCTGGGATAAAAAAAATCATTAATTATGATAAAATAATAATTAAGAACATATCTGAACATTTAAAGGAAAAGCCAAATAAGAGGGCTTCTATTCTACTCGATACTCATTCTTTTCTTATGCAGAATTGCCACAGAAATGCAAACATTATTACTTTTTATGTCATTGATTCTTCATGATGTTTATTTCTCAACTGGATAATGTCTACTTCGGCAGGATACACCAAGTAATAACCTCAAACAACTGTCTTATTTCCTCTTTTACGGTGTGCAGATAAATGTGATATGGGGTACTTTATACCTCTCCCTGTTCTTTAGCCTATACATGCCAGTGTATGAGTCATGTCCAAACTTAATCTCTTTGATTTATTATCTAGAGTTTAATGGAGGGATATTTTATATTTCTGTTGTGTGTCCCCCCCCTTATTTTATTCTCATTTATTCCCCCTTTATTTGATTCTTGAAAATCATTCAATATATACTTAGGGCTGGAATGGATTGGATCCAAACAAAAAAGAGCTTGCTGAATGGGGTGAGTTGTGGTGTGGGAGGGAGGGTGGATCCCCCAAAATTGGGTGGAAGGATACAAAGCTTCTTATGAAGCTGTCTGAAATAAGTCTGATTTCTGCCTGATGGGTGTCATGGAAGCCACTGCAAGACTGGTCAAATTTTAATTTAAACTGATCACATCAATGGGAAGACAATTTTGTTCATTTGTGCAAATGTTGGTCATTCTAGAGATCAGGAACAGACATAGGGTTGTATCCAGACTTTGTATCCACAAAAGGAGCCAATCCAACTCAGCCAAACCTCAGTTCTTATACCTTTCCTGAGTTCCTGGCTCTCAGTGGCTACTAGTCCTGATGGCTATATGCTACCTCCAGGATCAGAGGCAGTATGCCTATGTACACTAGTTGCTGGGGAACATGAGTAGGAGGGTGCTTTTGCACTCATGTCCTGCTTGTGGGCAGCTGATTGGTCACTGGGTGTTGGACTAGATGGACCTTGGTCTGATCCAGCATGGCTCTTATGTTCTTATGAAGCTGTCTGAAATAAGTCTGATTTCTGCCTGATGGGTGTCATGGAAGCCACTGCAAGACTGGTCAAATTTTAATTTAAACTGATCACATCAATGGGAAGACAATTTTGTTCATTTGTGCAAATGTTGGTCATTCTAGAGATCAGGAACAGACATAGGGTTGTATCCAGACATTGGGCCGGTTCACACGACACGGGAACCGCGGGGGAGCGCTGCTCCCCCGCGGTTCCTGTGTCGTGTGCACGCCGACCGGAGGTGCCCCCGCGGGACAGCCGCAGGCGGGACCCACGGAAAGTGACCACGGTCGGTAGCGGGGTAAGCCCCTACCGCGCGTGGTCACCGTGCCGTCGGAACAGCGGGCGGCCGTCCCGCGGGGTCCCCACAGAGACGGCAGCCCAGAGCGGCCGGAGCCGCCGCCGCTCCAGCCTGTAGGGGCAAACGGCCCCTCTGGGCATCCCGGGCCTCACCCCCTACCGCCGGGAGGCCCGCACTGCGGTGCGGGGACTACGGGGTCTGCCCACGCGCGCGGGGCGCCGGTCGTGTGCGGCGCCCCGCTGGACCCCGCGGACGGCCCCGCAGTTCCTCCCCTGCCGGCAGCCTGGGTCGTGTGAACCGGCCCTTTGTCATGCTTAGAGTAGACCCAATGAAACCTACGGGGCACGTTAGGCTATCAATGGGTCTACTTTAAGCATGACTAAGTCTGAATCCAACCCATTACATCCAGCACAACCTTATAAAGGTTTGGCACACAAATTCAGCTCCACAGTTTTCCAATATTAGCTTCTTCCACCCATCATGATATGAATTTTTGTTGGTATGTATCATGCATTTCCCCTCTCAATCTTTTTTTTTTTTTTAAATGAATGCAACGGCTCCTGCTGCAGCACACATTTTCCACATTCATCAGTGTCTAAAGGTGGATAGTGCTGGCTTGTTTCAACAAACCGTAGTTAACATTGGGCACATTTTGTCAGGTTTGGATGAAAAGATAATGTGGAGGAAAAGCATCAGAGTTTCCTGTACCACACACACACACACACTTCCTCACGTCTAAACAAGTATAATCCCAGCTGGGGGCTGGGAAATGCAAAATGTACATAGTTCTCTGATGGCTCCTGACTCCACAGACGCAGAGTCTCAGGTGCCACAGGTATTTGCATGCAAATACATGCAAATACGGCCCAAGCACTAACAAAGAGTCCCCTCCCCTGCCTGGCCCAGATGAAGTTCATCCTGATTGGCTAAAGACACCTGGGCTACTGAAAGGAGGGGGGAAGAATCTATACTGCCTGCCCGATTTCGTTGTGGTCTGCATGTGAAGAAGTACGGGGTAGGGCTTTTGCTGAGGCAGCCCTGAAGAGGACCACCAACCCCTAAGCAAAGGAGAGTAAGTGCTTAGGTATTTATGTAGTAAAGGAACTAGCTTTGTTGTTTTATAGCTCTACTGTGTATACCAAAGTGTCTCCCCACCTTTCTCCTTCCCTCATTTCCCACCTTTTGTTGTAATCTGTTTACGTTGAATAAACTTTCCTGGTTTTACCCCACGCGGAGTGTGTGGTTCCTCTGTGGTTCAGTGCTAAATCCAGTGTATAGACAAGGGCAAGGCCCTGAGAGAATCAGTGTCAAGACGGCAGAGCTAAGGCTGGCAGTTTTGCACCTTTGATCTCTGGTCTTGAGTAAAGGACCGGTTGGCAGTCCTTTCACAGATAAGATGAGGCCATGTCAAAGGAGGGGTGTGCATGAGCCCAAGGCTCACTGTAGCTCATACTGGTCACAATAAATTGTGGTTCATTGTGACATCAAAACACAGCCAATATTAGGAGCAAATTGCACAAACTGGGAGCCATACATACTGGAACAAATCTTGTGAAAATTGGCTGGTGTGAACATACCATTACAAGAGACGCACATACCCCAACCTTTTGCTTGAATAGATATTTATTTTTGGTTTTTGGCTCAGCTAACTAGTTGGCCTTGCATATTGGTCTCACCCTGTTGCTGCCTTACTTGTTTCAAAGATGTTCTTTCCACAAACTGCTGCAGTGCTTATGAGCTGCTCTTGAGCCTTAAATGGATATTAATGGAGCAGAAAGCAAATGGAATTACCAAGTGAATACAAAAAAAAGTAAGAAAGAAAAAGATCTCATTATCCAACTTGGGAAGCCCATAGGATGTTCAAACCGCATTTCTTCTGCTTAAAATAGCAGAACCTAATCTGAAATCCCTCCTGTTTGCCAAAATATAATCTCATCCCCCCCCCCACTCCCAACACCCCCAGGATACATTGATAAGAGATGCTCGAATAGACAATTGCCAGGATTCTTCAAGGCTGGCTGATTCAGCTAATATGCTTAAAGCCAGAGTAAACAAGTGTGTTGATCTGCCTGCCTGTCACAATTAAAAGGAGAACACCCAGCAGGCTTTGAAGTCTGCTCTTGAAGGGGCACCTGCTGAGCCAGCTTCTGTATCCTAAAAGCCTCCACAGTTAGCCCATGCATTTTCCGTTTCTTCACCCACCCACCCACCCACCCGCCCGCCCCACCTCCACTCCACCATCCCAGTGCATGAGAAAACAGGATGGAATTTGACTACAGCCAGCGACACAATGGGTTCAGACAACACAATAACCCACACTCAAGGATTGAGTGGGTTGTTGTTGAACTGTGGGTTGCTGTTGAGATGCAGGTTACCATGTTGTCTGAACCCAGCTGCGCTAACAAACCATGGTTTAATTAACCATGAACAACCCACAGTTGACAATCCAACAACAAACCATGAGTTCTCTTCATGGGTAGTTCATGGTTAACAAATCACGGTGCAGCTGGATCCAGACAACACAATAACCCACATTTCAACAGCAACCCACAGTCAAAACTTGAGTGTGGGTTATCATGTTTTCCGAACCCAGCCAATCTGCTTTCCCTCTTAAGAGGCAGCAGCACTAGCTTGTTAATCCATTAATATGCCACATAAGCTGTTCATTATTTTACTGGAGAGTACCTCTTAGCACAGTTGTCAAGCTGTCACACATCTCCTTATTAACATGTCCTCCATATGTTAGGTATAACCATGGTCACCTAGTTAAATCTCTCTTTTAAAAAATGCTTTTTTAAAAAAGAAAAAGCAATATGGAAGAGGTGCCTGTGCATTTTAAAGGAAATATCTGATGAAAAGCCTTTTTTTAAAAAAAACCAAACCTTTAGAAACTTACTCACGTGGCCTTCACTCTGGGCTTGCTGGTCACTTGCTTTCAAAGCAGAGCAGCCTTTCTTTTATTCTTCCCACTCCCTTTTATGAGAGTCGCTTTGGTATGGGAGAAGGAAAAGTGTGGCATATGAAACAGGGCATGCTTTAGACCAGGAGTAGCTAACCTGGTGCCCTCAAGATGGGCAAAGGTTAGGGATCATGGGAGTTGTAGTCCAAAGCACCAGGTGGCCCATTCCTGCTTTAGACAATTCGCCTTCCTGTGGGAAGTCATAAAACCAAGCCCTTCCCAACATGATTCAAGAGCTGCCTTGTCCTGTAGCTTGTTGGGCGATTTGGAAGCCTGCTTCGCCTTCATCCTGCCATTCCATCCAGCTGTCTTGTTTGGCCCCAAATTTATTTTTTCCACCTCTAGATGCCTTCGTGCTCTTCTTCACATACCTGCATCTCACAGTTTTGAAGTGGTCATCATGACAGTCCTCATAGCCACGCCCCCAAGGAGAGTCCAAAAATCCAGGCAGCTGTGTTGATCCACATCAGCAAACCAGTTCTAGCAGTTTCCATCTCCACCAGGAGCAGGACCTGGGGTCTTAATTGGTCTGAATTGCCCATTCAAGACCAAGCCACCCCAAAATACTTTGCATTGCAAGGAACAATATATTGTTGCTGGGGAAATTCAGTTTCCCCCCCCCCCCCCATCTACTGTGAAAATTAGCTCAGGTAAGCTTGAGGGAACAGGGGAACCTGAGTGGGTGGCAGATGACATCAGTGTCCCTGTTCATTAAAAAAAAAAAAGAAGAGCCAGAGCTGTGTCCCTGTGAGCTCTGGCTCCACTATACCACTGCACCCAACCCCAGGTATGGTTGAAGCTGTACAGAAACGTACAAGACTAGTTTGATGGAAGACCATGGGCAAGATTACAAACAAAAGCATGCACCATAGCAAATGGCAGCTCTTCTGCCTCCTTCAAGTCTCAGAAAAGTTATCGTCTCTTTGCAGCCATCACTTAAGTATCTGCGTGATCATCTGCTTAGCTGCATCATCTCCTCCTCCTGCTTAGCTCCTCTGCCGAGCACCTAAGTGATAGCTGTCCATTTAGAACAGTCTGTCTTGGAAAGCCTTTTGCAATTTTCATCTATTGTCCATGAGAATGACTATTATTTTTACTCCCGAATGGAGCTCTGAGCGAACAAACAAATGTCTGGAAATACAGACAATTTAGCTTAGAAGAGATATCATTTACCTAGTTCAGAGGTTAATGGGCATGAAGGATTTGCAATATGCCATGGCTATTTAAAAAAGAGAGGAAATCTGGGTACTAATTTTGACACCTATTGTTCTTCATATAACAGCTCATCTGTATCAGATTTAGTAAGGGTATTACAAAGAGCATTTAAACAGGGACACACACCAACGCTAACGGACATACAACCAGGGAGGGGCAGGAAGGGGGGGTGGAGGGCTGTTAGGTAGACCCAGCAATCCATATTTCTTTATCTATAACCAACATCCAAGCAATGAACTCTCCAAGAGGCTGGAACTTGGGCCATCATCTGTCCATGTCTGATCTCTTTGGTAAATATTACAGCTGCCAAGAATGAAGCAAGTGAAAAGCATTTACAGATTAGAAAGGAACACATGGCATTCACTGACCTGCTCAAATCATAAAATACATCATGGAGTAAGAAAAGAAAGGAAACCAATCATTCTCCCAGGGATGGCCCATCTGCTCTCATAAAGCTTCAGTCATTACTGCAAATAAATACATTCAGGCCAGTAACGTCTGGGATTAATTTTTGTGCTTCCTTTCCTTTCTTTCTGTTTTCAAAAAAAGGATTGTTTCTGGAGTCTTTTGGAAACTTTCCCATATAAACATGATATCAGCAACCTAAAACAGATAACACACCAGTCTCATGTGATTGAATAGTGTACTGTGGGGGTCGTGGTCATTTTTTATTCTATATGTGCAGCAAGGTTTTTAAAAGTGCAAAATGAACCAACTTCTGCAACTTGGGAACAAAAGGAAGTGATATCAACTTTGCAGTTTGCAGATTATCTAATAACATAGGCATAATTCAGATTTTTTTTTTAAAAAAATAAAAACTGCCGCTGCTGGCGTTTGTATTCTATCTCAGGCACAGATTTCTTGCCTGGGCTTGAGAATGTCATTCTGCCTCATTTTTTAAAATTGTATTCATGTGCAAAATGTATATGCCATCCCTATAAAATGCCCAAGGTGGGAACTTCTGTGACCCCATCTGAAACAGGGGCTAGGAGGATTGTTGTGAAGATGGCTGAGGAAAGGAGGGGTTGTAAAACAGGGCTTCCAGCAAGAATAACACCAAGAGAGAGACTTTCCCTTCACTCCCATACTGAGCCCACACCCTTGGAAGAAAGACCCTTTGCCCTAACAAGTGAAAACTAGACATGAAAGACACCAGAAAAGAGGTGATATTCACCTCTCTGCCTTCTTTTCTGCTGAGGTTCCACTATCTTGAGTGCATGTAGTCAGGGCTGGTGCTACCATTAGGCCAACTAGGCAGCTGCCTAGGGCGCAGGGCGAAAGGGGGCGCCAGAAACTCCTGGGGGGGGGAATACAGTGCTAAGAGTTGGAAACTAAGCCCACTTTTGAAGCAAATCGATCAAGACAAAGGAGAAAGAGAAGGCAGTTAATAATGTCCCCGTCCCCCGTCCCCCCCGTGACATGGCAGGAGAGGAGAAAAGAGAGGCGGCTGGGCGGGGAAATAAAGTTTGATGTGAGCGTGCAGGCAGCGTGGAGATAGGCGGTGGCAGGCTGTGAAGCTGGCGAAGAGCTGGAAGAGAAGCGACAGGGGGACGGCAGCAAAGAGGAGATCCTCCGCACGTGAGAGGAGGAGTGGCGGTGGCGGCGGCGGCCGACGGGGGCCGCTGAATGAAGCCCGTGGAAAGAACTTACACGGAAGTAAACCCCCTTGATCTCGATGGAGCTGGAAACAACATGTTTAGGACTGGAGAGGAAGTGTGTGTGTGTGTGTGTGTGTGTGTGTGAATGCGGATCATGCATAATGGGCCTAGGGCTGGAGGGAGGGAGGGCTCAAGTGGGAAGGGGGGGGCGCTAAATATCTGATCTTGCCTAGGGCACCAAACTGCCTTGCACCGGCCCTGCGTGTGGTGGAGAGTTGTGGTGACATGGGTGGGGATGGGAGCTGGGAGGCTTTAGGACCCTGTCAGCGGTGGCCCATGGATGGGCAGCAATGGGCCTCTAGCCGGGGGGGGGGAGGAGGGGCTGCCCCCCTAAATTTTCCCTGCCCCCTAAAAGACTTTTATAAACAAATAATTAAAAAACAGTTTACAACTTCATCTTTAAAAGGCCTGCGAACCAGATGAACTGCCCCCCATAACTTTTTGGCAGCCCCCCCGAACCTTTAGGCTGGCTGCAGGCCCTGGCAGCAAACTGCCTACTGCTTCCGGCCGCCTTTCTCCATCTTCACCAGCCATGCCAGAGCCAGCAACAGACCTTTACTAGAAGTCGCGGCAGGGCAACGCGGAACGCGCTGACTTCCCCTTTCTTTTTCCCAGAGAGCTGCACGTGCTCAGGACGTTCCCCCAGCAAATCCTGGGTGTGTTTTGTTGATCTTTTAATGGCAAGCACACGCGCAGATGAGTGGGATGGCTTTTTGCCAGGGGCAACCTGTTGATTGCTCCGCCAAAAACGAGAATTGGACCCCATGGATCCTCATCACCTCCCCACCCCGCCCCTTCCTCCTCATTTGCATCCTTGTCCTAGGTCGAGCTCTGACTTCAGGTGAGGAAGCTGCCATGGTGCTTTCCGCGATGGCTGCGGGGAGTGGGGGAAATCCCTGTTCAGTTTTCCCCTCCCAAGGTCGTAGCAGTGTCCACTGCAGCCTTCCCCAACCTGGTGCTCTCCAGATGATTTGGACTACAACTCCTGTCAGCCCCAGCCAGCATGGCCAAAGGTCAGGAATTCTGAGAGTTGTAGTCTAAAACACTGGGAGGGCACCAAGAGGGGAACTCTGCAATATCCTAGGGTTCAGTGGAGGCTGGTGGCTCCCATGTCAGCAGGGCTGTAATCCACCCCAGATTTTACTCTGAACTTTATAAAGGAGCTATCCATGGTACTGAACCAATTTTGGGGATAGTTCCTTAAAAGTTCGGAGTAAAATCTGGAGTGGATATACAGCCCTGCTGACATGGGAGCCCCCAGCCTCCACTGGATCCTAGGATATTGCAGAGTTCCCCTCTTGGTGCCCTCCCAATGTTTTAGACTACAATTCCCAGAATTCCTGACCTTTGGCCATACTGGCTGGGGACCATAGGATTGCTCTCTAAGAGGCACCCACTGAAGAAAAAGAAAGAAAATTAAGGCTGCAACCGTATACCCACTTACACTCAGTGTTAAAGAATGGAGATGAAATGAGCCTCCTCAGTACCATGCGTAGCCGATTGATTGATGTGACTGAAAACCAAAGTATGTGTCTTATTAAAGACAATAGGAGAAAAATGTGGGTGTAAGAAGCACTGATAATCAAAGGCTTGATATCTTAATGTTAATACTTCCGCTGACTTCCAATATGAAAGAAAACTTTTCTACTGGCCTACGTAGGTGGCATTTTACTCAAAATGTGGAACAGAATATTCTGCTTCATTGAGTATATGAATATTAGATGTTGGAACTTCACTGAATTGGGGGAAAGGGGTTTTTATCAGTGTGAAAAAGTAAACGTGTTGGAAACATGTAAATTCACTTGCTCTGAGACATTCCTGGGATATTCTGCCATTTGAGCTGGTATTATGTTGGCTAACATTGAGGACTTAGTAGAAGCAACACATGGAGTTGGCTATAAATATTCTAGCTGTAACAATGATGTAAAAATTTTTTAGAAAACTTCTAACCTAGCTTTAGAGCTGGAATTAATGTGGAAAGAAAGTCTGTAAAATCTCTTATTTGGTCAAACACAGATTTGCTGGTGCAAGCGAGTTCAGTAATGTACTCCTTTCCTCACTTATGCTATATCCTTTTCTCCATGATGTGTTAAAATATGAAACAATAATACTTTTTTTTAAAGAAAGGAATGAGGGGAAATCAATACAAATGTTTGTGACAGGAAAAAATCATCAAGAGGTATATTTTTTTGTTGTTATTATAGGATACCTTATAGGATTCATAGAATCATAGCTGGAAGGAAAAAGTCATCAAGATGTATCTTTTTTTGTTGTTATTATAGGATTCCTTATAGGATTCATAGATCATAGAGTTGGAAGGGGCCTACAAGGCCATTGAGTCCAACCCCCTGCTCAATGCAGGAAACTAGAGGAGGGGTCTCCCATCCAAGTAATAACCAGGCCTGACCCTACTTAGTTTTCCATGCTCAGACAAGCTGAGCCAGTGTGAACCACATGCCTGTATTGTTGTCTTTTTTCTTTTCTTTTTTTTTTTTGCAATTTCCAGTTTTATTCATTAAGTTTTTCAGGATCCCTTCCAGATTCAGGCAACTGGAGCATCTTAATATATATTTCATGATGTTTTGAGCTCAAATATACACCAAATGCAACTTGCGGGATAATAGCAAATCTCATCTTTTTGAGAACTGGTTTACAAATGGTCTTCCAGTGCTGCCAAAAGTTTTCTTTAGTTGGCACTGGAGATGAGGAATACCTTGATGCAAGAGCTGCATTCAGAGGCAATGCTATAAGAACAGGATATAAGCCACCTACAAAGGCTCCAATTACGCCGCCTCTGACCACAGCACAAGTTGCACAATTTAGATCACCTTCCATTAAAGGTTGGTTAATTGTATTCTCGTAAATAACCAGAGTAGAGAAGAACGGTAGAAACAGCATGGGGAAAGCAGATGCAATACGAGCCTGGGTAACATTCATGACGCGCCTAAATAAACTATTTGATATTAAGCCACACAGACTTGAATTTAATGCAAGGAAGAAAGATCCATTTTGAAATAAACTCTGATCTGCTGCTGGAAGCCGTTGAAACCTCTCTCTCAGGGTTTCAATTCTAATATTAACTTTTCTTCTGGAAGTAGGTTCAAGAAACTCTCTTCCTGCCATTTTAGTCCCGGGTCCTCAACGCCTCCCTTTAAACCTGCTCTGGGCTGTCCCAGCCTCTCCGCGCCCAAGGGGCTCTTTCCCCCGCTCCCTTCAAAGGTGCCTCGATTACCACTGCAGCCCTTCCGCACATCACGCCTGCAAGGCGCACACCCTTCCCGCGGGGGTCGCCATCTTGTCCGGTCATATGACCCTTCGCCTGCAGCCCTGCTCGATTGGCCCGTTCTCCGCGGGGACCCGCACGGGGGCTTCCGATTCTGTATTGTTGTCATTCTCTTGTGGTAAAGCTCTCTTGAGAATGTGTTCCCATGTAACCAGATTTTATACATTACCACTTTCCACCACAGTGACTTTATATATTCAGCCTATATACTACAGCTGAGAGGGATGGACTGCATTAGCCTGGTACTGACAGCAGGAGAGATTTCATCCTCAGACTTCATTTCCTCATGAAACAACAAGGGACCTCTTCTCCCTTGCTATGGCTCCATCACTGTGTTCCTCATTTCAAGGTTCCATTCAGTTGTATTGTTTATAACAGGGATGCAGAACCCCAGTTCTGGGGTCCAATCTGGCCCTCCAGGGTTCCACAGATGGCAACACCCTCTTCCTCTGGCCCCACCTCCATCCCTTGACCACCAACCGTTTGCGGTTTTCCTGGCTTTTCTGCAGTTTCTCTCCCCCCCCCCCCAATCTAAAAGCTTGAAATGCCTCTCCTAAGGCTTAGTTACTGGCAGTAAGAGCTTTAAAATATGCTGGTATTTTTGGTCTCACATCTTTTGCCTTTGTCCACACCTCCCCCTAGATTGTGGCCCCCGAGAGCTTCTCTGAAATGGAATTCGGCCCTTGGGCTGAAAGAGGGTTAACACCCCTGCTTTAAGGAGCTCAAGGAATGTATATGGTTTCTTCTCCTCCCTCCACCAATTTATCTTCACAACTACCCCGTGAGCTAGGTCAACCTGAGAAAAAGAGACTGGCCCAATGATCACTCAGTGAGTTTTATGGCTGAGTGTGGATTTGAACTCAGGTCTCCCCAACCTTAGTCCAGCCCTCTAACCATTACACCACATTGGCTCTCTCTTTTTAAAAGGAAATCTTTTAAAGGGAGCAGGCACTGCCTTTGGATGAAAGTAAACCCTGTTTCAAGATCCTTTCCCCCTGTCTGTCCCTCATTTTGACAGTTGGTGTCCCTGATTTTAAGATCCAAGGATTGAAAGTGACGATCTGTGACAAAAACCCTACATCTGATATAGCTCAACAGTGCCCCCTGGAGCAGTTGGCACCCTGCCGGGCAACCCAAATAGGCTTATCTTACCTTATTTCACATTTTTTGTCCTCAAAAATGTGACCAAAACTTTAAGTTCTTTTTTAGAATAAGCTGACTGGTTCCAACTATCTTGGACTAGTGATATGTAAGTTTACAGTTGTTAAGAAGGGGGTCCAGACACTAAGTAATTTCTGATTTGTTGGCTAAACCACTGACATCAAAGATGGAAGCTATCTCATTATTGGACAAAACAACTATCAATCTCTGCAAGGGGCTGGCCTTTACTGAACTCAGTTCCCCATAAAAGAAGGGTTAACTCACTCCTTCTAAGCCAGGGCTCTCCAACTTTGGGTCCCCAGATGTTGCTGGCCTTCAGCTCCTGGCATACCCAGCCAGCATGGCTAATGGCAAGGGATTCTGGGAGCTGTAGTCCAGCAACATCTGGGGACCCAAGGTTGGAGAGCCCTGTTCTAAGCTGTTCATATACTATCTAATTAGAAGCCGAGATGGTATCTCAGACCATCCTCTCTGCAATAAACACTGCATATGCTCTGGGACCCAAGACTATACTCAAGTAGGTAACATGTTGTTAGTTAGATTGACTTTACTGGTTTTATTTGGAATTCTGTGTATGTGTGTGCTTGTTGCATTCCCTTTGTTTCCTGCGCCCCCAAATAAGCTCCTTTTTATCTTTGGACATTTGGCTGTGTTGTTTCAGAAAGGGATTTCTCACTCAACTCTTTTCCATGTGAAAGACTGCGTGGCCACAAAGCATGTGCTTTTATGGTGTGCTTTTTTTTTAAGGGCTTTGTGAAGTTTCTGTTTTGGCAGCCTATCAGTAATTCTGTTTCCTGGGGATGCCCTTGTAAAAAAACGGGGGGGGGGGTCCACCAGGAGGAAACGTTTTATTTTTATTCATTATTCTCCTGCTGCAAGGAGCCCAACAAGGCTTACATGGTCCTCCACCCAGTTATCCCCCTCCCAGTCCCAAAACATGATCAGAGGAAGAAGCCACATTCTTTAGTTTTCTCACAGTCCTCTCTCTCAAGTTATGCTTCACATCAATAAGCATATTGACTGCTTAGTGCACTTTTGGTGAGAAAAAAAGGACGCAATAAAAAAAAATCCTCCTAAGCATCTATTACTGTTTATTATTTTGCCAGGATTTATGAGCTTTCTAGATACCTTACAATTGCTTTCAGTTTTTTCTTTTTCTTTCAGAGACTCTGCTCATGTTGAAGTTGCATAATAAATCTATTTTTCCCCCTTCCAAAATAAATCAATCATTCCTTCTCATCCCTTCTTCTTCACCCTGTAATGGAGCTTGGCAAAGTTAAGGTTTACATTTCTTCATGCTCAGCAGAATGCCTCAATATGCCCCTTTTAACCAGTATTTTTTACTGGACATGTTGGTTATTAGCAGCCCCCCCAGCCATCATCACCTGATTTTTTATTTTATTTTCATTCAATTAAATAAGCTCCTCCTGTTTATAGTAAGCATGAACTGTAGAGGGCAGCCTTCACCAACCTGGCACCTTCCAGTTGGACTGCGACTCCACTCATTCCCAGCCAGCAAGGCCATTGGCCATGCTAGTTGGAGATGAAGGAAGTTGCTGGCTGGGGATGATGGGGGTTGTAGTCCAACACATCTGGAGAGCACTGGTTGGGGAAGGCTGGTTTAGGGTGAGCTTGTCTGAGCATGGAAAGCTAAGCAGGGTCAGGCCTGGTTGTTACTTGGAGGGGAGACCCCTCCTCTAGTTTCCTGCATTGAGCAGGGGGTTGGACTCGATGGCCTTGTAGGCCCCTTCCAACTCTATGATCTATGAAATCTATGAAATGCAATTGACTTGACCACCCTTCTGCTATTTAGTTTTTACTGAAGCAGTCTCTCCAGTGGCCTGCCCAGTCACTCCCAAACCATTCAGCAGCCTTCCCCAACCAAATATTCAACTCTCACCAGCCCCAGCCAGCCAGCATGGTCAATGATCAAGAATGCTTGGAGTTGTGGTCAGGGATGTCTCAAGGGGGTTGAACCAGGCAGACGCCTTGGGCACCAAAATTCTGGGGGCACCAAATGAACCCTCTGAAGTTGGCTGGAGTGGCAGTTCTGTGGTGGTTGCAGCAGCAGAGTTGGTGGAGCTGTGGCTCCTCCGGCTCCTAGACAGTCCTCAGCTGCAGCCGCCGCCACTGCTGCCACTGCTGCCGCTGCCAGGAAGGCTACATACCTTACCACTCCGGCCCTCTCGAGAGGTGGGCCAATGCCCAGCTCTTAAGAGTTATCAAAGCTAAGCATCAACCTGCCTGTCAATCTGGAGATTGACAAATGCCACAGCAGAAGAGTGCCTGGCTGGCACAGCTCTCCAGTGCATCATGCGCCCACCCGGTGCCTAAGAACCCCTCAGAGCTAGGCATGGGGCAGGCAGGCTCTCTGGGAAGCCACGCCATTTGCCTCCCTGTTGCGGCAAACCCTGCAGCAGGAAAAGCAGCTGGTGCAGCTCTCCAGAGAGCATGCCAGGCCCAAATGCCTCGCTGTGAGGGGTCCTTCCTTATAGTGAGGCAGTCTGAGTGAGGTGGCCCTAGGGACCGCCTGTGCTGCCGCCGCAGCACAGGCAGTCTCCAGGGCCAGCTCACCCAGAATGCCTTGCTCACCGTAAGGAAGGACCCCCCTCACAGCGAGTGAGGCATTGAGCGGGGAGTCAGGCAGCAGCTGGGGGGCATGGAGTGTGCCTGGCAGATCTGGAAAGGGAAAGAGAGGAGGCAGGCAGGCTGGTGGGTAGGTGGGCTGCAGCAGCACTGCTGCCAAGAGGTAGGAGGTAGAGGTGGCCGTGGGTGGTGGCAGAACAAAATGGGGACTGAGGAGGAAGAGGGTGCTGGTGGCTACTGGTGGGGAGAGCGGGAGTGCATCTGCCTGTGGGGCACCAAAATACCGCCTTGCACGGGGCACCAAAATACTTCGAGACAATCCTGGTTGTTATCCAGAACATCTGGAGGGCAGCAGGTTGGGGAAGGCAGCCATGCAGGCTGCGCAGTGCGCACAGATGTACCTGGAAGCAGGAGAGCGTGTGGCAGGCTGCCGCAGGGTGCGTCTGCTTTCTTCCCCTCCCACCACTCTTCTGTACTGACACATGTACAGCCTCCAGATCAAAAGCTGTCAGTCTCCACCCCCTTTGTTTTGATCAAGATGGAGTAATCCAGAGGTAGCCTTTGCATGAAAGACGAAAGCTGCTTGTGCAGACAGAGCAGTTTAAGGGTGACGGATTGCCTTCTCAATGGAGAGATGGGAGACTCGTTCCCACATCTCCCTCCCAAACTTTCGGGGGGTTGACTTTACTTTACCAAACCAGTCTAAACCCTGCAACACATCCTAAACACATCTACAGATCTCCATCTGAAGGAAGATGGCTTTCTTTCTTTTTCCCCCCTTCTTTTTTTTTTAAAATAAATTTTATTTAGATATTAAAAACTACATACAAAACTATAAAACACAAACACACAACTAAAAAAAAATCATAAGGTGCACCCCCCACCCGCCTAGGGACCAACTAATATACATCCATCCCCTTAATCAATTGAGTTCCACATTACAAAAATATAACATATCCTGACAAGGCATACTCCCCTTCCCCTTTATTAATACATAGTCTAATAATTGATTCCATATATCATAAAATTATTCTTCTTTAACTGTCCCTTTTTGCATTTGATACTAGGAAGATGGCTTTCTACCTCGGAGATGGGACCTTGCTTATGCATGGGGCGGTGGCAGAAGTTACATGTTTTCCAGCCACATCGTGATACTGCTCCATTTTGCTCCAATGGACTCTTTACCTACTTTAACTATATTGTATGTTTTTATTGTTGGTTTTTGTGTAGATTTTATTTATAAATTGTTGTGAACCACCCAGAGAGCTTCAGCTGTGGGGCAGTATAGAAATTAAATAAATAAATAAATACTTCACCACCCTAAAGTCAATCTCCTGCTTTGTTAATGTAAGGACTACCACATTTTGCTTTACCTCTGACTGACAAGGGACCCAAGAATTCCAATTATTGCTAGAAACATACCTGGATAATTGGTGGCATTTCTATTTTCCATGGGGGGGGGGGGGACACAACCAATATTTCTTTCTTCTGGAACCTGTGGTGCTGGGTAAACTCTGTGTTATACCCATCACAATTTAACCTAAGACAGAATCATAGAGCCGGAAAGGACTTCAAATGGTCATCTAGTCTGGCCACCTGTCAATGCGTGAAATCCGCTATTACAGCACTTGTGATAGGTGGCCATCCACCCTCTGCTTTAAAACCTCTAATGAAGGACAGTCCACCACCTTCCGAGGCAGTCTGTTCCATTGCTGAAGAATTTGTACCACCAGCAAGTGGTACATAGATTTCATAGATCATAGAGTTGGAAGGAGCCTACTACAAGGCTATCGAGTCCAACCCCCTGCTCAATGCAGGAAACTAGAGGAAGGGTCTCCCATCCAAGTAATAACCAGGCTTGACCCTGCTTAGCTTTCCACGCTCAGACAAGTTGAGCCAGCGTAAGCCACAGTACAATATATTAATATTTAATCTGAATCTTTTTCTTGGTAATTTGAGCCCATTGGCTCAGATCCAAGGCTCTGGAGCAACAGGAAAGACAATTGCTCCATCATCTACATGACAGCCCTTCAAATATTTGAACATGGCTAGCATATCCCCTCTTTATTGTCACTTCTCCAAGCTATACTTACTCAGCTCCTTTCCGCATAGGACTTGATGGTCTCCAGGATCTTTGTCGCCCTCCTCTGGACACCTTCTGCACACTCTCTTAAGACTATTACAAGCTTTGGGGGCTTTTCCATTTTGCCCAGCTTTTCTCCTGCTCCTAACCTTCTGTTGCTGTTGTTTTGTTTGTTCTCTTGTTTCATATCCAGAGTGTTAGGGAACTCAAAACCTTCTCATTACTCTGTACATTTCCACTGGTCCTAATAAATGTATTACCCCCTACTGCCGCCTAGGGTATTTGTTACCACCTAGGGTATTTGTGAATAGGCGGGATATAAATTGAATAAATAAATAAAATACTGTTACTTGGGGATTTCTTCTAATGGACCAACACAACTACCTGCAATTTTAAAATGTCTTTGATTCCTTCCCTCTCCCTGAGATTTATACACACAAAAGCCATTAACAGTGCAACCCAATGTGGCTGCCCGTAACCCTCTGAACTCAGAGGTTTACAGGCATCCAATTGAGGGCAGAAGGAGCATTGAGGGAAAGGTCACTTTCGCGCTCCTCCTGCCCTTCAAAAGACTTAGACGGCTGATTTCGTCCATCTAAGTCTTTACCCCTGGAGTGTGTTGAGGAGAGGCTGAAGCACCACCAGGATACTACATATCATGGGAAGCCTGTCTCCTCTGCTCCCTGCCCCCCAGAATGCTCGCAACCTGGCTCCGAGGTTGGTCTTCCGACCTCAGAGCCGCAGCCAGCACAGTTCTTTCTGTACTGGCTGTGAGGGTGGAGGGAGGGTGCTCCATGGTCAGAATCCCAGCTCTGACCTTGGAGTGTGTTTCTGAGGTCGGAGCTGGGACTCTGACCTCTCCTATGGTCGTCTAGAGGGTGTCTAGCGGCCATAGGATTGCACCCTAAGTTGTCATTCCTTGAGAAGTTTGGAAACTGGGAATCAGATAAGAACAAAATGCTAAGTTGATTCAAATGGTATCTTGTCCTGATGACGCTCAACAAATTGTATTAGGCCTTGGAAAATGAGAGAAAACAAACAGGAGTTACAAAACCATTCTTCTTGCCTTATCTTGGAGAGATAGTTGCAGAAAGATGTCTGAATTCAGGTTGTGCTGATATCAGGATAGATATTTCTTGTGTACCTTACAGAAAGTTCACAGTTAACAACCAGAGTCTTCCAAAAGTACTTAGAAGACACTTAACAGGGAGAGGACATGCTTATTGCGCACATAGCCTGTAGGCCTCAAAAGGGCAATCCTCTGACATTGAAATGTGATTCCATTTTTATGAGACTAATAAAAGGGGGTTCTTCTGTCTTCCAGGATGAAGGGATGTTCAGTCACACAATACAGAGTGCTGGAAACACTGTTAGGTAGACACTGTGACAGACAGTAGCTGGACAGAACTGGAATTGTGGGCTCAGCGAATCCAAATCGTGCAAACGCAACTCTCAAGTTCTATAACTGAACTCAAGCATGCAAATTGGACACATCTGCCTGTTCTACACAGCTGCATCATTTGGTTTGGGAGGGGAGGGGAGGGGGGAAAGTGTGGGAGCAGGAAGAAGAGGGAAGGGGAGGAATTTCACGAGGCTGGATAGGGCTGAAATGGCCTAGGATGTCGGCCATGAAACCGGCTTTAATTGTGACGGCTCGTTCCTTGCATATGTGTGTCTGAATATGTGTAGAGTGCTATATATACCGTCCACAAACACCAATTATTTTATTGTATTGTATTCTTATATTATTATTACTATCATCATCATTTTAACTGTTTTGATAATTTTATTCAAAGGCAGTATACAAATTTGTTAAATAAATAAATAAATAAATAAAGTGATCACGCAATCAGGCCTCATATCTGTGGCTGGGACTCAGGGTTTCTGTGTAGGCTTGAATCCTGACACCTTTTAAGAAATTAGTAGCTAGGTGTGGCATTGCTGCACCACTGGCAATGCGGGGTCAGGGTGGGGAATAATTGCAGAACTGCCAGAATAGAAACACATCATGTAGCCTAATATGTTTATAGTTATTTAGCGTGCAATCCTATGAAGGTGTGTATGCAACCCACCCTGAAGGCCCGCCGGCCTCGTGGAAAAGCAGAGCGCTTTACTTGTGTGAGATGGAAGATTTAAAATCCTATTCCTGTGTGCAGCTGCCCATAAATCTACACACAGAAGTCCAGACCTGTCTCTCCCACTCCACGCAGCATTCCAAGCGTATCGGATATCAGCCAGTTCAGCCTCCTCCTTGCAGATCCCAGTAATAAGGAAATAATTCCGTAGACTTCACAGGTTATTTGCTCTACCTGTTTATTACTATAGCAAGCATATCCTACAGAGTTTACATCTCCTACATTACAGTCCATGTGCAGAGAACAATGCATAGCAAGCATTAATCCAGTGGAGCAAGCTGATGTCACTCCACCTCAGCTAAGACGTTACATGATTGCATTAAGTCCAGCAAGCATTAGTCAGAGCAACAGAGAGAAGAAGAAGAAAGCAATTCCATCTCTCTCAAAAAATGGCTACAGAACAGAAAGCTAACACATCAGTACGTCACCAGAAAGTACAAACCATGTGACCAGCTCGTATTTCTTTCACACCTACTTTTCCCATGAGAAAGGGCCAGGAAGTAGAAGACAAAACATGACTTGTTTTCCAGCCATTCTGTACTTTTTCAAATGTCAACAATGTGCCACAGCTGGTGTTTGTGCTACATGTCACAACATCCTATGCCTGCTAGACCCTGCCTAGGCAGCCATAGGAGAGGTCAAAGTCCCAGCTCCTACCTCGGAAACGCTCTCCAGGGTCAGAGCTGGGAGCGCCCTCCCTCTGCCCCCACAGCCAGCGCGGTTCTTTCCGCGCCAGCTGCAGCTCCAAGATTGGAAGACTGACCTTGGAGCTGGAGGTTTGTGGGTGTTCCGGAGGGCAGGGAGGGGAGAAGAGGAGAGGAGAGGCTTTGCCAAGATACGATGTATCTTGGCAGTGCCTCAGCCTGTCCTCTTCGCGAGCAGGGCCGCAAGACTTAGACAGCCAAAACCTTACTATAAACAGGTCTAAGTCTTTTGTAGGCTGGGAGAAGCACGGAGGCGACTTTTGCCTCGGTGGTCTTCCCACCCTCAATAGGATGCCCATAATCCTCTGAATTCGGAGGGTTATGGGCAGCCACATTGGATCGCGCTGTTAGGGTCCAATCCTATGCATGTTTAGACAGAAAAAATGCCTACAACTGGGAATTGCATAGGATGATGGCCTCCTTTATTATCTTTCTTAGTGAGCGATTAGGTAGAATAGTGCATGTATGCTTCTACTTATATTTCCACAAGTGAAAGGACTAGAAACTTACTTTTTAAAAATGAAAACAGTCAGGAATATCCATGAGGAGGCCTGACCCTCTCAGGCTCCCTGGCGGTTATGCCCCTGAGTTGAACAAAAAGCAGACTTGAAGAAAAAGCAGACTGGGACTTTACAACACATCCATTTAGGGCACAATCCTATGTATATTCAGACAGAAAAAAGTCCTACAAAGCCCAGCTGGCTGGGGAATGCTGGGAGTTGTAGGACTTCCCCCCCCCCTGTCTAAACACACATATGATTGCGCTCTTAGCCTTATTCTCTTATCACTTGCCTCTTCTGTCCTAATCACATTCTTTGCTCATATTGTCCCAAATGCCATGGACAGACCAGTTTCATCCACCCTGTCAAAAAGATAAATAGAGTGTTAAAAGAATCTGGGCTGTTTAAAAAAGAAGAAGAAGAAAAGATTATTATTGGTATTGCCTACCTCAATTCAGAGATCACTAACAATCACGTCTGTCCACACATATGCAGAATCTATCATCTGTCATCTCTGTGCACCGAAGCATGTGAGGAGCTGAAAGAAAAGCTAACTTAATTTCCTAGCAACTGAAGGAAGCTGCTGCCATTTCCCCCGCTGTCAGCAGGAATGCTCCCAATTTATGTAGCCGACAATGAACCTTAACGTACATTTTCAGGTGGCGTTCTTTACAGCCAGCAATTAGGGGGCAATACATCTTTGGGGCTCCTCCACTGTTCAGGAGTCCCCTCTTTCAGGACAACTTTGTATTTGGCCCCAAACCCAATGCAAACAGAGTTTCATCATGGCTGTCCCCAGCCACCACGGCACTAACCGCCTAATTATCACTGGAGAAGATAGCTGACGTTGTACATCTCTCCCATCCCCGCTATAAAGTCAGATGGTGCCAGCGTCCGCTTGCAATTTATGGCCTATTAAAAGTACTTAGTCCCATAAAATAGGCAGAAACAAAGTACCGAAGAGCACGTTAAAGGGAGAACGTGTTAAAAAGAACAGGCCCCTCAGTCATAATTAGCGGCTGCTCAAGGCAAAGCAGCAGCTGTGGAAATGTAAAGCTCATTTTACAAGTTATTCCCCAGAAGAAGCCAAATGGAGCACAAAGCTGCTGTAGGTCTATGGTGCTGAGCGAAGGGGGTAGAAGAGTCCAATTGCCAACAGCTTTCCATCACCTTCCCTCTCATGCACATAGTTATGCGAAAGCCATGCAAAGCTGCCAGAGCTCAGCTCCACACACTCCCCAGCTGCTGAGGAATGCAGCCGCCTCTGGTGACCTTTATTTTCAAGTGGCTCAAATTAGTTCCAAAGATTATAGGCATTCGATGACATAAAAGGCCAGTTGTGCTTTTCTACTTAATGGCAGGAAAGAGTAACCAAACTAGTTAATCAAAACGACAGCTGGAGACAGAAACAATGGGTCTATTCCTAAGACAGACCATTAGGCCCTGGCTGTGTAATAGGAGTTTTAAAAGGGTGTGTGTGTCTGTGTGTGTGTGTGTGTGTGTGTGTGTTTAAACATCTGGTTTTTTAAGGCATTTTTCCATGCCTTGTGGTAGAAAGAAGCCTTGAGATAATAGATGACCACAAGGACCGGAGTGCAAATTCTGACTCAGCAACGAACAGACTTCTGTCACATGTGTGCACCCCACTTCCAAGTGGTGAGAATTTTCAGGGGCTCCAGTGCTTACCCATGTTTTAGTTTCCTTAGAAGGAGGTAACTGGAGACTTATGACAATGCTGCGATAAGAGGTTTAGTTACATATTGTGGAGAAAAAGAGCCTCTGAGGGTTCCTACACACACACTCACACGCTTGCACACACACACACGCACGCCCACCCTCATGTGTGAACCGGCTAAAGGCTGGGGGGGCAAAGTGTGCATAGTTCCTCTGGGTGACGCCTGGAAGTCCTGAAAAGCTGTAGACCGGACTTTCAAATGCAAAAGTCATGAGTCATGAGTTCCCCTCCCTGCCTGGCCAGGTGAAGTTCATCCTGATTGGCTGGAGGCAGCAGAGCTACAGGAATGGGGGGAGGGGGAAAAGGTATATTCCCAAAGTGAAGCCTTTGTGTCTTTGTCTTTGTCATCGCGTAGTTGCTGCCGGCTCTTGGAGCAATGGCGGCAAGCCAAGCAGAGGCCCAAGCCTTCGGGTGGCCTCAGGATCTGACTCCAGGTAGCTCCTGGTGAAATTAGCTGGATGAGGGCTTTGGTAAAGGCAAGCCTTGTGGAGGGCTACCCATCTCGGACCTTCGGGTAGGTGAAGTAGTCCCCCCGGGCAGCAAGGCTGTGCTGGATCCAACCCTGGAAGAGAACTGACCCCCAGCTAACAGAGTGTGTGCCTGGGAGATATAAGGAATCAGATTTTGTTATTTTTGCAGCTCTATTACTTTGTACCAAAGCATCTCTCTCCATTTTCGTGTGCTTCCCTTATTTCCCTATTTTTGTTGTAAAATGCTACCTGAAATAAACCATCTTTGGTTTTTTACCCCACATGGTGTTTGTGGATTGCTCTGTGGTTCCAACAACTAAATCCAGGTTACAGACAAAGGGCAAGTCCCTGAACAGAGATTCAAGTAGGATTGCAGACCGCTGAGGCTGGCAATCTGGTACCTTGAGATCTCTGGGGGTCTTGGGTCCTTTGGGGTAGGAAAGGGTGGGGGTGTGGTGGGTCAGCCAGCCCCCCCTTCCTCCACATGGTGGCAAGTGCTGGGATTCGAAACTGGACCACAGAGTGGGTGCACGTGGGCAAATAGGGAAGCTGCCTTGGAGAGACTTTGGTCCATTGGTAGAGGGTTTGTTATTTTTTTAGAGATTGAAGTGTGAGATTGAGCCTCAGAGAAAACGTTCAGATTGCTTGGCAGTCTGTGGAAGCCTAGCTGCCAGCGGGGAGCGTTGAAGGCAAGAAATCTCAACTGTGGAGTGAGTAAGCGGATCTCAACTGTGGAGTGAGTAAGCGGAGGCGGATCCTACCCATCGAGTGCAAGAAGCGGGTGAGCAGATGGCGGCTGTGTGATCCCAAAGAACCGGGGCAAAGAGAAGAAATAGTGTGTGCGCACACGCGCGTGTGTTCCAGGAGGAGGAGAGAAGACCAGAAAACCTCTATTAAGAGACTGGTGAGCAAAACGTTGAATTTTGGGACAGCGTTTGATTTTTGTTGTGCTATGTGCCCCAGAGAAATTGTCAAGACTTTGGGGAGGACGTCCTGCCCTACATCTCTCCCACGGGAGAAGGACTCAGATTTTGAACTTAGACTGTCCAGTTGCTCGGGGGGGGGCATGGTGAGTGACCAGCAAGCAGACATCAGAACCCCCCCCCCGAAAAAGAGACTTTGTCCCTGTGCTGCCGAAATGGAGAGCTGAAAGGAGCAGAAGGAAAAGGGGATTTCCCTCCTAGCTGGCGGAGAAGCACAGACAGAAGAATTTCCCTCCAGGTGTCTCCAGCGAGAAGAAAAGGGGACTGAGATTGGGTGTTGATTAAAGCCAATAAAAGCTGATAAATTGTTGCTGGAGTGGGAGGGGACGGGTGATCCCAGTGTATTTGTCTTCTCGATAAATTGTTGCTGGAGGGGAGGGGACGGGTGATCCCAGTGTAAGCAATTGAACTATTGTTGTCTTGTGTCATGTGCAAAAGTCAATTTGAAATTATGATGATGATAAAAATAATGTAATGCATGTAAGCCAGAAACCTGTAAGCTTTCAAAGTGCCTCAGGGCAGGGAAGAGTTGCCATAGAAAAATCAGTCAGAGGCGAGAGAACAAAGCAGAAGGTTAAAAGGAATTTAGAGGCGAGAAGCCCTCTAACGGCTGAAAGATTGCCAGGCTGGTGTTCTAGCCACCTGGGTGGAGCCTCCATGGCTAAGCATTTAATTATGAGAGAGACAGTCATCCCGTGCAAGTTTGGGTGGTGGGCTAAAGGAGCCAAGCCCAAGAGGCTGGAAGATTGCCAGGCTGTGTGTTCTAGCCGCCTGAGTAGAGCCTCTATGGCTCAGCATTTAATTCTGAGGGAGACAGTCATCCTGTGCAAGTTTGGGTGGTGGGCTAAAAGAGCAAAGCCCAAGAGACTAGAAGATTGCCAGGCTGTGTGTTCTAGCCGCCTGAGTAGAGCCTCCATGGCTCAGCATTTAAATTCTGAGAGAAACAGTCATCCCATTCATGTCATTGGGCAGAAGGTGCCACAAGCAAGCCTTTGGGAAAAGGGGTGGTGTATTCATGTCATTGGGTGGTGGGTGCCACCCGCAAGCCTTTGGAAAAAGGGGAGGTGTATTCATGTCGTTAGGTGGAGGGTGCCAGAAGCAAGCCTTTAGAAGCAAAATTAAAGGCGAATAGAAGAGTCACATTTCAGTCAGCAATCTGCCCCCTACAGGCTTGTGTGAGAAGCAGCAACCCTAGAAAGTTTTTTAGACAGAGTGCCAGTCAGGCAACAGAAGGGTTGGGGTTCTGATGTTTCTTGTGTATGCAAAACTGATGTAATGCAAACCTGTAAACTTCTGGTTGATGGTTATTGATTGTTGTTTTGCTGTTTTGATGTTTAAGGAGCTGTGTTAAGATTGTGGTTAATGTGTTTTGATGTTTTTAGTTTTGTTTTGTTTTTTTGTGTGTGTGAATGAGAAGAGGTGTGCTAGTGGTAGAAGGCTAGCAAAGGCTTGTTCTTTTAAGTTAGTTTAAAATGAAATGAGAGGGTTGACCTCTCAGGTTTCTTTCTTTTTTTTAAAGGGAGCGTGTGGAGAAAAAGAGCCTCTGAGGGTTCCTACACACACACTCACATGCCTGCAAACACACACACGCACACACATCCTCATGTGTGAACCGGCTAAAGGCTGGGGGGGGCGAAGTGTGCATAGTTCCTCTGGGTAGCGCCCGGAAGTCCTGAAAAGCCGTAGACTGGACTTTCGAATGCAAAAGTCATGAGTCATGCGTTCCCCTCCCTGCCTGGCCAGGTGAAGTTCATCCTGATTGGCTGGAGGCAGCAGAGCTACAGGAAGGGGGGGAGGGGGAAAAGGTATATTCCCAAAGTGTAGCGTTCTGTACCAGCTGTAACTTGCAAACCATCTTCCTGGGTAACCCCACGTAGAGCGCATTACAGTAGTCTAGGCGAGAGGAGACCAAGGCATGAACCACTGACGGGAGCAGATGATTAGGAAGGTAGGGGCACAGCTGCCGTATCAGATGGGGTTGATACAGCACCACCCGGCTCACAGCTGACACTTGAGCATCCATGGACAGCTGGGAGTCTAGAATGACTCCCAAGCTGCAGACCTGGTCCTTCAGGGGTAGATGTACCCCATTCAGCACCAGGTCAACATCCCCTAACCTCCCCTTGTCCCCCACCAGAAGTACCTCGGTCTTGTCGGGGTTCAGTTTCAGCATGTTCCCTCCCATCCAGCCACCTACTGACTCCAGGCACTTGGACAGGGTCTCAACAGCCATCCTTGGTGAGGACTTGAAGGAGAGGCAGAGCTGTGTGTCATCCGCATATTGATGATATCGCACCCCAAACCTCCTGATGATAGCTCCCAGTGGCTTTAGGTAGATGTTAAATAACATTGGGGAGAGGATGGAACCCTGTGGGACCCCACAAGTCAGCAGCCGAGGTCCGAAGCCTCCTCCCCAAGAACTACCCTCTGGTACCTTCCAGAGAGGAAGGACCGGAACCACTGCAATACAGTGCCTCCCACGCCCAACCCCTCCAGGCAGTCCAGGAGGATACCGTGGTCAACGGTATCAAAAGCCGCTGAGAGATCGAGGAGGACTAGGAAAGAGCATTCACCCCTATCCAAAGCCCTTCTCGTATCATCCACCAAGTCGACCAAGGCCGTTTCTGTCCCATGCCCAGGCCTGAAACCCGACTGGCATGGATCTAAATAATCGGCTTCATTCAAGTGTGCCTTCAACTGAGCCCCCACCACTCGCTCAATCACCTTGCTCAGAAATGGTCAATTGGAGACTGGGCGAAAGTTGTTCAGATCTTGGGGATCCAAGGATGGCTTCTTTAAAACTGGTCTTACAACTGCGTCCTTAAGGGCAGATGGCATCACTTCCTCCTCAAGGGAGGCATTCACCACCGCCCTGATCCCCTTGCCCAGTCTCTCCCTCCAGCTCATAATGAGCCAGGGCGGGCAAGGATCAAGCAAGCAGGTGGACAGCTTCACAGATGAAAGCACCTTGTCCACTTCATCAGAAGGAAGAAGCTGGAACCGATCCCACAAACCCATTGGCCTCCTCCCGCTCACTCCCTGTGTCCACGACACATGAAATTCCACTCCTAATCCGATCAATTTTATCTGCAACGTGCTTTGCTAAAGCCTCACAGGAGGCCTTAGACTGTTCCATCGGATCTGGAGCAACTGGACCGACCAGGCTCCGGACCACTTGGAACAGCCTCCTGGGGCAGCACTCCGCAGATGTGATGTAGGCAGCATCAAAATTCTTTTTTGCTGCCTTCACCGCCACCTGGTAGGCTGAAGATGCAGCTCTGACCTGTGTCCGATCATCCTCAGAGCGGGATTTACGCCATCGGCTCTCTAGCCTTCTCACCTCACGCTTCAGAGCTCGCAGTGATGGAGTAAACCGAGATGCTGTGCAAGCTCTGTTCAGGTGAAGAGGGCACTTCGGGGCCACTTGGTCTAATGCCCTGGTGATTGCAGCATTCCAATCATCCACCCGGGTCTTGACGGAGCTACCGTTTGCGTGTTCCAATTCCTCAAGCGCGTTCAGGAATCCATCCAGATCCATAAGACGCCTGGGGTGGACCATCCTAATAGATCCGAGAAATCCAACCCCACCAGATAGTGATCTGACCATGGCAAGGGGGTGGTGGATATACCCCCAATTTTCAGATAATTTCCCCCCTCTCCAGAAACAAAAACCAACTCTAGTGCCTGACCGGCTAGATGGGTAGGTCCAGTTAATACAGGGTGCAGCTCCCAGGAAGCCATGGTCTCCATGAAGTCCCGAGGTGCCCCCATGAGGGAAGCCCCCAAATGCACATTGAAGTCCCCCAGCACCAATAGCCTGGGGGACAGCACACGCACGTCCGAGACCACCTCTAGCACCTTGGCCAGGGAGTCTGTCATGCAGTGGGGTGGTCAGTACACGAGCAGAATCCCCAGACCTTTGGACCCAACCTCCAGTACATGCACTCGATAAACTTGGTCTCCCGGAGGGGGAGTCTGGTAAGGACCAAGGACAGAAGGACTCCCGGTAAATAACACCCACTCCCCGTCCCCGTCCCCTAACCCTTGGATGCTGGGCATTCGAAAATCCAGCCAGACACAAGGCCGCCAGAGTTGGAGCAGCGGCCTCGTCCAGCCAGGTTTCCGTAATACATGCCAGATCCGCACCCTCATCCAGGATCAAGTCATGGATTAAAGATTGGTTTTGGGGAATGTGGGGAATGGACCTGGCATTACACAACAGCAAACGCAAGGTGGGGGGAGGAGCCACAAGTCAAGTCAAGTCAAGTCAGGCGATCACTCGTGACCGAGTAAGATTGTCTTCCGGGATAAAAGGAGGAAATTCTAAAGAAGATTGTGTAGACTCTAGCGATGGGTCCGTAAGTGACTGTGGAGGCCAATTCTAGATCCACACAGCTTCCCACAGTGAGGACACAGGTTACCAGATAGAAGATGGTCCTGTAAAGGATTCATTTGACGTGCTTTTCGCTTAGCACGTTTCTCCCTTTCACCTTGCACTCGGGCTTCTTCAAAGTCCATGGAACCTTTGTGAAAGGCCAACCTCCATTTAGATCGTTCATGGGCCAGAGCTTCCCAGTTTTCGATGTTTATATTGCATTTTTTTAGATTAGCCTTATGAACATCTTTAAACCTCTTATATTGACCACCGATATTCCGCTTTCCATCCTTGAGTTGGGAGTAAAGTAACTGCTTTGGGAGACGGCAGTCAGGCATTCGAACAACATGACCGGTCCACTGAAGTTGGCGTTGAAGGATCATTTTTTCAATGCTAGTAGTCTTTGCTTCTTCCAGTACACTGACATTTGTTCGCCTATCTTCCCAAGTAATTTGCAGGATTTTCCGGAGGCAACGTTGATGAAACCTTTCAAGGAGGTGGAAGTGACGTTTATAGATAGTCCATGTTTCGCAGGCATACAATAAAGTTGGTAATACAATGGCTTCATAAACCAGTGTTTTGGTCTTCTTACAAATATCCCGATCCTCGAACACTCTATGTTTCATTCGAGAAAACGCGGCACTTGCGGAGCTCAGACGATGCTGGATTTCACTGTCGATGTTAGCTGTAACAGAAAGATAGCTGCCAAGATAGAGGAAATGATCGACATTTTCCAGTATTGTCCCGCCAAGCTGGATAGATGGCATCACCAAAGGATTGGCTTGCACTTGCTGATGAAGCACTTTGGTTTTTTTGATGTTAAGTGAGAGACCAAGTTTTTCGTATGCTTCTGCAAAAGCATTTAGGATAGTTTGGAGATCATCCTCTGAATGTGCGGAGACCACATTATCATCAGCATACTGAAGTTCCACAACGGAGGTTGTAATTACCTTACTTTTTGCTTTCAGCCTGCTGAGATTAAAAAGCTTTCCATCTGTTCGATATATAATTCCCACACCGGTGGGAAGTTTCCCCTTGACAAGATGTAAAACCATGGCGATGAAAATGGCAAATAATGTTGGGGCGATAACACATCCCTGTTTAACACCTGATCCCACTTTAAATGGAGCACCATGAGAGCCGTTGTTGTCCAAAATTGTTGCCGTCATGTTGTCATGGAGAAGTCGCAAGATATTCACAAATTTATTGGGGCATCCAATTTTCATAAGGATAGTCCAGAGAGCTGTACGGTCTACAGTATCAAAGGCCTTAGCCAAATCGATAAATGCCATATAAAGGGGTTGATTTTGCTCCCGGCATTTTTCTTGGAGCTGGCGTGCAGTAAAAATCATGTCTACTGTCCCTCTAGAGGGGCGGAAACCATATTGAGTCTCAGGGAGGATCTCTTCTGAAATAGATAGAAGACGGTTTGCGAGAATCCTAGCAAATATTTTACCTGCGGTTGCTAAGAGAGAAATGCCCCGATAGTTTCCACAGTCTGTTCTATCACCCTTCTTAAAGAGGCTGATAATTATGGCATCCCTGAAGTCTTCTGGGATCTCTTCTCTTATCCAGATTTTTTCGATGAGTTTATGAAGATGTTGTACAAGTTCGGGGCCCCCTTCTTTAAAGATTTCAGCAGGAATCCCATCTGGTCCACTAGCTTTGTTGTTCTTCATTTGATTAATGGCTTTTTTTACTTCATCCAAAGTGGGGAGTATTGCAAGTTCCTCTTTAATTTGTTTTTGCGGGATTTGCGGAAAAATCTCATTATCCACCTTAGATTTACGATTTAAAAGGTCATAATAATGCTCTTTCCAACGCAGTGCAATAGACTCTTTGTCTTTTAAGAGTTTGGTGCCATCTTTTGATTGTAAAGGGTTTGTACCATAGGTTTTTGGTCCATAAATGGCCCTTGTGGCCTTAAAAAAGCCCCGCGCATCATGGGATTCTGCAAGTTGTTGAATTTCTTCAGCTTTCTTTTTCCACCAAGCGTTCTTAAGTTCTCTTGTTCTTCTTTGGACCTCAGCCTTTGCGCTAGCGTAGGTTTTTTTCTTGGCAGCGCAGTTAATATCATTTTGCCATATTTGGAAGGCTTTCCTTTTTTGGTCAATTATATATTTAATCTCATTGTCATTTTCATCAAACCAATCCTGATGTTTCTTAGTTTCATATCCAATAGTTTGTTCACAAGCTGCAGTAATGGAGGTTTTCAGCTTAGACCAATGGTCCTCAATGTTGTCAGGAGGTTCCGTAGGTAGATGTTCCTTAAGAAGTGATTGAAGACGAGTTTGCTTAATAGGATCTTGAAGGGCGTGGATGTTCATTTTACGCCTTGGTTTCCTTCCTTGAAGCCTACGTTGGGGAGCAATGTTGATAACCATAGTGGACCGGATTAGTCGGTGGTCTGTCCAGCAGTCGTCAGCACTCACCATGGCCCTAGTAAGAAGTACATCGCGGCGATCTCTAACACGGACAATTACATAATCCAGAAGATGCCAGTGCTTTGACCGTGGGTGCTGCCATGATGTTTTAAACTTATTCTTTTGTCGAAAGAGCGTGTTTGTAATAGTGAGATTATGCTCTGCACATATAGACAAAAGTAAGAGTCCGTTCGGGTTGCTATTACCAACTCCGTCTTTTCCAATAGTTTCTGGCCATAAATCAAAGTCACGCCCGACTCTTGCATTAAAATCGCCCAGGAGGATAATTTTATCCTCCTTGGGTATCTCTGACAGGAGAGTGTCCAACTGGCTGTAAAAACTTTCCTTGATGTCATCATCAGCATCTAATGTTGGTGCATAAGCGCTCAAAATAGTTACCTGTTGGTTATTGGCGAGCTTTAATCGAAGAGTTTTCAGGCGTTCGTTAATGCCAGTAGGAACTTCTGACAAAGAGTTCACTAATTCATTTTGATGGCAAAGCCTACACCATGTATTCGTCGGTCCTGCTCAGGTAGTCCTTTCCAGAAGAAGGTATAACCTCCTTTTTCTTCTTTCAGCTGTCCCTCTCCTGCCCTTCGAGTTTCTTGAAGTGCTGCTATGTCAATTTTAAACCGTCTCAGCTCCCTTGCAATAATAGCAGTCCTACGCTCAGGGCGTTCACTATCTATGTTATCCAGCAATGTCCGTATATTCCATGTTCCAAAATTCAAATGTCTTTTTCGACCGCTAAAATGGTGACCCCACTGGACGCGGTAATCCAGTCAGGGGAGAAAGAGGTAGACTATGTTTAGGGCACCTTTTCTAGCCCCCTCCCCATACGGGGTGAGCAGAGTGGATCCTAAATAGGGCTGCTCAGTCATGGATACAGCTGCCGAGCTGCTCGACTACCTCATTCCTTGAACAGGGCGACTGAGTCTGCATCCACCGCCCATGTGCTGGTCCATGACTAGGGGCTTCCAGATTCACAGTCCTGCCCCCGTTGCCATTCGCCAGTCGCCATGGGACTTTTTTTTGTTTGTTTGGTTGGTTGGTTGGGTTGGGTTGGGTTGGGTTGGATGGGTTGGGTTGGAAGACGCCTGTGCGTGAAACTGTTTTATGTGGGGAGATCGGTGCACAACGAATCACCACACAAACTTGACAGAGTACGGCAGAGATCCAATGGCACGGTTACCCTGACGATTGGAAAACCATTCTCTGCTGCAGCCTTCATCCGCCTTCACAGCCGTTGTAATTTAGGTTTAATTATCTTCCGCCTGTTCTGCCGTTGAGGACTTTATGTTTTGGATCGTTCTTTGTCTGGTTCCTCTCCCCGGACCTTACCGCCATGGGTGACCCTACTGGGAGTACATAGCTCCCGACGGCATTGCTCACAGGATTCATCGGAACACGCAAGCCCACTCACCACTTGGCTCTGGGCAGGCCTGGAACAAGGGATAGATATTAAGCATTGATCCCTTGTTCCCCTCAATTGGCGTGTGCTTTGCCTTGCAGTAATACCTCTAAAGGCCAAAGTGACTCAGAATAGCTGCTAATATTCAGGTGACGTGTCTCAATGGGAGCTAAGTTGGCCCAAGAAAGCACAGGTGATGGGCGGAGATGACTCATCATTATTCCCCTCACTAGACCAAGGGGAGGGGGAAAAACAGGCCTCGTAGCAAGAAGCCACTGTGGGTGAATTTTCCTGCAGGGCTTCTTGTTATGGCCACTGCTGCCATTTTGAATATTCGGGGCACAGTGGGAGTGCACCGTAACTTCCCATTACATGTGAACCCAGCAAGGGTGGGTTGTTGTGGTAGCTGACACGACCCTAAAACAGCCCATAGGTTCTGGGTGGCTTGTCAACCACCCCAACAACCACTCTCACCAGGTTCACATATAATGGCAGTCGCTGCCCTGATGAAAAGCCCCGCAAGGAAATCCACCCACGGTGGCTTCTCATTATGTGTGAACCAGGCCTGTGTAAGAGTAGGAAACCAAAAGACAAGCTATAGTAGTGTCTGAAAGGGATGGAGAGCAAGCTGAGTTGCTCTCTAGAAGAACCCTATGGCACTGGGGATTCCCCTGGAAATATGAAAGGGAGTAGTGTCTGGGTGATGCTGTGAACATCCACCTTATGTCCAACTTCTTTATTTGTAAATAAATGCAAATATTACAGAATGCCACACGTCCCCTGTGACATCCTTCCAAAGGAAATGGCCCTGGGAGAGCATTGTACCCCTGAATTTTCTCACCGGTTGGAAGTGGGGTGTGCATGCTTAAAATCTCTGCTTAGATGTTTGTACACAAACTGGATGGCCTCCAAAAAGCCAAGGGACTCCTGCATAGCCTACTGGACTCCAGCTCTACTTCAGGCCCTCCAGCCATGCCCTTATATCAGGCCTGTGGCTCACGCTGGCTCAGCTTGTCTGAATGTGGAAAGCTAAGCAGGGTCAGGCCTGGTTATTAGTTGGATGGGAGACCCCTCCTCTAGTTTCCTGCATTCAGCAGGGGGTTGGACTCGATGGCCTTGTAGGCCCCTTCCAACTCTATGATCCTATGACCTCTCCATTTCTAGGCTGCTAGAATCACAGACATGTTTGATCTTCCTAGCCCAGTCCATTAGGGGACTTGAAGGCCAGTTACTAGTGACAGGTTAATAGATGCTCAAAGCCACCCTCCTGTGGGAAATAATGGCTAACTTCTTGGCAACTCCAGCTCCATGAATGTTTAGGTTTTTTATTTCATTTAACACCTCCATGATCAATATTCCAAACGGTAATCACTCACTTACCTTGCCTTACAAGTAAATTGGATTACTCTTCTGCGTGTGTGTACACACACACAGACGCGCGCGCGCACACACACACACACACACACACACACGTTATTGTGCCACCAGCTGCTATGTGTGGAGTACATATGCCAGAACGCAGATTGTGCTGTTCATTTACATAACAGGATTCTGTCAGGATATTTTTTCCTTGCCAGTCTATTTCTCCCTGACGGAAGCATGCTTAAGTGCTAAACCTGAGAGGCTGCTGCTTCACCTCCTTTTTTTTTTTTGCAGTGGAAATTGATACTATGGATGGTGTATAAAAGATGAGTATGAATCAGATTTATCCCATTAGCAATGTCTAAAATTCAACGATAGCTCACTAAAAACCAGCTCCTAGGTTACATTTTCCAGACATGAGATGACTCACGTAGGTATGATCTTTTCCTATATAAGTGTATTTGCCCTGATCCAACAAGGTGAGGTTGCGCATCATGGTTTGTATCTGGTCCCTAATTAACTTTATGGGTGTGCTTAATTAACGCGGGTGCACATTCCAATCTGGAGGCACTAGTTGCATGCATGTCATTATACGAACTATTTGCAGTCAGTCAGTGTTGTTCTGGGATCCAGAATGGATGCAGCGCTAGCTTTAGATAAATCTTCATCATCACAGTCATGAGTCAGGTTCATTCGTGGCTATAATCACCAAGGTGATGTCTCAAAAGCTAGCACTGCCTGCATTCCGGATCTCAGAAATGCAGGCAAAAAGAGCTTCGCCAGACTTCTGCGTACCTCAGTTGCAGCCAAAGGAAATGCACACTTTACATCTGACAGCAACGTGGAGCGCTCCTGTGTAATTGAACTTGAAGTGGCAGATATGCCAGCTTCAGAACTGAGAAACAATAGCAATGGCAGGGTAGCAAAGTATTAGGTTTTAATATCTGGAAGAAAGCAAGAAACGTACAACCTGTTATTTCGATGCAGACCTCTTGATAACATGACTGCATGATTGCAGCGGGGGGCAACATCATGACGGTGGTGATATTAAACAAGCCTGGAATTGCAAATAGCTGCTGATTTGCCATGGCAGAAGCAGCCTTCGACGGAAGCAACAGCTCCGCTTTAAAGTAAATTGCTTCTTCACAAAGGCTGAACATTTGGCAAAACTTCCATGGAGATCTGAGCACACGCACATACTGTACATTACCCCTCGATGGTGTCTCCTTTCCTATTCAGTAGAATTCTGTTCATTCACCGCCTGGCATTTTCGTTTTGAGTCCATCAACAGAGTCCAGTTGTAGAAAGCAGGAATGAACTACTGGCAGCCTATGAGGGCTTGAAGCTAGCCCTCAAAAAATAATTTTACAGACTCCCAGGGGGCTTACCAAGGAGTGGTAAAAAGGACAATGAGTCTCCATGTGTACAGTCATCCACGTGTATAGTCAGCACAGGGAAAGGGACCGCAGGAAGAATTCCTGGCTAAAGTTTTAGGCAAGAATTCTTCCCAGGGTGCCTTCCCCTGTGCTGAAATAGACAGGGAACTCCATGCTTCTCTCAGCAGGGCAGCACAAGCTCTCCTGCCCCCTGAGGCAGGAGAGCACACGCACAGTTCCGCTGCGCCTTCCCTCACTTGCATGCCACCCCTCCCCACCACCAGCACCCATGCTCTCCCCCAACCCCTGCCGCATCTCCCACCCACCACCACCATGTCCCCCATCTCTCACCCACCTCCCCAATGCTGCCGCCATCACCAACCCTGCTGCTGCTGCTGCTGCTGCTGCTCTCTGAAGAGCTGCAGTAGCCATAAAAAAAAAAAAAAGTGGCCAGTGTGGTTCTGCCCAGAGATGGCCAGGCTCAAATGTCTGGTTCTTGGGGTCCTTCCTCAGCGCCAGGCATTGTGGGAGGGGTGTCCCTGGAGATTGCCTGCAGTGTAGGTGAGCTCCAGGGATACCTCCTCTTACAATGCCTGGTTCTAAGGAAGGATCACTCAGAGCCAGGCATTATTGGGCCTGGCCAAGCTGGCTGACATGACTCTCTAGGGAGACTGCCCACCTACCTGCCCCTCTGAATTCTCCAGATAGGATCCTCAGCACGAGCCAGAGGCTGAGAGGCTGGGCAGCAGGTCCAGAGAACCCCATCAGCTCCACATTCCTGCTGTGGCACCTATGGATGGGGGGGGGCGGCTCCTGGCAGCAGGGAGGGGAGCGTGCAATTCTCCGCTCCTCTCACTCTGCTGCCTGAGGTGGCAGTTTCACCCCTCTTCATGGAAGGGCCAGCCCTGTCTCTCAGCATGGAGAAAGGCAAAATGGGCGGGGCAGGGCGATCACATCAGCAGGGCATGACCACAGCCACTGATGTCAACAGGGTGCGGCCATGCCCACGGACACCATCCAATTTGCAGAGGGCCCAGTGGGGGGCAGTTCAGACCCCCACCTAAAACCTGTTCCTCACCCCTGATATAAAAGAGGTTCTTCTCCATATCTTGACATTCTGAAACACCATTGGCATTACAAAATGGAAGCTGCACTTTAAGATTTTCACATTTTAACGAAGCAATCTCTTTTCCCCCTGCCAAGAAATTCAAGCCAACGCAGGTTTGTTGTTTCCAGTCTTTCCATCTGGTTTCTGTCTGATTACAAAGCTGTCTCATTTAGATTTCTCTGTGGTGTTTTGATTCTGTCTAGGATGATGGTGGCAATAATGGTACGCCTTTTGTCTGCGAGCCTTAATTTTAACCAGGTTACTTTTTCAGTCCTTCTGGAACTAAGCAATATTATGGTATCGTGACAGTTTTGCCATATGGCTGACTCGCAACTGCACTCCCAATGTTCCAAGATCCAAAAGAAGAGAGGGAGCTACTATGCCTGGCTTTTCGCTGAAGGAAATGACTTCAGAGCAAGATCCTCTGGTGGATTTTCCTTCTTACACGGTAAATATAGAGTAAATACCTGTAACGCAGTTCAATTAACCTATTGTTATACGGTAGAATTTCAGTGTGATAATCTTTTTTTAATGCAATTCATGCAGAAAATATTTACAAAACAACACAGTACCTCACACAACATTAAAAGAGACACACAAACACCCCAGAAATCAATACCCCCAGCATCTCCAGGTAGGGCTAGGAAAGAATCCTGCTTGAAACCCTGCCGAGTCCTTGCCAGTAAGTGTTGACAATGCTGGGCTAGATGGACCAAGAGTCTGGCTCAATACAAAGCAGCTTCCTCTGTTACTATGTTCTTAAATATATAAAAGATGTAATAACTCTTGAGTCTGTCAGCGTCCAGATTGCATCCAAAGCAAGATTTCCTGGCTGAATTTCCTTATTACAGTTGCAGAAACAAGAGTAATACCTGTAAAGCAGTGCTGTTAGTGTATTGTTATCTGGAAAATGTCAGTGTAATCCTGTCTTACACTGAAGTACTACTTAACATGAAATACTACTCTGAAAACCCATTATGAAATTCTTAGTTACGCAAAAGCACCCAAGCCCACCCTTTGCACCGATATTAAACAAATTCCTACATATTCTTACTCATGTCCGTTTCTGATTATCAAACAATGGCACAAACCAGACTAGCCATCAGGATGTATTGTTGTTGGCCTTGTTGTTGTTGTTAGGTCATCAATGTGCATGATGCTTTACAGACTTTTAGAGGACAGCTCCCTGCCTCAAGGAGCTTACAGTCTAAACAGAGGACACAGGGGAAACAGGGAAGGTGGAGGGAAACAAGGGCAGGTGTAAGCAGGGAAGCAATATGCATACAGTAATGCCTTGGATTGCAAGTAACTTGGTCTGAGAGCGTTTTGCAAGACAAGCAAAAAAAATTGATTTTTTTTTTTACTTGATAAACAAGCAAGGTCTTGCAAGACAAGTAGGGATGTAACCGCTCGCCTCGAGCAGGCGTAGCACTAGCAGGCCGAAATCGGCCCCGCTCACGCCCGCCAGAGACTCGCTTTGATATTAGAGTGTTTTGGATTATGAGCACGGTTCCGGAACGAATTATGCTTGCAATCCAAAGTATTGCTGTACAGTCATGCCTTGGATTGAGAGCATAATTCGTTCCGAAAACATGCTTGTAATCGAAAACACTCTTATATCAAAACGAAATCCCACAAAAAAAAATTGTACAGAGATTTTTAATTTAAGCCGCACTACAGTACTTGTATTGCAAGACGTCGCTTGTATATCAAGTGTAATATGTGTGTGTGTGTGTGTGTGTGTGTATATATATATATATATATATATATATATATAAATTTGCTTGTCTTGCAAAATGCTCTCAAACCAAGTTACTTGCAATCCAAGGTATTACTGTATTTGTTTCAGTTGACATCGGTAGTTACAGGCTAAGTTATGGTAGAGAGTGGGGACTGTGGGAAAGGCTTCATGGAAAAAGTGGGTTTTAAGGAGGGATTGGAAGGGGAGAGGTGGCAACATGTTGCTATTTGGAGAGGTAATTCGAAGCATATGGGGCAGCAAGGGAGAAGGGGCACAGTCTTTGCGGAGAGCAGGAGACCTTCAGACTGTGGAGGGTGGAGGAGTTGGAGGAACAAAGGTCATGGGCAAGGATGTATCAAGATATAAGGGTGAAGAGAGAAGGAGGGGCAAGGTCATGGAGAGCTGAGAAGGAGGTAGTGCCAGATTCAGGAGCAGACAGGAAACCAGTATTAGGGATTGAAGGAGTGACATCACATGATCAGAGTGACAATTGAGGTCAATGATTTTGGCAACAGAGTGCTGGATAGCCGTGAGGGGGCCAAAGTGAGATGATGGGACAGCAAAGAGGGAAAGACTGCAGTAGTCTAAGCAAGAGATAGACAGGGTGAGGACCAGAGTCTTTACTGATGGGACACAAGAGAAGAAAGGTGGAAACTTTTTACAATGTTGTAAAGGAAGAAGCTCCACATCTCTTTATATCAAGTCATTCAGGACATTCCCTAATAATTTTATTTCTGCTTGGGAAAGTATTTTGTTTTTATTACTTGTTGCATCTTATGAAGTGCATCGCTGAAATGCAGTTTGGGACTTGTAAAAAAAAATAATTGACAGATACAACAGACGCTAAAACTAGGTACGAAATTTAAAACAAAAATTAACTGCCATGTAATTTAAATTAAAAATAAAATGGGAGAGAGAGACATCCCTACAAATTATGAATAAATGGGAGGGAGATATATCCCTACAAAGCAGGGGGTGAGTAGTTAGAAGGAAGAACCACCAAACCCTTCCCTAAACTGCTTTCCTTTTTTATAGCCATTTTCTTCCCAGCAGGGATTTGTAAGTGAAAGTAGCAGTGCACCAGGGCCATAGGCTGCAGCCAACAGGTGCTAATGTTGCTGTAGGTGTTGCTGCTCACTTGAAGGAGTTCCTGCAGTTGAGATCTACAATGTCTCATAGGACTTCTTCTTTCTTTCTGAATCTCTGTAGGATAATGTGTAAGAGGAGGATCTATGGAAGCTCCTGCCTTGAAACGGAAGGATCATTTAAGGTGCAATCCTATACACGTTTAGACAAAGAAAAGGCCTGCAACTCCCAGCGTGCCCCAGCCAGCCATGCTGGTTGGGGCATGCTGGGAGTTATAGGCCTTTCTCTGTCTAAACATGCATAGGATTGCACCCTGGAGGCTGTAACCCTACACATGCTTATCTGGGAAGGAGCCCCACTGAACACAGTGACTGGGTTCACAGAACACGCTAAGCTTCAGTGGGTTAAGTGGCAGAGTGGCTCAGCATATTGTCTGAACCCTACATGGTCGTGGGTCCTAGTAGGTTTAGAATGTTGTCTGAATCCAGATGACAGGCTAACCCACCGAGAAGCCAAAAAGGCACAAAGCCCATTGGCAAGAGCAGCAAAAAAGTGCTGCTGTTCTTGCCAAGGGGCTAGCAAAGGGTGCTTTCCACTCCCCCCAACTTTTTTTAAAAAAAAAGTTTTTAAAAAGTAGTTAGTAGTGGGCTACAAAGTTCCAGTTTGGCACAGACACTTGTTTCAATGGACACAGTGTCCATGCCAAATTGGAACTTTGTAGCCCACTGCTAACTATTTCTTAAAAATAAAAATTAAAATTAAAGATGGGGGGGGGAGTGGAAGGCACCCTTTGCTGCAGAATCATCAGGTTTGGAGGGGGGGTTCATTCATGTTCCCCTTGGCTGCCCTCACTTTCCCAAGTGTGGATATCCCAGAGGCACAAGGACCCCTCCTAAAGAACAACAAGATCCTGCACAAAAAAAAGGTGTTTGGGGGGGGACACCCCCTCAATTCCCCCATTCCACAAAGGATCCCTGAATTTTTGCGGGGTGCTGGGAAGCCCCAACTGTCCCCTCAGTTTTGCCATTTACCCGAAGTCGATAACACCTCGGGACGTGGCAAAACCAGAGGTAAATCCCCTGTGCTGGGGGGAGGGGGGATTAGTGCAAATGACAGCTGGTGGGGGGACTCGGTGCTCCTGCGGTGTACCCTGGGATACCTGCAGGAGGACTGATGAGTGATGATGAGGGTGGCGGAGAGGGCCATGGAACCCTGCTGTGCCCGATCATTAGTCAGGCACAGCTGGGTCCGCAGGCCAATTTAAGCCCACAGAGGCTTCAGGGCCTCTGTGGGCTTAAAGCAGTGTTTCTCAACCTTGGGTCCCCAGATGTTTTTGGCCTACAACTCCCAGCATGCCCCAGCCAGCATAGCTGGCTGGGGCATGCTGGGAGTTGTAGGCCAAAAACATCTGGGGACCCAAGGTTGAGAAACACTGGCTTAAAGTGTTGTGTGAACCCAGCCAGTGGGTCTTACTTCTGAAGGAACATGCATAGCATTGCGGTCAGAGTCCCTTTTAGTGTGTTATCACTGTTCTTATCGTTGTTTTATTGCACTGGATCTACATTTAGGCGTGTGCAACTGGGCTGGCAGAAGTGGACTTCTCCGCCTGCTCCTCCCTACAGCACCTCTCCAGCCCCCTGAAAATGCTGTGCAGAGGGTTGGGGGAGCCTACTGAATAGGGTGAGCTATGCTGCCAGGGGGGAGGGGGAGGGAATCCCCCAAAATCAGGTGGAGACACCTTCCGTGAGCAGAGCCCTTCTACCCATGGAACTGAAGGCAGATCCTAGATCCAGCCAGTTTTACTTTTTGATTTAAAACCTTGCTATATGCCTGTCTGGGAGGGTTTACCTGAAAAGGCCGCTTACGCATCTTTTAAATAAATTTTAAAAAATTAATCCGGTGGACTAGCTGATCTATTCCCTTTGCCGACCAAGCCTCCGTACGAAAGGCTGTCCTACAAACAGAAGTGAAATCTTGAAGACGTACGGTACGACGAATGAGAAAACGCACATTTGCTGCACAATGGCCTAATTAAGTGGAAAGGCCCGGAATGTTTTCTGTCTAATTTTCATTGAAAGCGTAAAGTGATGGCAGAATGCAGTCACGTGGTGGGGCCTTGTGTTTTGTATGGCTGAAGTAATTTTCCGTCAATTAAAATCATTTGAAGGCTAAAGTGGTTGCGTGCGGGTTTTGTACTCACTACAGTCAGTTGGGCTGCTATCCAAATTCTCTAAGGACGGTTGAAATACCTCATTTTCCTCTGTCTAGAGTTCTCTCTGTAATGTATCCTTAAATAAGCATTTCTCAAGGCCACCGGTCACTGCCGACTCTAGGTTTCTGAGGGGCCTTGGGCAAGATATCCTCAATGGGCCCTCTCCCTCACTGAGTCTACCCTCAGTGAGACCCTCATTATCATTAACTCCTCC
This sequence comes from Shinisaurus crocodilurus, assembly GCA_021292165.1. Classification (NCBI taxonomy): domain Eukaryota; kingdom Metazoa; phylum Chordata; class Lepidosauria; order Squamata; family Shinisauridae; genus Shinisaurus; species Shinisaurus crocodilurus. The sequence goes on along the minus strand of JAHFWL010001296.1, from coordinate 211,125 downwards.
TCCTCTTTCTCATCATTGCTACCACTTGCTTGCTTGACAGGCAGAGAGTCAGTGAGCAAGCAGGCACTGGCATCTACTGCTCCTCCTTCTCACTACTACTCTTGTCTGGGCCGGAGTGAGAGGCAGGTGCAGTGGTGAAGAGCCGGAGCGACTCCAGGGGTCTCTTGTCATTGGGCCCCTGCTGGGGTGTGGGCCATCAGCAAGTGCCCAACAATGCCTACCCTTGATGCTGGCCCTGCAACCAGTTGTAGGCTGAATGATACTTTTAGCCATGAGGCATATATGCTAGATGAGTAAAGCAGACAAAAACCACAGAAATAATGATTTATGCCCAAATTTGGGGGACAATCAATCACCTCCTGCCCCACCCCCCACCCCATGACTAATCAGGTAGACACTCTGTGGAAGAGCGGTGCTGCAGGTCTCACTTCAGCCATTTTGGCACAGCCTTCTTGATGTCAGTAGAACTGCTCTGGAATAAGCAGTTTGAGAACTGAAGTCCAGATGTTGGAAATTAGGCTAAGCCGTTGAGCTCTTCTTTGGCATGGCATCATCCTTTATTTGTAATTGTTACATTATCTCATAGTATAGTACATTATTACTACCACAGGACCATTAAATCTCATCATAAAACATGCAACCCAGGAAAAACATACAAGAAAATACAATCCCCCTTATCTGTCGATAATAATAACAAGTTCAAAGGAGGAGGTAGGAAAGTCTTATGTCACCTGCTTAATATAGTTAGGTCCCAGCTCAAGCAAACTTCCCAGGAGAGGGAGTTCCATGATCTGGGAACAACTAGTGAAAATTAGAGCCACATGGGTTTTATCATTGGGAGACATTTTCAATAAATGGGGCTGTTCATTTTTTGAGTGTTTACATTTTGGTATGTTCCTATAATTGAGGAATGAAAAAGAAAATATTACAGGTGGCCTTTCATTCTAACGATGAGCAGTAGCTTTTCTTTAGCAAGTCCTGTTCATATTTCCTACTCCTGATGTTTTAATTCTTAAGTAAAAGCAGTTGGGGTGCTGGCAGCTTTGCATTAGATTGGAGTAGCAGTGCTAAGGGCCAGGGCAGTCCTTTCCCCTGCAACATTTTCCCAGTCTAAAACCCATTCCTCGAAGTTGCTACTAGCTCAGATTGGGGGGGGGGGGACACAGACACATGTTTTGGGACAAGTGGCAGCTTTGGAGGGGTGGGTGATTTAGACCCGGGAAAATGGTGCAGGAGGAAGTATTAACCCACACCCGGCACTCTGCTTTTATGTAAATTATTAAAAAAAACAAAACATCAGGAAATCCAATCATGGGTAAGAATCATTGTGATGTCTCAAAAAAGGCAGCTATATATAGGTTTTGGTCATGGACAAATTTATTTAAATATAATTCATCAATCCATCATGTACAGTTCTAGTCACTACACCTCAAAAAGGATATTGTAGAGCTGGGAAAAGTGCAGAAAAGGGCAACCAAAATGATCAGGAGGCTGGAGCAACTTCCCTAGGAGGGAAGGTTTGGGTTTCATTGTTTTAGGGTAGAGGGGATACATGATAGGGGTATATAAAGTTATACATGATGTGGAGAAAGAGGATAGAGAGACGTTTTTCTCCCTCTCCCATAATACTAGAACCAGGGGTCATCCCATGAAGCTGACTGATGGGAGATTCAGGACAGATAACAGGAAGTACTTCTACACATAGTGTATTGTTACACTATAGAACTTGCTACTACAAGATGTAGTGATGGCCACCAACATGGACAGCTTTAAAAGGGGTTAGACAAATTCATGGAGGATAAGGCAACCATGGAGCTATAAGGTTAGTCATAGTGGCTATATATTACCTCTAGTATCAGGGGCACTATGCCTGTGTATACTGGTTGCTGGGGAACATGAGCAGGAAGGTGTTATTGCATTCATGTCCTGCTGTGACCTTCTCAGAGGCAGCTGGTTGGCCACTGTGTAAAGAGAATGCTGGTCTAGATAGGTCTTTGTTTGTTTGTTTATTCTATTTTTGAATCGCCCATCTGGCCAGTCATCCGGCCACTCTGAGCAATGTACAGTCTAATTAAATACAAGAAAAAACAGAGTGTCAGTTAGCCCTGGGGGGGGGGGGCAGTCCAACTGGAGCAGCCCCTGATGTTCCCTCTGCCGGCCGCCTTCACTCCTCCTTCTTGCCCACAGGGCCCTTGTTATGATCCAGCGTGGCTCTTCTTATTTTCTTAATTTATGAAAAAGCAGGTGATTAATCAACTAAAATTCTTTTAATTGACATCTCTATTTAGACTACCTCCCTTGAACTGGGCATAGAGAGCATAGAGAGCATAGAGAGGATGTTCCAGAAGAACATCCTCAATGAACCTCAAAGGGTATGGCAGGAGAAGACAGTCCTTCATATATTGTTCATGTATCTACCCCACATCATTTTCTCAATTTCTGAAAAGACATCCATTAAAAGCAGCTCCAGGGGAAAGCATGGCACTGACAAATATATTTATGAAACAAGGAACATGAAAGTGGAGACAAATGCCTGAGCACTGAACTGGATTTAGGAGTTGGGCTCAAGTCACTGCTCTTAACATGTTCCAGAAAAGTAAACTATATTACATGGTAGGCAACAGGATGACAAGGAATGTCGTAGCCCTTAGAGGCCAAATTGTGGCGAGAGCTTTCATAAGGAACAGCCTGAGGGCAGCTTCACATATTCTAAGGAAGTGGTGAGGGAGGAAGTGTGAGGGACCTGCACTTCCTCTCTCCCTACACCTTCCGGTCCTGTGCAAAGGGGTGCATTCTAGCACTACTTCCCAGATACCGAGAAATGTCCTGCAGTGGGATGCATGCCTCAACCCCGGAGGACATCTAGCAGCATCTAATTGCTTCTCTCACTGCTTCCTTGAAACATTCAAAGCTCCTGTAGACATTTCCTATGGGATCCATCCTGCTGCCATGAACCCTCCCTGGATCTAACCTAGATGAGGAGCAGCCAGGCAGACCAGAAGGGCCATCAGCAAAGGAGGGCTAGACCCAGGCACAGGCCTTGACACTGGGCCCGAACCAGAGCCAGCCTAGCTAGCAAGAGACCCCTACGCAGGGATCCCCAGAGATGACAACCCTTGAGCCTGAGGCAGGGTGGCCAAACTGTTGTAAACCGCCCAGAGAGCTTCGGCTATTGGGCGGTATTAAAATGTATTAAATAAAATAAATAAATAAATAAATAAATAAATATCCTCTATTACAGAAGACAGACCTCTATTTCGAGGGTTGCCATCCTCTACTTGAATGCATCCTCTGTTTCAACAGAGGCCCTGTCCAAGCCCAGTTTAAAGATGAAGAACCATCAGAACTGTTGTCCATCACCAGATTGAACAGGGAAGCACACAGGTCATCTAGTCACAGTCTTTCACACTATGGTAAGATGTACTCAATTTCTCTTTAAATTATATTTCTTTCTAAATTTGCGTAGAGTGGAGGCTGGTGGCTCCAATGTCAGTGGGGCTGTGTATTCACTCCAGATTTTACTCTTAATGTTTAAGGAACTATCTGTGGTGCTGAATGCTATCCCCAAAATAGGTTAGGCACCATGGATAGCTCCTTAAAAATCCAGAGTAATATCCGGGCCCCGCTGACATTGGAGCCACTGGGCTCCACTGCTTGCATATCCATATGTGTGCGAGTGTGTGTGTGCTTGGTGATTCATAAGTGGCCACTCTAGCCTGAGGCACTCAAGGAACTGACCACTTCCTCCAGGGCATGTCAGGCACCTTCCAAGGCCCCACACCCCAGCAGGGCCACCCTGGATTTGCTCCTCCTCTTCACCACTGCAAGCTGCTTGCCCACCTGCCTCTCACTCTGGCCCAGACAGTGGTGGTGGTGGTGGTGGCGAGAAGGAGTGCTGGCAGCAAGCAAGTGGTGGCAGTGATGAGGACAAGGAGGAGGAGCAGCAGCAGTTGGCAACAATGCTGGTGAGAAGGTGGACTCACTCAGAGAGTGTCTTGCCCGAGGGCCCTCAAGAACTTGGAGTCCACACTGACTTTCCCACCTAGGGCCTCAAGCTCTCCATCGCCAGATCTTCAGTGCAGGAAATAAGCCAGGAGGGAACTAATGGAAAGGAGGTGGAGTGCTGGGCACCAGAAGAGGAGAGGGGTCTCATAAACTCACCACTCTCCAGGAAAGAGGTGGGGCGGCCCTGTAGGCACCATATAGGCATCAAAGACCTCATTCGGACTTCAGACCTTGTTGATGCCAGGTGCTCAGTTGGAGCTCTCCGAGGTCCTGCGACTCAGGCCTGCCTTGCCTCATCATACTTCAGCTAGGCTAGAGGTCAGAAGGACAGGCAGGGCCCCTGCCTGCCGCCTGCACACTGTTGGAGCTCTGTTTCTATCCAGCAGGCAGGAGTCAGCAGTATTTCTGGCTTAGTCTGTCTGCTACCATATTATTTAGGCATTGTCTCTTATAAAGAAACCATTGCTTATGGTTTAATAATTGGATTATGAATTAATACTAGATCCATGCCACATACTATAGTAGCAATAGTATTCTCCAAGGAAGATGTAACAGAAAACACTCTGTGATCTATCATTTATTATTAAACCATGTGGCTGTGTCTTTTTCTTTTCTTCTTCGTTTTTTTTGTTGTTGTTGTTGTTCCTCCAGATGCTACCATATTCCTGATCACAAGTATCTCATTAGAACTACTGCTTAATTGGCACCCAAGTACTGGTAGAGTTATTGCTGTGTGAAAAAAGAAAGAAGACATAGAAACTCTAGACATGTTTAATTTGCCTGATAATGTCAGGTTGCATTTTTACATTGATTTTTTTTTTCACGAGAAGAAAACCAGGAGTTTGTCTATTGATATTCTGATCCAGGCAGGCATCCCATGATATGGGGTAAAGAATAGGAAAGAATAGGGAAATGACAGTAACAAAATAAACACATCTCCGTGATCGTACAGGCCTGTGGCTTATGCTGGCTCAGCTTGTCTGAGTGTGGAAAGCTAAGCAGGGTCAGGCCTGGTTATTACTTGGATGGGAGACCCCTCCTCTAGTTTCCTGCATTGAGCAGGGGGTTGGACTTGATAGCCTTGTAGGCCCCTTCCAACTCCATGATCTATGAAATCTATGAAATCTTTGGAGTAAGGAAAGCTGGGGATACCTTCCCTTCTCTTGCTTTACTTACTCTCACTCTGTACTTATCTACTTTTATTTATTTATGTAAGGAATTTATACCCCACTCATAAATGGTGTCAGGAGATCTAAAGAGAAATAATTCTCAAAATGCCTGAAACATTTATTCTGCCCAATGCGTTTCAGGAATACAATTCCTTCTTCAGGGGGTTTCTAAAAACACACTAATATATATTGAAAGCATTACTCACAATTTAAAACATTTTAACATATATTAAAGATTACAACAAACTCTTGTCTATAACACAGCCAACTTCAGACCTATATCCTCTCATTAATTAATATGACATGTTTATAATACCTATTAGAATTATTTATTCTCACCTTGTACTTTTTTTATTTCTTTATTTATGTAAGGGATTTATACTCCATCCTTTAATGGCATCTGGGGACCTAGAGAGACTCTTTACCTGAAAGGCCTTCTCTACATAAAGCATATAACGGGAGGCCTTACCAAGGCTTCTTTTTTCCATTTTCTTTGTGGGAGTAAGACTGCCTCAGTTACACATGGCTTTTTTTCAGGGGTTTTCTTTCTCGCCTTTCTATATACAGTCATGCCTTGGATTGAGAGCATAATTCATTCCGGAACCATGCTTGTAATCCAAAACACTCTTATATCAAAGCGAGTCTCTGGCAGGCATGAGCGGGGCCGATTTCGGCCCGCTACGCCCGCTTGAGGCAAGCAGTTACATCCCTACCGGACTTGTATTGCAAGACGTCGCTTCTTGTTTATCAAGTCAAAATTTATTTTAAAAAAATAATTTGCTTGTCTTGCAAAATGCTCTCAGACCAAGTTACAGTACTTGCAATCCAAGGTATTACTGTATTCTATTAAGCAGCCACAAGGTGGTGCTGTGGTATAGCTGCAGTATACCAGATTTTCAGCAGTACACGAGGTTTTTGTTCCAGTTTAAAATGTAATAGCTGACTTTCCTTGCTCTAAAAAAAAAAGCTGTGAAAATGGCGAGAAAACATGGAAGAGGCCCTGGAGGATGACAATGTAGTGAAAAGGACCTGCAAACTTCTGTGAGTGGGGGACCACGAGCGCACAATAAATGCCTCATGTAGAAAAGCCCAAAGGCTTATGTCAACCTGGATTGGAATAATGCTACCTAGTGAAGTAACTGAGAAGCCACTAAATCTTGTATTGCCAATTTATCTATGTACAACTCCTGTTTTCAGGCACTAGACGATGGAGGTTGGGGTGTGTGTTTTGACTTTGCTCTGCCATGGGACCTCATGACAGCTTGTTTTCTTGCAACGAATGATGATGTGAGGAAATCCTAATCCTTTCCTGATAATCAATTCAGTTTTATTGTGGAAAACTTTCCATTTAAACATGCATTCTGCCACATGTATATTTTGCCCTGAACATTCACACTTGTCCAACTAATTAAATATGAGTTTAGCGTAGAAAAAGGTGAGTTAAGGCGAGACATAATTGAGGTGTACAAAATTATGCATGGTGTGCAGAGGAAGACATTTTTCTCCCCCTCTCATAATACTAGAACCCGGGATCATCCCATGAAGCTGATTGGTGGGACTCGCTTCAGGACGGATAAAAAGAAGTACGTACTTCTTCACACACTGCATACGGTAGTTAAACTATGGCATTCACTATCAAAAGATGTAGTGATGGCCACCGATTTGGATGGCTTTAAAAGGGGATTGAACAAATTCCTGGAGGAGAAGGTTATCGATGGCCACTAGTCCTGATGGCTATAGGCTACCTCCAGTATGAGAGGCAGTACACCTATGTACACCAGTTCCTGGGGAACACAACTGAGAGGGTGCTATTGCACTCATGTCTTACTTGGAGGTTTCCCACAGGCAGCTGGTTGGCCACTGTGTGAACAGAATGCTGGATGGACTAGTCAGTGTTCTCCAACCTTAGGTCCCCAGATATTTTTGGCCTACAACTCCCTGCATGCCCCAGCCAGCTATGCTGGCTGGGGCATGCAGGGAGTTGTAGGCCAAAAACATCTGGGGACCCAAAGTTGGAGAACACTGGACTAGATGGACCATGGTCTGATCCAGCATGGCTCTCCTTACAATGTAAATGTTTCTGATGAAGGAGAAGTGTTCCTCCTATTTTAAAATGTAAGCACCAACAAGCTGGTTGCTGTGTTGCCTGGGAATTTAAAGACATAGAAATTTATATCCTGCCCTTCATTAAAATTAAAATAAAAAATCCCAAGGTGTGTAACAACACCATTAAAACTTCCAACAATAGAATAAGTGTGTGTGTGTGTGTGTGTGTGTGCATGTATGTGAACAAATTACTGAAAGTCTGTACCTTTTCACTACATCTGCAATGTACTGTGTGACTGTCAATGGAAAAGTAGTATATCCATTAAAACAAAAAACCAATTGCACATAGAAAAAACACATGACTCTTCAATCCCCATGCAGCTCTTTATGTTCTCCATGTGTCACCTTTTTAATAACACTGGCATGATTTCCTTTGTGTATACTATCTTAGAAATTATTTTTTTCCTACCAGAGAATACTGTAATATTGTTACAGAGAACACTGTAACAATGAAGGTTGAGAGAATGGCTTTGTAAGGCATATTTTTTCATAAATAAGAAATGGGGTTTAAAAGTACAAAGGAATTTTAATCAAAATCCTCCAGGAAATCAGCAGCCAGTAATACTTCAGCTTTCTTTGCTGAGGATATGGGTATGCAATTGTTTGAGGTAAGTTTGGGGAACATAAAAAAGTTTAACCAAGGGAAAATTGTGAATTCCTCGTATTAAATATTTCCTGTACACATTTTTCTTCACATTTTTTGTAATAGCCATAAAGGCAAATAAGACAATTGCTTCGCCATAGCGGACTTGTTCACTCTCCCTGAGCATGTCACACTTTTAAAAAAAAACCCCACAGAGCATTTCCATGTTTTTAAATAATATATTTTATTTTTTGCAGGATACATGCATAGTTGTTATTGAGTTGCTTTGGGCAATCCACTCATCTTCTCTCAACAAATTGCTTCCATTGGAGGATAATTTCATTTCCCCAACATTCAAAACACTATATTTTGTTGTAGGGAAAATGTGATTTCCCTTCCAAGCTTGCAAGTTCATTACTATTTGGAATGCTGTGTTTAGAGTGCTAGGACTGCATGAGTGTCACACAGGAACCTACTGGCTAGTGCCAATTACATCACGGATAATGGAAATATGCAATAGCTCTCCATCCATGCCTGTACTACTGTTCAAGTTTTGGGGGCATTTAAAGCATAATTTTGTCTGTGGCAGTTATGCATCCACTTCCATTGTCACCAGAATACGAGAGAACCCAGCTCTGCTACAGTTTTAAAAGATGTTTACCATCACCAAAATTTCATGAGCCTGGGTGAAACTGATGGAGACAAAGGAAGGCTTTCAGGAGAGGAACCTCCTCCCCAGAAAGGAAATTAGATCAGTCCCCTGCCTCCCAAAAAACAGAAACAGCAGCATGGATGTGCCTCCATGTCAGGACTTCTTTCTCAGGCAGCAACAGCAGCACCATCCATTAGATGGGGACTAGTTGTTGTGTGTATCATAGTGCTCTGATAGGGTAGTGCAAGAACATCACTTCACATCACCAGGAAAGCTGCTCCTCATATAACATTGTCTCTTGTATGAGTTCACAAAACCTGCATTCAGTAATACAGCCCCTACTGCTTGGGCATTCTGGGTAGTTACGGCTTCTAGTGCACTGGCAGGATGTTCAAGAGGATCCTGAACACGAGAATTTTGGAAGAAAGGAAGGAAGGAAGGTCTGTTGGGAGCTGCACCACCAGGGTCACCCCTGCAGTTCCACACATCAATTGTCACCGACGACAGGTGTAAACATGATGGCTTGGATCCAGGCTTCATCATACTTAGAGTAGACCTATTGAAATAAATGGGGCTTATGTTAGTCATGACTAATTCAATTCCCACTAATTTGAATGGGTCTACTCTACTCTAAGAAAGCCTGTCTCCAGGTATTTTGGTGGCACAGCCGGCAGCGGCAGCCACTGCCACCCTCCTCGGCTCCTCCCCTTCTCTCCCCCTCCACACCACCTTCCTCTCTCCTCCCCCTGCTGTTGCCCTCCTCCTCCTCCTCCTCCTCCTCCTCCTCCTCCTCCTCCTCCTCCTCCTCCTCCTCCTCCTCCCCCCCCTACCCACTGCCATGCTCCTTCTCCTCAGCCACACTCCTTCTCTTCTGGATAAGGTGACCCTGGAGATTGCTTATGCCATGGCAGCGCAGGCGATCTTCAATGCCACCTTACCCAGAATGCCTCACTTGCTTTGAGGAAGGACCCCCTCAAGAGGATGCATTGGGGACAGGTGAGTTCTCTGGAGAGCTGCACCAGCTGCTTTTCTGCTGCAGCATTTGCTGTATGGGGGGGGGGGGCTTCTTCCCAGAGAGGTGAGGAGGCACCAGTGTGCTACCATCTCCAGGGAATTGTTTGGTGCCCCCAGAATTTGGGGCTCCAGGTGGATGCCTAGTTCTCCCCCGCCCTTTGAGGCATCCCTGACTGTTAAGTATGAGTAAGTCTGGATCCAATCTGATGATCAGTCTGAAAGTGATGCTGCCCAATTCAACCCCATCTCTCATATAAACTGCTGCCACAGAGAGCGGGAGGCAGGCAGTGAAAGAGGCAGGGAGATAACTGTGGGAGCCAGGATCAGATTGAAGATGACTGGGCTTTGGGAAATGGGTAAACAGTCTAGCTGTGTAGATCAGCTAATTATCCTATCAGGAGCAGCAACTGCCCCAGCCATAACCCCTGAAGAAATGTCTGTATACATCCTGTATACAGATGATGGACATCTTAAAGAGACAGACACTTAGAAATGAGGCAATTCGAAGAATTGCAATTCGAGGAAGAGGTGGATCCTGTTTGTCCTATAATTGTCCTATAATACAAGGGTGCCAGCTGACCCTGCAGTCAGAACAGAAGCTCCACTGCATGAGATCACAAACCCCAACAGCCCTTAACATTAACCTTCTAGTTTCTAAAGAAAGCCCTGAACATTCTTTTGATAGAAAAACATGTGTATACTTATTGGTCTTATGCCGGAACTATACAGGCATATTGCAAACCCAAAATAAAATGAATGTTAGGTGCCTTATTCCATAATTTCTAAATCTGGAGTTTAATCATGTCAATTTTAATGACTTTTCTTGTTTGTTTGTTTTGGGGGGGGGGCTCCTGAATTAAGGTTTTGTGAGAAGACATGTGAGTTTCCAAACCTTGGAATTTAGGGTTTGTCTATGAAACCTGACTGTGCCCAGAGAAACCTAAATGTTGCCACTGCCTCTTCTTTCAAGGACCTCACCAAATCCAGATTTTAATTCTATACTTTTGAAGGCATAAAATTAATATTTCAAATTTTGCCAACTTTTTTTGCTTCGGTGCTAGAATAAGTTGGGCCTAATTCTCTAAAAATAGCAGATTGGTGAATGTCTCATCAACAACATTGTATTGGAACCACGGGGAAAATAACATTTCTAAAGCAGGAAGGTTAGAGATAGGCTTCACGGGCTTCACACTATCCAACGAACACTGCATGGAATGTAAACTAAATACTGGAACTCTCGAGTAGTGGCAATCATGCAAATGAAATCCCACTAACTTCATATTTTGGAGATCAGTTTCATTCAAAAATGTGCTGATTGTTAATTGAGCTATTCTAGCCTGAAGAGGAATAATGACTTCTAGTTGGGGATCCAACAATGCTGCTGCCTTCTGCCAGATGTGCTGCCTCCAATTTGCCTGTGAGGGGAAAATAGCCTGGCGTTTCCCCTTTCACATAACATAGCTGTGATTTGGCAGCTAGCACTATGACCATGACCTCATGCCAGCTCTTGTGCCAGCCCGGAGGGGGTTTAACCCCAGCTAGCCAAGGGACTGGATCAGACAGGTGTTTGCCTGTTGCTACATTTAAATATAGTTGTGCATCACAGAAGAAAGCAAATCATCACCAGTCTCTTTGATGCTCAAAGTGGTTAACTGGGATTTCCTGGCTATGAAAATACCACACGGTTTATTCATTTTCAAGAACTGTTCCTTAACTAGTAGAACTGGAGTAGCAGAGTGGCTAAAAGTGAGGGCCAATTGACATGTTATGCTAATCATGTAGCGTGTAGTGGAGCCAGATAAGTTTTATTTACTCTCATGTAAGCATGTGGGGATTCTGCTGGTCTGCTACCCTCCCCACTGCCCTGAAGTCTCCCCACCAGAGTTGATGGAGGTGGTCTCAGTGGTGATGCTGAGGGCCCCCAGACTGGTGTGCGGGACATCAACATTCATGCCAAGGGTGCCTTGTCTGGGGCAGCTCAAGATTTCATGGCCTCCATGACAACCATGGGATGTCCCAACATGTCATTGGCCCAACACATATAGCAGGGCACACTCTAGACTTGGTTCCTTCAGTTGGCCATAGGGATGGTTTAGCCTTCAGAAGAGAAGACTGAGGGGAGATATGATAGCACTCTTCAAGTACTTGAAAGGTTGTCACACAGAGGAGGGCCAGGATCTCTTCTTGATCATCCCAGATTGCAGGACATGGAATAATGGGCTCAAGTTACAGGATGCCAGAGATTCCACCTGACATCAGGAAAAAAATCCTGGCTGTTAGAGCAATACGACAATGAAACCAACTACCTAGGGAGGCATTCAAGATGCAGCTGGACAGCCATTTGTCAGGGATGCTTTGACTTGGATTCCTGCATTGAGCAGGGGGTTGGACTTGATGGCCTTATAGGCCCCTTCCAACTCTACTATTCTATTATTCTATAGCAGTGATGGCGAACCTATGGCATGGGTGCCACAGCTGGCATGCAGGGCCCTCTCTGTGGGCACTCGAGCCATTGGTCACCAGATCGCGAAAAGACTGTCCCCTTCTGCAAAACACTAATGATCTTGTTCTTTCTCACAGTGTGGAACAGAATGATTTTATTCTAGAATTCCTGTTACAGAATTCTTTTCTACATTGTTATCACATTTAAAAGATTTTGAAGAATGATGCACAGAGCATGGCTTGGATGTAAAGCCCTAACAGTTGACCTGAGTGCTGCATGTGTTGCTCTCAAACTAACAGAGTATGAGCCAAGGTTTGACAAATTATCAGCATGCATGCAATAGCAAAAATCACATTAATTATGCAAAAGCATGTCCAATGCAAACTTTTACCTAATACAGTGTTTGCAGTCCAAGACATAAAGTGTTTAAAATGTGTTAAGCACGTTTAGTTTTCTTGTTTATCTTGCTCATCATCCTAGTACAGGTTGACTTTTACTTTTACTAATCCAACACCTGTAGAAGCAGGGAAAGAACCCGGGGTAAAGCTTGCCCCATACAATTTCAGTCTGGCATATAATCATATTACAAGTTGAGAATCCCTTATCCAAAAATACATGTGCCTAATTATTTAAAAAGTTTGTATAAATTCCCTTCAGGCTATGTGTACAATGTAGTACTATAATAATTTTTTGAGTTGATTTTTTTCCCAACAAAAAAACTGTTTGTATCATTGAAAACTCTGTTATTGTGTTTTTCTTTTAAGACAAAAGATGTTAATTAGTTCGGACAACTGTATGAGTTGTTTTTCTAAAACTAAAACCTCGGTATTCAGGTTTAATTGCAGTGTTGGCACTTTGAAATAAATAAGTTGGTTTTGTGTTGCAGTTTGGGCACTCGGGCTCAAAAAGGTTCACCATCACTGTTCTATAGTGATCTAAAGGCAGAATATTTTGAATCGGTCCCTTTGTCATGGCCAGATCACTTCCTGTTGTGGTTTAGACCCAGGGCAGCTTTTCCCCTCTGCAAGGATGGGGGACCTATTAAGATGGTCCACCTGCAGGGGCTAGTGGATCCATTTGATCTCCAGAGGACTTGTGGGGCAAAGTTCTGGCTGATATGGCTGGCACTCCTGTCAATGCCTTGGTTGATCTGTGGAATGCAGACATGACCCAGGTGGCTAACATGGTTGCCCCTGAGCACCCTCTTCTAATTAGTAAAGCTCATACAGCTCCATGGTATACACTGGAGCCGAGAGCAATGAAACAGGCAGGGTGTAGATAGAGGGGAACTCCCAATGGATGGAATCGAACACTGGTGCCCATGTTCAACCATATTCAGAGACCGTGAAGGCAGCAAAGAAACATTATATCTTTGCTTCCACTGCATCCTCTGTGTGTTGTCAGTAGAGCTTTTCAGGGATGCTGGCCCTAAGGAGGTTACGGAACCATCTGATGCCTGCTGTGACAGGTTTGTGAGGTACTTCCAGGATAAAATCTTTTGCATCCGTTGGGACTTGGAGTCTACTGTGATAGCAGGTGAATCGTGTGAGGTATCCAGGGTGCAGTCTTGTCCAGTTTTGTTGGATGAGTTTCAGTTGGTCCAGCTCGAGGACACACAACATGCTTGGACAGGTTCATGTGGCCATTTCTGTATTGGATCCTTACCCTTTGTGACTTATTAAATCTGACAGCTGGCTGGGCCAGGAAGGTGATTAACTCCTCCTTGCAAGATGGAGTGGTCCCAGGCCACCTGATAGAGCAGTGGTGAGGCCACTCCTGAAGAAATCCTCTCTGGACCCAGAAGATCTCAACAACTTTAGGCGAGGGGCAAATGTTCCTTTCCTGGGCAAGGACCTTGAGCAGATGGTTGCTGACCAGCTCCAGATGCTCTTGGATGAGGCCAATTATCTAGAGCCATTTCAGTTGGAGTTCAGGCTGGGTTTTGGCATGGAAACAGCCTTGGTCACCCTGTATGATGATCTATGTCTGGAGAAAGACAGCGGAAGTGTGACCCTGTCGATTCTCCTTCATCTCTCTGTGGCTTTCAATACCATCGACCATGGTATCCTTCTGGGGTGACAGTCTTAGCTGGGAGTGGGAGGTACTAGATTGCAGTGGTTCCTCTCCTACTTGGATGACCAACTCCAGAAAGTGGAGCTTGGGTGATATCACTCAGCCCCGTGGATCCTCAAGTCCGGGGTTCCTCAGGGGTTGATTCTGCCCCCCCCCCCCGCTATTTAACATCTACATGAAACCATTGAGTAGGGCTCAGCCAGCATTTTGGAGTGTGATGCCAATGGCCATGGTGACTGGGATTATGGGTATTATAGTCTATCACATCTGGAGGGCACCAGACTGGGAAAGGCTGCTGAACAACATCTGAGTCAGAGGAAGCAGTACCAGAGAAAAAGACTGTGTTTGGGCTAACATCAGCCTCAGGACCAAAACAGACATTACTTTATTTAATTTTTTTATTGTATAAATTGTTGTGAACCGCCCAGAGAGCTTCGGCTGTGGGGCGGTATAGAAATGAAATAAATAATAATAAACAATAATTACTTTAAATGCGCGTCTAACAGCTATGTCTTTTTCCATTTTTACTCTAGAGTAGACAAAGGGGCCCCAGTCCAGATTGGGACCTAGTGTGAGGGTAGGAGGACTTTTAAGATCTGGATCAGGACCCCCTGTGCCTACTCTAGATTAGGAATGAAAAGAAGCCATAGCCGCTAGACACACATTCAAACTAATGTCTGCTTTGGCCCTCAAGCCTGGCACAAGGGGAATTCTAACCAGCGCCAGAAATTAATACTGTGTCCTATAAGTGGCACAGCAGCTCATGGTATTGCTTCATAAATCCAACCCCTTTGGTGCAATTCAATGAAATCCAAACTGCAGAGGAATCTTAATTGAATTGTTAATGTCAGGATATGATTGAGTGATTGGGTGGGGGAAAGACATAAAATTAATGGTTTTGTCTGCAAGGGCTTCTCAGTGTCTTGTCACTGTGGTTCCTTTAGAGGTCAGAAATCAGAGACAGACAGAATAATGGGAGAGAGAAGCAGATGAGCCTTTTGAGTGGGTTTTGCATGGGCATGGCAGGCTTGGTTTCCCTTTCTTTAGTAGTTGCCCGCTTATATGAAAGTGTGGCTAGTGCCTTAGGGTGTAAATGATCATGGTGGTGATGGGGTATAGACTGACCAAGGAAACGTGAAAGACCAATAGCCCTTGGAAAAATAAACCATTCTGGACTTCAGCTATGGAGCCAACAAGCTATACCTTCTTGGTGCTCCATAGACCATAGTGCTATGGACATTATTTTTTTCCCATATATACGGGATGGGGGTGGTGGTCCATGCATCCCACATGTTGTTCACCCCAGCCCTAGAACACCTTCTCTTGTCGCCACTATTTGCCTCAGTTCTTTAGACTCCCTTCCTGCAAAGGTCCATATTTGCAGATCTTCCCTACATTTTCCATAATGAAAACACACCCTCAAAGAATTTAATTCAGCTTTTGAGGAATTCCCTTGCCTTCCTTCCTAAACAACACTTTAACTCCCTTGTCATCCAACAGTCCAGTCACCTTCCTATCCTAGCAGAATACATCCTGCTTCTGTATTTCATAGATTTCATAGATCATAGAGCTGGAAGGGGCCTATAAGGCCATCGAGTCCAACCCCCTGCTCAATGCAGGAAACTAGAGGAGGGGTCTCCCATCCAAGTCATAACCAGGCCTGACCCTGCTTAGCTTTCCACGCTCAGACAAGCTGAGCCAGCGTGAGCCACAGGCCTGTATTTAAAGGTGTTTGTTTGTGTGTTTGTATGTTTAATTGTTGGACTTAACATTTTTAGTGATATGCTCCTCAAATCCTCCCCCCCACATCCCATTTTGTCTGCTTGAATTTGGGTGTGTGTGCGGGTTTGCATTTCTTTTTATTCTCCTTATTTGGGAAAGGCTTCCATTTTCAGAAGGAGACCGCTTGGCTCCAATAGCTTCTTTGACTGCTCGTTAACCATACTGGCATGCTCTTGGGCTTGGTGGTACCTTTCCTGCCTTGCAGTATACATTTTAACCGAGCGTCTATTATTGTGGTTTTGAGAACCCCCAAGCGTTCTGGAGAAACTTTTGTTTCCTTTTAACCAGCCGTCCTCGAAAGCAGACATGTCAGGAAATTGTGGTCTTGAAGGCATGGTGGCAAAACCTCACAAAGGACCTAGGACCAGGAGATGCTGTAAGATGTTGACCAAAGGGCGGGGGGGGGGGGAAGCTGGACCAGCAGGGGAGCTTTGGGAACAGGACTGTGGGCCTTGGAGTCAAAAGGGCACAGGTGTTCTTAGAAGGAAACATTCTGTAAGGTGCAGATGCTCCCATCACTATCTGACCGTATGGAGGGTGTTCAGCCTGTTCTGCATGGGGTTGCACTCCCCTTGAAGGAGCATGTCCATAGCTTGGGGGTTCTCCTTGAGCCATCTTTGTCACTTGAGGCTCAGGTGGCCTCAGTGGCACGGAGTGCCTTCTACCTGCTCTGGCTGGTGGCCCAGCTATGCCCCTATCTGGACAGGGATAGCCTGATTTCAATAATCTACGCTCTGGTAATCGCAAAGCTAGACCACTGCAATACACTTTATGTGGGGCTGCCCTTGAAGACTGTTCAGAAGCTGCAGCTCGTGCAAACTTGCAGCAGCCAGACTCATCACTGGGACCAGAAGGTCCGAACATATACCGTATTGTTCCGAGAATAGGCTGCACTCCCCCCCCCCCCAATTTGAGTCCCTAAACTAGGGGTATGGCCTATAATCGGGATGTTGCAAAAAAAACAACATCCTGCTGGAGGGGTGTGCCCACTCGCCTCAAGGCGGGCGTAGCGGGCCAAAACCAGGGCAACGAAGCTGAGGGGGGAAACCGCTGATGGGACTCGTAGTTCAGCCCAGCTGAGGGGACACCGCACTGGCCGGGGCCGATGGGACTCGTAGTCCATCCCCTGCGGTGGGCTGCTCCCAAGCCAGGCGCTTCCTCCGCCCCTCACCTCCCTTTAGCGCAGCTGCTGCAGGCTGAGCTTGAGTGCCTCGAGAGGTGTGCGCCTTGGAGCTATCCACGGTGACGGGCCGCCGGGCCCACCAGAGCTGCGTCTGAGGCACCAGCACCGGCGCGGCCAGGCCCTTCTTCCTCCTCGGCGGCAGCAGTGTGGGCGGTGGCTCCCGCGGCGGCGGCACCTCTGCGCCCGGCCAAGACCCGCAGCGCCCCCAGAGAGGCCGCTGCGCCCAGGTCTCTTCTCACCGCTGCCTCGCCAACAGGCTGTGCCCCGGCCCGGTGCGCCCTTGCTGCTGCCGCCGCCTCCTCGCCGCCCTCCTCCTCCTCCTCTGCTTGGATGCATCGGAGGCGGCGGCAGCAGTGCAGGCAGCGGGGGCGGCGGCTTGGCAGGGGCTCCCGCAGCGCCTCTGCACCTGGCCGAGACCCGCGGCGCCCCCGGAGAGGCGCTCGCTGAGGCCACCGCGCCCGGGCCTCTTCTCGGCGATGCCTCACCCGCAGGCTGCGCCCCAGCCCAGAGCGCCGGCGCCGCCGCCTCGCCGCCCTCCTCCTCCTCTGCTTGGACGCCTCTGTTTGGACGCAGGCGGCAGCGGCTCCTCCGGGCGGGGGCAGCGTCTCTATGGGTCCGGTGCCGGGCCACACAACCGGCTGCTGTCCTGCTGCAGCCGCCGCGGCCGCCCCACCTCCTTTTTCTCCCGCAGCCGCCACCACCAGCAGGATGTTGCTTTTTCCACGCTGCTCATTAAAAATTTAATTTTAAAAAAAATAGCTCCAAACTTCAAGGGTGCGGCTTATAATCAGGAACGACCTATACTCGGAACAATACAGTAACACCACCAGTTCTGAGCCGCTTGCACTGGCTGCCTGTAGTATGCTCCTGAGCCCAATTCAAAGTGCTGGTCTTAACCTTTAAACAGGGCCGGTGCTACCATTAGGCCAACTAGGCAGCTGCCTAGGGCGCAGGGCTAAAGGGGGCGCCAGAAACGCCTTAAAAAAAAATACAGCACTCTCAAGTGGGAAGGGGGGGCGCTAAATATCTGATCTTGCCTAGGGCACCAAACTGCCTTGCACCGGTCCTGCCTTTAAAACCCTACATGGCTTGAGACCACAATACTTGATGGAACGCCTCTCCCAACCACAGGTAGTGTCTACCTGGACACTATGTCCGACAACTGGGGCCCTCCGATTGCCACCTCTCAGGGAGGCTCGGAGTGCCACAACAAGGGGGAAGGCCTTTTCTGTAGTAGCCCCCCAACTGTGGAACAAGCTCCCCCCTGAGGCTGGCCTGGCACCAACTCTATCTTTTCAGCACCAAGTTAAGACTGCTCTCTATGTTGAGGCTTTTAACAACTCTAAATAGTGCATGGTGGGGTGGTTATTTTTAACATTTTTACTGGTCGCATTGTATTAACTTGTTTTAGCTATTTGAGTCATTGTTAAAATTTGGTTTTAAATTTTTTATAATGCTTTTATTGTTGTTGTTTTTTAATATTGTATTTTATGGTATTTTTTACTGATTGTTGTAAACTGCCCAAAGAGCTTTGGCTATTGGGCAGTATAGAAATAATAATAATAATAATAATAATAATAATAATAATAATAATAATAATAATAGATTTTTTAAAAATACAAAAGTATACAAATAGGCAATTTTTGAAAAATAAAAAGATTTCTTCCTCCTTATTTTATCGAGAGAAGGAGATAGTCTGGGAGCAAGCAGCTGGATGGGCATGTACATGATTACAGATACTAATCTTTATTTTTAAAATATTTATTTAAAACTATTTATTTATTTACCTAATTTAGAGTATTTTGATCCCACTCCTCAGCCAAAAGTCTCCTGGAGCAGCTTACAAATAATCAGTGAAAGAAGACAGTCCCTGCTCACAAGTTTAGAATCTAAAAAGACACGACATGCAAGGAAAAAATAATAGGGAGGGATGAGGAAAAAGTTAAGGGTGCAATCCTAGGGTTTCCAAGGGAGAAGGCTCCACCACAAATTAGGTATGGTTGGCTCTGCCCCATGACCTCCTTGACACCACCCCTGTGGCTCCACCTCTGGTAACCTACTGGCATTTCAACCTTTAAGAACTGGGGAGGGACTACACAAAAGCGAAGAAACCACCAAATTATGAGTGGGACAGAGGAAGGGAGTGTGCCTATTTGGGGAAACCTAGAAGACCTGATTGAGACCTGAGGTGGGCCAGATTTGACCCTAAGGCGTACGGTTCTGTACCCCTGCTTTAGTGCCATATACTGTCTATACGGGTATTT
Organism: Shinisaurus crocodilurus; assembly: GCA_021292165.1. Lineage (NCBI taxonomy): Eukaryota > Metazoa > Chordata > Lepidosauria > Squamata > Shinisauridae > Shinisaurus > Shinisaurus crocodilurus. Next base: position 191,851 of record JAHFWL010001296.1, on the reverse strand, counting down.
CATTTCATTTATTTATTACATTTCTATACCACCCAGTGGCCAAAGCTCTCTGGGCTGTTTACAAAGATTGAAACCTTTAAAATTCAGTAGAGTGATATAATATAAAGACCAGTTGCATAAAAACACTATCATATACTGCCAAATGCCTGATCTTAGCCTGGTGCCCAAAAGTTGACAAAGTTGCCATCAGATGGACTGCACTGGGGAGGGCATTCAATAATCTGGGGGCCACCACCAAGAAGGCCCTCTCTCTTCAGCAGAAGCACCTGGAGGAGAGCCTCAGATGAGGATAATGATAATGTGTTGGTAGGCTCATTCCAGGAGAGGCGCTCCATCAGGTAGTGTGGTTCTGAGCATTATAAGGCCTTAAAGGTCAAAACCAGCACTCAGAAATATACAGGCAGCCAGTGCAAGTGGGCCAGAATCTGTGTCATATGTTCAGTCCTTCTGGTTTCATATAGTATGGTCTGACGTTATGTAGATTTAGTGAGTGTAGGTAAATTCTTGACTGACAAGGCCATATGGACATCATTTCATAACATTATATAGAGTGTCCTTAAGGCATTGAAGATATTAATATTTCAGCACCGTCTCAAGCTGCCCTGTCATTCCTTCTGGCACAGCAAGACACACACATCTTTTGTATGGAAAATTATCCTTCTCTCTAGCTGCAGAAGTCGTTACCATGGAGATGTAAAATAGCATCTTTGCCTCCCAAATCTACCAAAATGTGGACTGGTATCCTAGACTTTCACAGGGCTTTTTAAAAACGCACACACACACACACACACACACACCCAAGCAAGAACAACAACAAAATGCCAAGGAGACACTGTGCCAGGATAAACAAATGAAATGCAGAAGGATCTGACAGGAATTATCCTGGCTCTGTTGTGATGATTAATTTATCAGGGCTCAGGTATAAACATGTGAAACTTCAGTATCTAATTAGCCTCAAGCGCACACACATTCCGGGTTCCCAGGCCTCTTCTCTCCGCATCGCTGAAGGCTGTGCTTGAATCCACTCAGCCTTTGTGCAAATATCCTGTGTGACAAGTTTCCCTGCTGCTCAGCTATGTCCTAGCAAAAAAAAAAAGGAGGGGGGTTAGTGTGTGACACTTGCAGCAATGGACTGCACCGGAGTAACAGGGACTTAGGGGGAAGAAGCCCACCACGCATAACTCAGTTCAGCCCTGCGGTAAATCAAAACGCACAGGATCCAACCTGGTGCCCTCCTTCAACCTACTTCAACGCCTCGCTCGGCAGCATGGCCAATGGTCAGCTGTATGACCAGTGCTAGGAGCTATAGCCCGGAACATCTGGCAGGCACTAGGTCGAGGGAAGCTGGCATACTGGAATAGGGCGTGCTATGCGGAGCGGAGCTATATTTTGGGATTTCTAGCTTCTTTGAGCCTCTCTGTCAAAATGTTTCCCATTGCTACACAGACGCGACTAGCACCGTGCTTGTTGCGCTTCCTGGAGCCCTCTGGAGCTTTTGCTCCACTGTGGTACAGCTGTGACTCACCCGGGTCGGGGCAGGTTGATCTGGTTTTTCACAGGTTGTGGCGTCAGTGGGGTGGGTGTTTCGGAATTACAGCAGCTTGGATCCTAAGCTACAGGCAGCCCCCGGGTTACGAACGAGATCCATTCTTAAGTCTGTCTTTTAGTCGAATTTGCACGTTAAGTCGGAACAGGTACATACGGTTCCCCGGCTCTACGTCATTTATGTAGAAAACGGCATATGATACACCATTTACGTAGAGTATAGCGTAGTATACATTAAAAATGGCATTTGCGCAAATTGCAGCCGTTTTTACGTATACTACGCTCAGTGCTTTTTTTCTGGAGAACAGGGTACCGGAACTCTTGGATTACATTTCCTCGGGAGTAGATGGCGATTAAATTGTAATGCAATTAATAGAAGAAAAGGTGCTGGAACTCAGTTCCGGTGAGTTCCACCAGAAAAAAAGCCCTGACTACGCTATACTCTATATAAATGACGTAGAGCCGGGGAACCAGGAAGTCTGGCGAGCACCTCAGCTGGTGCTCGCCGGTCCGTTCGTAAGTACGAGTTGTCCGTAAGTTGGACGTTCATCACCGGGGACTGCCTGTATGCCAGAAAAGGGGTGGGGTGCTTCTTTTGCCCATTCCCCCTCCCCTTGCAGCCCCTTGCACCCTCCAAAATCTGCTCCAGAGGGGTGGGAAAGTGGGGGTGGCACAGGGAGCTGCAGAGGGGAGGAAAAATAAGTGAAAACTGATCCTTCCCACCGACAAGCAGTACCTTCCATTGGATATGAGTTTCTTCTGTGAATGGGAGGAACTCATCTGCTTGCCAATCCAGCTGCAGAAGTTATAGGATCTCCTTTTTTTTTTTTTTTTTAGTTCTTGCAGAGATCCTGATTAAGCATCTATCAGAGATGCTGGTATGGAATTCCCTGTTTTACATTATAAGTGTATATGAGATCATCCATTGTCTTCTTTCTGAGTCTTTTGATTCTGAGTTTAGGAGACACCCCCTCACTGGGATGTGCTCCAACACACGCCCTTCCGTGAACCTTGAGGCAAGTGGCAGTGATGCTTTTAGCCCAACCTTATAATCAGCTTGGCAGCTGCACTCTGAGCAATCCATTGGCCCATCACACAAAACACATATCAATTGCCAAATGGCCCCTCCTTGGGTTTTTGTCTGTTCTGCACCATAATGGAGATCCTACTGCAGCCTTCCCCAACCTGGCGCCATCCAGCAGTTGTTGAACTACAACTCCCATCATCCTCAACCAGCATGGCCATGGAACCTTCCCCAGCCCGGTGCCCTCCAGATGTGTCTTACTACAGCTCCCACAACCCCCAGCCAGTATTGCCATTGGCCACGCTGGTTGGGGATGATGAGGTTTAGAGTTTGACACATCTGGAGGCCAACTGGTTTGAGAAGGCTGTTCTACTGCCTGTGCTTCCAAACAAAATGCCATGTTGAAAGGTGGTCATGGGAACTCAAAGCTGCTGAGAGAGGAAACCTGACATTTTAAAGCAGCCATCTCCAGCCTGATGCCTTCCAGATGTTTTGGACTAGAACTTCCAACATCCCTGGGCACCAGGTTGGGGAAGGCTACTTTAAAGTCATGGTTTTGAAATATATATATGAGGGGAAAGCACCACTTCACGAATCCCTCCTCTCTGAAGTCTTTGGGCAATAATATAATCTAGGCCAGAGGTTTCTGGATTGTTAGGTGAATCCTAAGTGTGATGCACCCAGCTGAGAATATATGAGACACCTCAATAGTGGCCCAGGACGGCAACTAGTGAATCCCAGATGCAAAGCAATTTTCCAGCTTCAGAAGAAACATTACTTCTCTGGAAGTTCATAACATTTTTTTGACACAAAATATTTTTTGCTGACTTGCCCAGATTAGAATGTGATACCTGACCTTCAGACCCAAGCACCCAACACTATAAAGGATAAATATATTTGGCATAATCTTTTCTACAACAGGAATTTTGACAGGACTGCTCATTACTACCTTCCTCTCTCAACTATCCCAGCTTCTGCTCTTGTCACATAACTCTTTATTTGATTTTTTGAAGGAATGGCTTACCAGTTTTCATTGCAGTGCAATCCTATGTACATCTACTCAGAAGTAGAATAATAGAATCATAGAAAAGTAGAGTTGGAAGGGGCCTACCAGGCCATCGAGTCCAACCGCCTGCTCAATGCAGGAATCCAGGTCAAAGCATCCCTGACAGATGGCTGTCCAGCTGCACCTTGTGCATTCAATGGGAGTATGTTCCATTGAGTTCAATGGGACATACTCCCATGTAAGTGGATATAGGATTGCAGCCTTAAATGATTTTTTTCATTTCAGTGGTAACACCCCCACACACAGGTTGTTGGGTATTTTTTGTTTTTGTTTTCAATTAACAAAAGGCTGAGGCTACAGTCTGATGGTCTGATTGCAAAGTCTTTGATTTAGTAGGGAAATATTATGACTTTTCCACCTGTGGGTGATCAATTGCCAACCAGTCAAAGAATTACAGAGAAGGTGTGTGTGTGTGTGTGTGTGTGTGTGCACACGCGCGCGCGCGCGTGCACGCGCGTGCATGAGCCAGGAAATCTATTCTTTCTAACACCAGGACTTCTCTGAGAGAGTGGGCAGTTGGGTGGGAGGAGACAGGGAGATTGAAACCTTGCCATCAAATCTGCTGGGATATAAAGTTGTCCATTTACAAATTGTGGTCATCTTGACTTTATTATATTGCCAAGTGGGTAGGGCTTTTTATAAATGGAACTGGGATTGGATAGAGTGTGAAGAGCTGGTACCACATTATGGAGAAATTATTCAAAAAGAAGCCTCTGGAAGAGTAAAACAAGAAGGTGATCAAAGATCTTTTCCTAAGAGAATCCTTCAGAGAAGTCATGTTGGGAACAGTGTGTTAAGAAATCCAGTAGTAAAGGTCAAAGGTGAATGACTCAGTTGGCCTCCCCAAAGCTTTCCTCCCTTTGATTCTTAAAAACCACTCCAGTTTTTATGTATTCGGACTCCGGGCAAATGGAACAAACTATTGTCAGATTTTATCTGGATAGGACAGAAGCCAAGGCTGAAGGAAGTGATTCTTAGCAGACCTCAGGCAAAAGGAGGTCTTACAATGCCAAATTTGGAATTATATTACGCTGCAGCTCGACTGAGATTTCTTGTAGGATGGGTGCATCCCTCCTCAGAGCACCAGTGGACACTCACAGAACAACAAGCAGTGGGCAACATCTTGATGCCTTGATATGGGTCAGACATTGTGATAGACCTACGGTAAGTGCCTCTTCAAGCATCCAGTGATTAGAGACACTATACTTGGGAACTGTGAAGGACTGCAACCAGTCCCTTGACAGTGATTCTCTCAGGGTTTCGCCCTTGGTCTATACACTGGATTAAGCACTGAACCACCGAGGAACTACACACACTGCGTGGGGTAGAACCAGGAAAGTTTATTTAAGGTAAACCGTTTACAATAAAAGGTGGGAAATGAGGGAAGGGGGGAAAGGTGGGGAGACACTTTGGTATACACAAGTAGAGCTACAAAACAACAAAACTAGTTCCTTTACTATATAAACACCCAGGCACTTACTCTTTGCCTGTGAGGTTAGTCTTCTTAGGGCCTGCCTCAGCAAAAGCCCTACTCCATGCTCCTCCATGTCCAGACAACAGCAACCAAACCCAGAAGCCACGGCTGGCAGTATCAATTCCCCCCCCCACCCCTCCTTTCGGTAGCCCTGCTGTCCTTGGTCAATCAGGATGAACTTCATCTGGGCTAGGCAGGGGAGGGGTTACTCCTAGGTGTCAAAGGGGTGAACTCCTGACCATGACTAGAGTGCTTGGGGAACATTTGCATGCGAATACATGGGAGACTCTGAGGCGGCACAGGGCCATCAAAGGAAACTATGTACCGTACATTTGCAGGAGATTCTGAGGCCTATAGCCATCAGAGGAACTATGTACATTTGCATGAGCTTCGCAGCCTCCAGCTGGGATTACACTTGTTTACACTGTGTGTGGTGGAGGGTCTGCTTTTCTTCACAGGAACACTGGTGGGGGAAAATGGCTCTTGATTTGTCTCCACTAATGTCAGTGTTGCATCCTCCAGAAAAGATTTGAACCAACCGTGTTGTCTTTTTATCAGTATCTTAAACTGTGTCGCTTCCTTAGCCTGAATCACATTAAGAAGGCAGCCAAGAGCCCGCTTACTTCTTTTGAATCTTTGATAGAAGCTGCTGTTACTTCAAATAAAGATTTGATATCTGTTTATAAAATCCTCCAAATGCCATTATTGGATGACAAGCCATCCTAAGTGCAGGCATGGGCATCTGACTTAGGTGAACCTTTGGAAGAAGATGATTGGCAGTGCATTTGGACTTCTTTTGCATCTTTATCAATCAACGTTAATATAAAGGAAGCACAATACAAAGTTCCTAGGAGGTGGTACATTACTCCTGCAAGGCTTCACCTGATACATCCGAATTACGGTATATTCAATATACTTGGAAGGGGTGTGGTAAGACTGCTTCATAATTCCATCTTTGGTGGGAATGTTCAACAGCAGTGTGAGAGTTTTGGAACATGGTTGCTGAATTTAGTCAGGATTTCTTCATGTTAAACCACTGCTGGTAACTCCTAAAGCTATGCTTCATCTTTTTTAACCTAATGATCCTGGATTCCCACGTAAAGACGGCAAAGTCATGTGTAGCATGTAAATGGATGTCTCCAAAGCAAGCAACTAAAGAGCAGTGGATTGATTTGAAGATGGTCCCTAAAGTCTTCCAGTGATTACCTATGGCCATTTGGAATGAACCAATGCATTTCGATGGTCATACAGAGTCCTTCTTTTTAGCACATCCCTGGTTGGCTAGAGATAAATGAATTACCAGCATTTAGCAAAGTGTGCAATTTCTATAAAACCAAATCAAAGCAAAAATATGAATCCACAATTATCTACATCTTAAAATAGCTTTAGCCTAAAGCTAGTTCTCTTCTCTTAAAAAAAAGAAAAGAAAAAAACCAGAAAAAAACTACCCCAAAACACCTCCTCATCTTTATTGACTTACTATTTATTGAGCTAAGTACCAACTCATTATAATGTTTTATGAACTTTGTCAGCTTTTCTGCACAGCCATAAACATACAATATTTCCTGATGTGACAGGAAAGCAGGGAGAGAAGTGGCAAAATTAATTATTTTGTCTCATACAGAGAATATCCATTTAACAAGTGCAGACATGTTCTTTGTCAGCCTCTTTGAAGTAGAATGTAGAAGAAGTTGCATTTCTTTTTTCATCTTACCATTTATTCTTCTTCAGAAGGGCCCAGCTAGAGCTTGGGGGTCTATTCTGACCTATCTGCACAGAAGCTAACCTGTGTTGCCGCAAGACTGAGGAGGAGGAGGAGAAGGAGAAGGAGATGAAACACTACAATTGGATGGAAGATCAGAGCGGCTAAAAGGGGACCACATGGAAATGAAAAGTTAAACGTCTCACATCATGCAGTTTTTGTCAATCTGAACTTGGCTGCACTCAGAGAAGCCCATGATGGCTTGCAAAAAAAAATAATTAAAAGCACAGAGAGCGGTTGCTGCCGATCTGCAAACTCACTTGGCCTGCCTGGGAGTTACTGAACTAAGTCAGTGGCAACTGCTGTGTCCCTCTCACTTTCCTTGCGGCAGCTTACAAAGTGACTGGGCCTGTCCTCCCGTGAGGCAGTGTGAATCCCCCACCTCAGGCAGTGGGAAAGGGCAGGAGATCCCGCACACCTGCCACCGGGAGTCCCGATGCAGTCCTATGCCCCTCAAAGTGACGCATAGGGCAGGCAGGTGCTCCGGAGAGTCCAGCTGGCTGCTCTCCTGCTGTGTCAGATGCTGCAGCAGGAAAGCATCTGTTGCACCTTTCTGGAGCAGCTGGTGCTGCCCACCCTATACCTCACCCTGAGTAAGGTATAAGCGAGTAGCTGCTCTGCGGAGTCACGCCAGCTGCTCTCCTGCTGCAGCAAAAGCCGCAGCATGAGACCAGCCGATGCAGCTCTGCACAGAGCCCGCCCAGCTCAAATAATGCCTTGCTCTGAGGGGTCCTTCCTCAGAGCAAGGCATCGGTAAAGGGGGTGACCCTGGATATCACCTGTACTGCCGCGGCACAGATGGTCTCCACTGCCACCTCCCCACCAATGCCTCGCTTTGAGGTACTGAGGGGAATGTGTGTGATGGTGGCTGGCAGCAATGGCTCGTGCTCCCGCACTCCTGGCAGCAGTGTGCGGTGGCAACAGGACACATCACGCTACCACCACCCCCGGCAGTGGCGTGCAGCAATGGCTCACGCTCCCCCTCCCCCTGGCAGTGGCAGTGCCGAAGGTGTGTCTTCCTGCCTCAAGTGGCAGGAGGCCTTGCACCGGCCCTGCAGAGTGAACCACCCTTTCCAGAGGACTTGGCAGACACAAATATAGGCGCAGGGAAATATAAGTAGGGAGGGAGAGTAGTTGCCATCATCTTTCTGCCTTTCTCTATGCACCCATTGCAAATATCATAGGTGTGGTGCAATAAATAGACTGACAGATTTGGGATGGGCTCAGATCTCTACTCAGCCATGAAGTTCCCTGAGTGACTCCAGGTCAGTCATGGGCTGTCAGCAGAACCCAGCTCACAGCATCGTTGTTGTTTGGAGAAAATCAGGTGACCCTCATAAACGCCACTTTGAGCTCCTTGGAGAAAGGAGAAAGCTCCTTAGACAGGAGACAAATGCAAATAGGAGCAGAAGTAGTGGCATTAGTAGTACGACAGTGCTTAATTACCACTGGAATTTTAATATTGTGTGGTATAGTGGTTAGAGTCCTTAACAGAGATGGGTGATGAGGATTTCATTTGGTTCATTTTTGAAGGCTTTCTCAGCTGTGATGCCCCATTTATGGAACACCCTCCATTGTTATCCTTTGGATGCCAAGTTTCTCTCAGGCATTTTAGAGACTTCATTTTTAGATTTTTATGACTGTTCATATCTATCTATCTATCTATCTATCTATGTATCCATATTTATCTAACCCTGTACTGTTTGTCATTTTGCATTGTATCGTATTCTTTTACATATTTGTTTCATTGTTCATATTGTATTGTTTGTTTGTGTTTTATGTTTTTCATGTACTTTACACTGCACGGAGAACTTGGGTTATTGGGCGGTTTAAAAGTATAATCAATCTATACAAATTTGAGGAGGAGGAGGAATAAACCAGTGCTTAATTACCACTGGAATTATACCATGACATGGCAGAGAACCACTGCAGCAGAGTGGTCAGAACAGAAATTGGCGAGAAAATTCATTTGGTTCATTTTTCATAAGAACTGACCAAAATCCATTCATGTCTTCATAAATGGGATGGAAAGAAATTGAAATTACGTAAACAAATGTGAAAATGGGAGAAAGCAAAACTGACACATTTGCCCACCCCTGCTTATGAACTATGACTGGGGAGACCTAGGTTCAAATCCATATTCAGCCATGGAACCCGCCGGGTGACCTTGGGCTAGTAATTTTCTCTCAGCCTAACTTAGTTACCTCACATGGTTGTTGTGAGGATAAAAAGCAAGGGTGGGAGAGAGCCATGTAGCAGTGTGAGCTTCTGGGAGGAAAGGTGAGATATGAATGTACTAAAAAATAAGAACAATGACTGCATTGACTCCTCAAGATCAGGGCTCTCCAACCTTGGGTCCCCAGATGTTGCTGGCTTACAGCTCCCAGCATACCCAGCCAGGGGAAATACAGTAATACTATCTCAGGAAGAAGGTAGCTTGATACCACCAGCACACACACACCCTGCTGAGAGAGGACACAGAAGACACACCACCCAGGTAGACTGTAAGTGAGCTTTCCCGCCGTGCTTCCTACTTTCTACCTGTGGCTGCCCCAGAGAGGCTTTCTGGGGCCAGAAAATGCTGCCTCTTCACAGGACTAGACCCCTGACTTTGCACATTATCTCCAAGAGATCTTCTGCCAGCTGCAAGAGATTGCTTCAGCTCTTGTGGGCCCACCAAAGGGGCTCACCTCTTTGTGGGAGCCATTTCATGGGTGGTGAGGGGCCACCCGGTCTGTTGTGCAGTGCCTTCCTTCTTTCCTCCCCTCTGTCTATTTGTCTTCTTGTGCATATATAGCGGTATTAGACATACAATTATTGCCTGTTGGTGGGAGAAATGTGTTTTAATGTGTTTCAAGCTGCCTTGAGTGCCATTTTTTTTTTTGGTAGAAAGGCAGGGTACAAATAACATAATGTAAACATAATGTACATAACTGCCCCAACATTTCACAGATGAAAACAGGGACACACATGTGCATTTGTAAGAGGTATGGTGAAGCAACATGAAGGTGTGATCAAGAGGGCGTGGCCACTGCCAGGCAACATGAGCACATGGCCAAGAGTATGGCCAGGCAACCAAAGGGTCAAGTACAAAAGTTATTAGAGGAAACACACAAAATCTTATATATTATAATTATTACATTATTATATTATATATTAGTGGCTTTTGTAATATTTTTTAACCTTACTTAAACCCTTAATTGTTGATATCTGGTGTTATCATGGGGGCGGGGGCCAGTGCTTGCAGGGGAATCTCTTTCTTTTTGTTTTAAAATAGTCAGGATTGGCACAAATTCAACAGGTGAAGCTTACCCACCCACCCACCCCACACCCCCAAACATGGAGCTTCAGAGAGAAGGGGAAGTTTCTTGCATTTCCTTCTGACATTGTTTGTAAACTCACCTGTTAGAGGCACAGAGTCCGCTCTGTTAGGAAATAAAATCTTTGGCAATATAAAGATAGGAATCATGTGATAAATTCCCTCATTCACCTCTCCCTCCCTCTGTCCAGGCCACCGGGCGCAGCCTCCTTTTCAGCAGGTAGATGCGCACACACATCCTCCCAGCGTCTGCCTCTCTGTGGAGCTGTTCGAGCCTAAAAAGAACTACACTTAAAGGGGCCATGCCATGGGCAAAATTGCAGCTAAGCTTGCAGTTTTAGCTTAGCTGCAATTTTGCCCATGGCATGGCCCCTTTAAGGAAAGTTTAAAAAGTTTAAATTCGGGACTCTGCATGACAAAGTGAGAAGCCAGGACAGCTTAAGTGTTTTCGTGACATTTTCGGGGCAGTTGGGGACTATGAATGTAACATAACATAAAACATACATTTGAAATGCATTGGCTGGAGCCCTAACTTCCTTCCATGAATGGAACAAAGTTCACAGAATGGAACATGGCTGTCCCTCCTCCCCTTTTCCCCGGCCACAATCTGCTCCTGTGCACTGGAGGACCCTCGGGAATGGTGTGGAGCCAGGGAATGGAGATGGGAGTTGGTGGAAACTGCCCCCCCCTTATGTGAACAGAGGAGCATTGTAGGATCCAAGCCACTGGGTTTAAATGCGTTAAAGATGTAGCCAGCAAGAAAATGCCATCCATTGAAACTGATCGTTTCCATGGAACCTCAATGTTTTCTGATTGGAGCATCTGTTTTCAGACCATTCATCCTGTCTAACCATCCTCCACTCCCTTTACTAGTTCCCTGCACTGGCACCAGTTGTCTGAAGTCCCCAATAATTTCCTACCCTCTACCTCCCACTTCAGTTTCAGAGATAATTTTGTATCTCTGCGGTTCATAACTGAGCATACTGTACTATTCCTTACTGAGAAGAATTAAGCTCCATCTTCTACCCTAACATCCTGCTGGAAGGCTAATTTTGCATCCTTGGAAAGGGAATTAATTACATGCACAATTACTTTCCTGAGCAATGATAGGCTAAGCCTCTTGATTAGTCCCATTAATTTCAAAGGGATTTGAGTTCAAGCATAAATACACTTATGAGAAGGTGCTTCAGAGAAGACTTCTCCAATGGGATGCTTCTCCTTCAGACCATGGCTGGTTTTAAGTGGGATGCGGCAAAGTTCCATCTCAGCCCCCATACTGTTTAACATCTACATGAAGCCACTGGAGGGGGCTCATTTCGGGTGCAGTCTCATAGAAAGGGCATATCAAACATATTGCGTCAATACTGCATCAGCTTCACTGGCTCCTGGTTTGTCTCTAGCCAAATTCAAAGTGCTGTTTTTCACCTTTAAAACCCTAAATGGCTTGGGACCAGGATCTCTTAAGGACCACCTTCTCTCTTATAAACCGGCCCATTCAGGTTTTTCACCTGGTCTGTTTCCCTTCATTGTCGGCAGTGAGGCAGATGGCTACGCAACGCAAGGCTTAAGGCCAGTTCGGATGCAATGTTCCAAGCTTAATAGACCACGGTTTATTAAGCTGGCAATGAACATTTAATCAAGATCGGAAATGAGGAACAACTTTAGTTTCAGATCCTCATTAGTGAATCAGTATTAATAAACCTGTTCCTAATGCCTGTTGGGCATTATAGAAAACTGTGGTGTTTAGAGACCAAGATCAGTGGTTCATGCCTTGGTCTCCTCTCGCCTAGACTACTGTAATGCGCTCTACATGGGGTTACCCTGGAAGACGGTTCGGAAGTTGCAGCTGGTACAGAATGCAGCCGCTCGCTTGATTAAAGGCTGCCGCCGGCATGATCACATCACTCCGGTGCTCAAAGAGTTGCACTGGCTACCAGTTGTTTGCCGAGCCGAATTCAAGGCGTTGGCGTTGACATTTAAAACCCTGTACGGTTCCGGTCCAATATATCTCAAGGAGTGCCTCCAGCAACATCAAGTAGGCTGCTCAACAAGATCTGCCACAGACGGCCTTCTCCCTGTCCCATCAGCCAGAGAAACCAGGCTGGTGGGGACTAGGAGGAGGGCCTTTTCTGTGGCAGCCCCCAATTTATGGAACTCTCTCCCCAGTGACCTCCGCCATGCCCCTTCTTTGATTAGCTCCTGCTGGGCATTAAAAACGTGGCTTTTCAGGCGGGAATATGGGGTGGGTTAGGATTTTTAAGTTTTGTTCTGTTTTTAATTGTGTTTTATACTGTCTGTGTGTGTGTGTGTGTGTGTGTGTGTGTGTCCCTTGTATTTTATTGGATTGTAAATCGCTCAGAGTGGCCAGATGTCTGGCCAGATGGGCGATTCATAAATATAATATAATAATAATAATAATAATAATAATATAATATAATAATAATTATGTCCTGCTTGTGGGCATCCCATAGGCATCTGAGAACAGGGCTGGTGCAAGGCAGTTTGGTGCCCTAGGCAAGATCAGATATTTAGCGCCCCCCCTCCCACTTGAGCCCTCCCTCCCTCCAGCCCTATGCCCATTATGAAATAAAAGTCAATTGGCAAACCTCAACATATTTACGTGGAAGTAAGCCCCATGGAAATGAATAGTATCAACTTTTCAGTAGATTTGGCTGAGCGGCGGCTCAGCTGCTCCGCTTCCTTCGCCGCCTGGCTCTTGCTGCACCACCTTGGACCCCCACCCCCCACCCCATGGCTCTGTCATCCTCCTTCTTGACAGGTAAGGATGGGCACGGGGATGGGGATGTTGAGGGCGGGGGTGGGTGGGTCCAGGCAAATGCACATTATGCAAGGATTGTCTGTGATAAAGGGGATCTGTAGAACTTCTCCCTCATTTTCACATTTGGCAACAGAGCCTGTATGAGGATTTAAAATGATACATTCATTTTCCACTGTGGACAGAGTGAGGGAAAAGTATTAATTTTGATCTTTTGATCAAAAGATCACCTCATGATACAGTTGAAACGTAAATATCACAGCCAGCCAGCCCCTCCCCCAAATTCTGTCTTTACATACCAGCAGGAAAAGATCAATAGAGCATGCACACACACACACCACAGAACACAGTTCACCAATTACATACTACCTCAAACATACCAGTTAAAAACATTAATTCACGTTGCCCAGTATTTTTAAACGCAGAAAAAATGTACAAGCATTACAAGCCTGAACCTACGACTGATTTTAAATTCCAACCTGTACAAACTGTAAGGCTGCAATCCTATACACAAATTACCTGGGAGTAAGTCCCATTGAACTCAATGGAGCTTACTTCTGAGTAGACATGTATAGGATTGCACTGTAAAAATAGCAGCAGCATCAGCAAAAGAAAAAGAATGAAAGTTAATGACTTATAAATACCATTTTGGGGGCTGCTTGAATCTGAGGTGAGCTGAGGTGGTGTCTGTGTCTGGCCACTGTCCAGCAAGCACAACGCACACAGTCTCACACAAACTGTATTCTATAAAAAGATTATGATTGTGATCTCGTTGTAGTTACTTGCTCTCCTCTCTTTGCTAAGCTCAAGAAGAAAAGAGCCTGTTCCTTCAGAACCGGATGCTCAACCCAACAACAACACAACAACACAACAGACAGCAGGATTGGCTGGTGAGCAAGTTTGAGGTCATGTAAGGAGCCGCAATGGAAGCAGCAGTCACAGGACTCCCCCCTTCCCTCAATGGCCATGGGGATTGGGTTAAGCTACATACGCTTCATGGATTTGAGAAGCTACATAAATAATCACCCCAAACACATATCATTCAACAAGTGTGTCTTCCTCTGTTTCTCACCCTTCTCTTCTTCTCCTTCTCAAACAATTAGTCTGCCCAGACATGTTATATACACAGTGGAACAGAGAAAAGCTGCTGCTGCTCTCTGTAACTGTCTGTGATTTTGCAGATGTCTGACTGGCTGAGGGCTGACTCCCCTTTGCCGCTATAGCCATGAGATGAAGGGAGGGAGAACAACCAATCAGTTTTCACTCTCCAGCTCACAGCCAGAGGGCACTCTTCAGAAATGCAGGCTTTTGGCAGCCCTGGCCCCTCCCTGAAAAATCTTCTTTTTCCCTACTGGTATTTTCATGGGGGGACGGGGGGACGACGACGACGACGACAAACAGTAGTTCCTGGGGGAGTGATCTGAGCATGTGCAATTTGATTCATGGATTCTCCAACCTGGTGCCCTCCAGATGTTTTGGACTTCAACTCCCAACAGCCCCAGCTAGCACCTGGAGGGCAACAGGTGGTCCATCCACTCCACCACATTGGCTTGGTTTGTGAGTGCCAAGATAAGTAAAACAACTGGCCTCAAATGCTGGTGGAGTATGGAACAAAACACACACACACACACACACACACACACACACACACACACACACACAGTTGGGCACAATGTGACATTGTCTCAAAGGGTAAACTACTTCCGGCTCAATAGCTATTATAAAGATAGCACAACAAAGCTCTTAGAAGAAGCCAAGACTGTATAACAGGGGTGCAGAACCTCAGGCTTGAGGGCCAAATCCAGTTTCCTGCAGCCCCAGACAGGCCCACTAGGGTCCCCCCCAATAGTCATGCTCCCTTCCCCTGGCCACACCCCCTTTCCCCTGACCATCAATCGTTTGGTGGTCTCCCTGCTTTTGTGCAGCTTTCCCCCCATCCTAAAAGTTTGAAATGCCTCTCCTAACGCTCAGTTTCCAGTGGCAAGAGCTTTAAGCTAAAACATGCTGGGGTGTGGGGGTTGAATTTTTGGGCCCACCCCCTTTGCCTTTGGTCCCACCTTTTTTGCCTTCAGCCCCGCCCACCACTGGAATGTGGCCCCCCAAATGGAATTTGGCCCTCAGGCTCAAAGACGTTGAACACCCCTGCTGTGATAAGGCAGACTGTAAAGGGGGGGGGGGAAGGCAAAAATCAATTTATTTCCTCAAAGTACACTTCTGCTTTTGAGCTGAATCCAACCAATATGAGCACACACACAAAAAAATTTTTTTTAAATCAGCTTCTGTTGTTGTCTGTGGAACACCTTATCAATGCCCTGGTGAGAGTTATTACATCTGCAGCTGCGTTTAATTAAATGGTTCCACTTATTTACACGGCATCAATCAATAAGCCCCGCATTGAAAAAAAATAAAATGTCTTTGCCATTGATTAATGCCACATTGTGACTAAATGACATCTATTATCAATCCCTCTCCTGCAGGGTTAGTTTACACATATGGGGGATTAATATAATTATAATAACTGTTGTCATCTTGCAATCTATCACAGTCTCAGTGCCACCTAGCACAAAAGAGAGTTTGTGTGGTAAGTTTCTAATTGGCACAGCCTTGGCAGTTTTTAAAGCTTCCAGGTTTCTGTGGGCTCTGTAACCAAGAACAATAGAGGCTACACTTTGATCATAGATCATAGGATCATAGAGTTGGAAGGAGCCTACAAGGCTATCGAGTCCAATATCCAACCCCCTGCTCAATGCAGGAAACTAGAGGAGGGATCTCCCGTCCAAGTAATAACCAGGCCTGACCCTGCTTAGCTTTCCACGCTCAGACAAGCTGAGCCAGCATGAGCCATCTTACACAATACTAGAGATGAAGAGACCTCGGCCGGGGTCTCTTCTAGTTCCCGAACTAGGCGCCTTCCAGATGTGTTGCACTACCACACCCACCACCCACCATGGCCAAATGGGTGGTGGCAGTTGTAGTCTGACACATCTGGAAGGCGCCAGGATGGGGAAGGCTGATCTAGTTCAACCCTCTGCACTAAGACATCATTTTGTTATGGACTAGGGAAGAAAGTTGTGGTCAAATGTGCAACTAGAGGAGTAACATCAGGGGACATGATGCCAAAATGCAGGACTGAGAACAAACAAAAACAGGTCATTGGGATACCAGTGAGCATGGGGGAGCCCCCAGGTTTGCAGATGTACAAACAAATATTTAGGGAGGGGACCTAATGGGGACAGGGAGAAACACACACCCCCAAAAAAGCCCAATGAGGAGTATGCATGCTCAGTGGCCACGGAAGGTTGACTGACAGCTGGCAGGTGGAGGATGGCAATGGGGGAGAATGGAATGGAGTGGTTGGACTCGGGAACTGTAGAGTTCCACACTGCAACATTTTGTTGCAGGTCCCATTTGTTAGGACTAATAGGAATCTGTGTATCACACACACACACACACACACACACACAGAGTGTCTCCCAGGTTTTGTGCACTGAATCAGCAAACTTGGATGACTTGTTAAAAAAAAAAAAAACCCACCCACACTCCATTGGGAAAAACACTTATAGGCATATTGTTTTCTTGTGTGACGACCTCTTCCTGTCCCATTTAACTTGTATTTATTTACTATATTTATTTAATATATATCCCTCCTTTCTGCCAAAGAATGGTGCTCAAGGCAGCTAACAGGGGCATTGCTAGGCACTTAAAAGATCTGGGGCCCAGCCTTTCTGTTGGTACCAATGGCAATTTTTCTAAGCTTAACTGTTGCACTCATGTCCTGCCGGTGGGTTTCCCGTGGGCAGCTGGTTGGCCGCTGTGTGAACAGAATGCTGGACTCGATGGACCCTTGGTCTGATCCAGGATGGCTCTTCTTATGTTCTTATCCCCTCTTGAAAATTGCCCCCTGCATGGCAGTTAAGCTGAGGCACAAAACCTTCCTTCGTCACCAACAGATACTGAGGTCTCTGGAGAATAGATTTGGGACTGGGGCCTCACAGACCCATGCCTACGGGCTGCGCCCCTGGTGGCTAACAATAAAATCAGAGATAAAACAAAATCTTAATTAAAACTGTGCATAAAAACAAATAAATTAAAAGCACAATTAAAACACCACCATCAAAGAAATAAGCAGCACCTTAAAATAAGCGAACTTAAAAGCCCCTTCAGCAGCAAACCAGTTTATATGCCAAAGGCCTGCCTGAAGGAAACATATTCGCCTGGCAGTTGTGCATATGCTTATTGTCAGTCCTGCCTGTCTCTTGACACACACAAAACACAGTGTGGCGCATCCATGTATGCGGGCGCTGCTTCCTGCTGGAGATTCACCTCAGGCATCTGTCTGAGCACATACCAGGTCAGACCCAACCCCTTCCATGCAGATGCATCCACAAGTCACATAGGAATCCCAGCTCTTATGAACTGGGTCTCAGCGTCAAAGTTCCATTTCAGAAATATCTGGGATTCTGGCACAGGGCCCTTTTTAGATGCGGGTGTTTGGGGCTTTTTGACCATATATATATGGGGGGAGAGAGAGAGAGAGAGAGAGAGAGAGAGAGAGAGAGAGAGAGAGAGAGAGAGAGCAGCAATTGGCAGAATATGGCTATGCTAATGACAGTTTAAAGGGCTCTGGGATAATTGACATTTTAATAGCTAATTGTAGTTTTCCATTGTGTCAGCCGGGGTAATGGGAGCATCTGAAGTGTGTGATGACTTTAATCACCAGTACACTTCTCTGGTGATTAAAGTCACTCTCCCTTTCAGGCCTGCAACTTGTTGCAACATACCCAGGGCATTATTAGCATGCCTTTATACCCCTGCTTTTCTCTCAATGTTCAGTTCAAATGCTAATGAATACCCCCCAGGCCTTTGAAAAACATAAATGGCACTGGATAACCTTTTAATTAAAAATCGACTTTACACAGTTCAGGTAATAGATCCAAGGCTGGCTGGCTTGCTTTATTTATTTATTTATTTATTTCTGTTCACTGGCCCATCATCTTGAGGAATTTCATTTTTCTTGCATTATTACCTTGTGATATACTCCCTACGTATTGACCAGGGACAGTCTCTATTTTCTGCAAAGCCAGCCTTAGCAAATGCTAACCTGTTGGGCCTTGTGGAGAGATACTGAGAACTTATTTTTTTGTTGCCATGTCATTGTGCACATGTAAGGCCCACCCTCTAGAAGTTGAATCGCTGCTTTTCAGGCTGGAGATGCATCTTGACTCTAAGGCAGTGTTTCTCAACCTTGGGTCCCCAGATGTTTTTGGCCTACAACTCCCAGCATGCCCCAGCCAGCATAGCTGGCTGGGGCATGCTGGGAGTTGTAGGCCAAAAACATCTGGGGACCCAAGGTTGAGAAACACTGCTCTAAGGCAACACATACAAGCTGCCAGTGCACCCGTTCCTTTCCATCTATCCCTACTGAAGTGGTCACCCCTTATCGGTGACCACTTCACTACCATAACCACCAATCCAAAGAAATGTTAAACAAGAAACTAATTAATTGGTAGGGGGCAATTTTAATGGGGGGGGTTGAGTTTGCAAGTTAAAGATGTGCTTGTTTATTCTTTGAGGTTCATTTGGCTCTGGTGTGCTTCTCCAGCGAGGAATGAAAAAGAAAATAAGATTGAAGGTGGCTTTTCCTACCACTCACAAAGCAGTGGTAGCTTTTTGTTTATTATATCGCAATATTGCAGGATCATTACTTTTTCCAAGTGGAGAGAAAGAAGTCCAAGGATACTGTTCCTCTGGTTGCGAATGTACTGGAGACATGTGACTGTAAATGTTTGCTTTATTTGCAAATATACAAACAGAGCATACCTGAAGGCAAACAAGTCTCTCTCACACAGAGAGACACACACACACAGCTGGGGACCACCTTTTCCAAGCTCTGATGGGTATCTTATTTCAAACACAGAGTAATCCCCCAGCTATCAGAGAGACCATCTCCCTAACCATTGGCTGCCACTGATGGAAACATCAACTAACCTTCCTGGACTAATTAACCTGCAATCTGTCTACAAAAGAAATGGTCTACAAGTAGCTGTAACAGCAGCATATTATCTTACACTTCCTTCAGTATCTCAAAACAGTTCCTGCATTGAGTTTTGTGTGATGTCCTGATTAATTTAATGTAATTAATCAGTCAAGTGATTGGTTTTAAGGCAGATGATGAATCAGCTAAAATTCCTAGTTAACAGCTGTATAAATTAGTACATGCAAGGAAATGTGGGGGGGGGGGGATAAGCTAGTGCCTAAAAATTTGCAGAACATGATATCTCTCCAGAGCAAGGAACAGAACCTAGATTCCTGTAAAAGTTAATTTCCCAGGCACAGACTATTTCAGTCTTCAAAGGGTATCCTTGAACTCTTGCAGGTCAAAATGTGCTGTGCTCCATCCTGCTTCCCATCTCTTGCACAAATTACATTATTAGAATGCATTTAACGGCCTATGTTACTATTCCTTATCTAATTTTACAACTGAGAGAGAAATGCATCTTTCAAAGGGGTAGTGGGAGAAAGAAAACTAGATTTTTCTGCTAGTATTTAGTAGGAGAAAGGGTGAATGAATGGACAACTAAGATCTCAGAGTATTCCATAGTGCCCTCTAGCGACATGAAAGTGTATTTGCAGAATATTATTTTAATGACTTGGAAAGCATTGACAACTGTGATCCAGTTTGCAGTGAGTGTGGAGGATGAAACCACAGAACTGCGTGTGTATCAAAAATTTCTGAAAGATAAACTGAAATCAAATCAAGTTAGTGATGAAGCAAGCCAGTAAAAGTGTTTAACTTGTCTCCTTCTTAGATAATGGTGAGCAGGTGTGCCCTGCTCCATACTGTACCATATTCAGTTGGTAACAATTATTTGAACTGTATGCTGGACTACCGGACCAAATGTTCAGTAATAAGAGTTACTTTACTACGGTTGCCCTGGAAATAAAGAACAGCTATTGTGTTGTGAGGAAATGTGAGCTATAAGGGATACTTACTATGTTTGCCATTGGTCTTCCTTTCAAGGAACCCAACACAGTGTACATGTGGCTGTCCCATCTTATTTGGAAGCAAGTTGAGAGAGAGAGAGAGAGAGAGAGAGAGAGTCAAAATAAGCCAGTGAGCTTCATAGCTAAGTAAGGATTTGAACCCAAGTCTCCGTAGGCCTAAGTGTACACTCTCTAGTCACTGCATCACACTGGGCGTGTTTCGCTGTGTTGCCATGGGATGTGCTGGTCTGCAAAAAAGGAAGGCACTGATGAAAAAAAAGTAATGTCCTTTAAAAGTAAAAGAGACTGGACAGCCCTTACGTTTGTGCCACTCTCATCTCAGTAGTTTTAGGTAGTATGTACTTTCTTCTGGTCCATAGTTCAGTGGTAGAGAACCTGCATTGCATGCAGAAGGTCCCAGGTTCAGTCCCAGGCAAGAGCTGGGAAAGAGCCCTGCTTATAGAATCATAGAAAAGTAGAGTTGGAAGGGGCCTACAAGGCCATCGAGTCCAACCCCCTGCTCAATGCAGGAATCCAGGTCAAAGCATCCCTGACAGATGGCTGTCCAGCTGCACCTTGAATGCCTCCAGAGTGGGAGAGCCCACCACCTCCCTAGGTAGTTGATTCCATTGTCTTATTGCTCTGACAGTCAGGAAATTTTTCCTGATGTTTAGGTGGAATCTGGGTTCCCGTAACTTGAGCCCATTATTCCGTGTCCTGCAAACTGGGATGATCGAGAAGAGATCCTGGCCCTCCTCTGTGTGACATCCCTTCAAGTACTGGAAGAGTGCGATCATATCTCCCCTCAGTCTCCTCTTCTGAAGGCTAAACATGCCCAGTTCAAACCCTTCAAACCCTAGAGAGCCACTGCCAGTCAGTGTAGCAGTGTAGCAGGCAATGACTGGGTTCAGGCAACACAATAACCCACACTGGAGGGTCGAGTATGGGTTGTCATTGAACCATGGGCTGTCGTTGAAACATGGGTTATCGTGTTGTCTGAGCCCAGGTGCATTAACAACACATGAAGAGAACCCACAGTTTGTTGTTGGGTTGTGAACTATGGGTTGCTCACCATGGCTGGTGTATCATCTTGGCTGGGTTCAGACAACACGATAACCCACGTTTTAACGACAACCCACACTCAACCCCTGAGTGTGGGTTATTGTGTTGTCTGAACCCAGTCACTATCATGCCAGATCTATCAATGGTCTGACTCTCTACATAAAGCAGCTCCCTATGTTCCCCTGTCTTCATTTCATAGCTGAGATTTACAGCAGCAACAGGGTGTGCTTGGTAACCGTGTAGGGCAGGGGTGGGCAACCTAGCGCCCTCCAGATGTTTTGGACTTTCATCAGCCCCAGCCAGCATGGCCAACCGTCAGGAATGATGGGAGCTGTAGTCCCCTGGTGTAAGGAAAGCCATTGGCATTTTTAATTTCTCTACAACTGTCCCTGCCCTGTTTGGAACTCTAGAGAAGCCCAGTGCAAGGAACAAGTTAGATACGGTACATTTTGTACATAGAGGCAGCCTCAGATAACGAACTCAGAAGAGACCTCTCCTCAGCTGATTCCAAGCTTTGTAGTACCCTTTCATAGACCATAGAGTTGGAAGGAGCCTACAAGGCTATCGAGTCCAACCCCCTGCTCAATGCAGGAAACTAGAGGAGGGGTCTCCCATCCAAGTCATAACCAGGCCTGACCCTGCTTAGCTTTCCACACTCAGACAAGCTGAGCCAGCGTGAGCCACAGGCCTGTATCGTGGTCAATCCATCCCTTTTCACAACCCTCTGACACACCCCTTCCAGGATCCTTTTCTATGAAGAAAAAAGTCCTGTAGAGCTTTAGGTGCTTTCTCGCTCGGATTTGGGTATTACGATCCGGGCTTTATAAACAGACTGCTCTTTAGGGTGAAAAGGCAAAAGTGCACGGGGTGGAGGGGAATCATAGCTCTGTAAAAAGAGAGATAAGAGAACAAGAGACTTATTGCCACATTTTTCCCCCCCCTAGAAATGTGTAGACAGTGTCAGTATGATTTTTTTTTTTTTTTTAATGGATGATAGGGGAAGACTGTCACTGACATTACTACCTGTCACACTTGTGTAAAGCTGTCAAGCAGCAGGTGGGCAGCTGAGACAGCCCTGGAAAAGATGTCTTTATTAGCTCTCTCTCTCTCTCTCTCTCTCTCAGCAGCAGTAAGCTGTGCTTGCAGTGATGGGGCAAGCCGGCTGTTTTGGTTCAAGCTGAACGTGCAGTCTGCCGGGAATAATGTTTTTGACAGTCTCAAGTGTTTTATGTCTCCTGAATTAGGTGTGATCAGGCTCTAATCTTCCACGGTTTCTCTGTCATTTGAAACGTGCGGCAACTGATCCTTTTACATTAGCACAGCCAGTGCAGTGCATAGCCTGAAAGTAGATTACTGTCTGCTTTTGGACCTGCTTTTTCAAAGTTTTTCAAGCCATGATGGTTCAAAAATGCAAAACTGCATGTGCTCAGAGTATCTTTTTTTAAAAAAAAATTGGCAGAGTTTTGTTCTAATATAAAAGGAATGGAGAAGCAATGGAATGGCAGTTGCAGGGTGAAGAGACATTTTAGTTGTGTGCATCACAACTGAAGAATTACACATGGCCTTCTAAAGGGGATGGGGGGGGCGGCGGCATAGGACCATTACGTCCAGGCTTTAAAATGACCTAGCTGCTCCACTGCAGAAAGCATGACTGCTGCCTGTGTGTACACCACAGTTTCCAGCAGAGTGTGGGTGACACGCACATGTGCTTACACATGTTTTTATACACCCGAGTACATGTGTTGGGAAACCCTCACTGGGCCAGGGTTTCCAGAGCAGTGTATGTTGTCTACACTGCTGCAGAAAATAGTGCACTAACACTGAAATACACACACAGCAGTTGTGTTTGCCACATGCCAAGTATAGCTGCTATCAGTCGCAAGTATAGCTGCTATCAGAGAGAGAGAGAGAGGACTGGAGGTGCCCCCGCGGGACAGCCGCGGGCGGGACCCACGGAAAGTGACCACGGTCAGTAGCGGGGTAAGTCCCTACTGCGTGCGGTCACCGTGCCGTCGGAACAGCGGGCGGCCGTCCCGCGGGGTCCCCACAGAGACGGCAGCCCAGAGCGGCAGTACGGCAGGCAGGAAATTAAAGGGGCAGCAGCATACGATGCAGGCAGCACTGCTGACCCTGCCCCCGACCCAGGGGAGGCAGAGATGGGGTGGGGCGGGGGCCGAGGGCTGAGCAGCCCTGATAGCAACGTGCACTGGGGGAGCCGCCAAAGGGGGGCCAGGGCCGATGGGGGGAAAGCGGAGAGGGCAAGCTGCCACCACCGTCCAGGGTTGGCGGCTGCGAGCGGGCGCGCGCAGGCACGGGCCGTCCGGGCGTGCCTCACCCGGTGGGTGTGGCTCCACAACCCCCGTGGGCCACCAGCACCATGAGCGCCCCTGCCCCCCTTCCCTCTGCCCCCCCTTCCCTCTGCCCCAGCTGCTGTGGGTAGAGGGCGGCCCCCTCCCCCCACCAGTTCCGTGGCGGTGTGCCGGGGGGGGGCATGGGGCTGCGTGCTGGAACCATTCTGCGCCTGGCAGCCACACCTGCCTGGCCCTGGTACCGCAGCTGCCCGCCCGCCGGCTCCCTGCGAGCAAGTGCGCCCCTGCCCTCCCAGGCTGCTGCCGGGGCTGCTGCTCCTCCGGCGGCTCCTGCCCGCTAGCGCTGGGAGGCTCACGCAGCGGCGCGGGGAGTTCCGTCTCCACCGGGGCCCGCCCACGCGCGCGGGGCGCCGGTCGTGTGCGGTGCCCCGCCGGACCCCGCGGACGGCCCCGTGGTTCCTCCCCTGCCGGCAGCCTGGGTCGTGTGAACCGGCCCAGAGAGAGAGAGAGAGAGATCATACAGCACTGGTATGGAAAAAGTCACACAAATGCCTCGCCATATTAGAACTGCTTTCACACCATATTTGGTGCCCAACCATATCTGAGAGACTGCCTCCTGCTCCCTTTGATCTTTGTGGGCGGGAAGTCCTTTTGGTGGTTCCACCTGCTCCTTGGATTAATCTGGCAGCTACTCAGGAAGAGGCATTAAGGGCGCAATCCTGTGCATGTTTACGCAGATAAAAGGCTTACAACTCCGCTGGCCGGGGCATGCTGGGAGTTATAGGCCTTATCTCTGCCTAAACATGCATAGGATTGCTCCTTCAGGCTGCAGTCCTACACCCACTTTCCTGGGAGTGAGTCCCATTGAACGCAATGGCATTTATTTCTGAGTAGACATGTGCAGGACTGGCATGTGTAGGATTAGTGTCATTGCCCTCGCCCTCTGGAATACTCTAACTCGGGGATTAAAGTATGTGCCAACAACTGTGAGTTCTAAGTGGTTCTTTTCACCCTGACTTTTTAAGATTAGTGTAAAGAGAAAGCCAGGTCAGGTACAGCACATGCACACCCCACTTGCAGCAGCAGCTCAGGTATCCACCTTTAACCTTGTTTACCGCACTTGTTTTCCAGCCCTTCAATGAGGCTCACAATGGGACACATCTGCATACCCCCGGGCAGCTTCCCCTCCCCTGGCAGCCAAATGAGCTGTGAAGCATCCCCAAACAGGTTATTCCTGACTCAGTTCAAGCAATCAGGAAGGGAGGGGATGCAGGAGGGAGGGGGAGCCAAGAAGAGGGTATAAAGAAAGGGGCCTGTGGCGGGAAAAGTTGTTGGTCGTGGGCAGCAAGCTGCGCGGAGGTCCAGGGCTTCGGTCTGACCTCAGGATCCAGCCCCGGGCAGCTCCCGGTGAAACTAGCAGAATTCGCCTAGCCGCTGAGCTACACGGCTGTCGAGGAATCAGGGTCATTCCAGGTAAACCTTGTGTGTACTGTTGCTGCGACTCGCTCTATACCCATGTCAATTGCAGGCGCGTGCTTTGCGTACTGCCTTTGTGTATGTTTTGACACGCTCCATTAAATTTTGTTTACCTATAAACAGTGTAGTGGCTCCCATTCATAAGACTGCTTCTTTCACTGTCCTAGCATTAAAATTGGCCACGGCTTTTGCCTAGGTGCCGCGGACCGCGCATAAAGGGCTAACCCCACTCCGGTTAACCCCTTGGTACCCGAACCCGTGCAAAGGACCGGCTTTGGTCCTTTCACAATTAGTTTTTGTTGAACAAGTATTATTGGTTATTCTTTTAGATATGTATATGCTGAAATGGGTATTTTTTATTATTCTCATATTGTATTTTATTGTGTTTGTGATTGTGTCTTTTACTGCACAACACTTCAGAAACTTTCTGTGTTAAGTGGTACATAGATTTATCAAATAAATAGAAAATAAATAATATTCCACATGAAAATCACAATAGCAGCGGCTGTGCTATCTGAGGAAAGCATTTCACAAAAATACAAAATATATAATTTCAGTGCTGTAAATCAACAATCCCTGCAAAAAAAAAAATACAAATGAATTGTGCATTAAAAGAAAAACGAGTGCATTTTATTGCACTGATTGTATGGACCACCACCCACACACATGCTGCCATATCTTCAGAGCTCACTCTTCCAAAAAACAGTTAACATCCTGCCAGTTGGAAAAGAAACAGAGAAAGATTTGGTCTACACATGCCGGAGAATAAAATGGACAGAGAAGAGGTAGAATTCTGGACTGTACTACTTCAAGACTGTGGGAGATACTATATCTGAATTTTCCCAATGCTTAAAACACACACACACACTGCAAGTAAAAACTAAGAACATAAGTGTGGAGGAAGGGGGGCCGGCTGACCCGCCACAACCCCACCCTTTCCTACCCCAAAGGACCCAAGACCCCCAGAGATCTCAAGGTACCAGATTGCCAGCCTCAGCTGTCTGCAATCCTACTTGAATCTCTGTTCAGGGACTTGCCCTTTGTCTGTAACCTGGATTTAGATACTGAACCAAGCAGAGCGACCACAAACACCATGTGGGGTAAAACCAAGAAAGGTTTATTCAGGTAGCATTTTTCAACAAGAATAGGGAAATGAGAGAAGCACAAAATAGAGAGGCACTTTGGTACACAGAGTAAAGCTACAAAATAACAAACCTGATTCTTTATATCTCCCAGGCACACACTCTGTTATACCTGGGGGTCAGTTCTCTTCCAGGGTTCAGCACAGCCTTGCCGCCCGGGAGGACTACTTCACCTACCCGAAGGTCCGAGATGGGTAGCCCTCCACAAGGCCTGCCTTGCCAAAGCCCTCATTCAGCTAATTTCACCAGGAGCTACCTGGGGTCGGATCCTGAGGCCGCCTGAAGGCTTGAACCTCTGCTTGGCTTGCTGCCATTGCTCCACAGCCAGCAACCACGCGACGAACAAAGACAAAGAACAAAACCCACACGTCGGGAAATATAGCTCTTTCCCCCTCCCCTCCTCCTTCCTGTAGCTCTGCTGCCTCTTAGCCAATCAGGATGAACTTCACCTGGCCAGGCAGGGAGGGGAACTCATGACTCATGACATTTGCATTTGAAAGCTGGGTCACTGTAGACTTTGGGACGCCCCCCCCCGCCCCCCCCAGCCTTTAGCCGGTTCACACATGAGGGTGTGTGTGTGTGTGTGTGTGTGTGTGTGTGTGTGTGTGTGTGTGCATGCATGTAGGAACCCCCAAAGGCTCTTTCCTTCATAATAAGGGATAAAGGGTTATCTCCAGCCCTGTCCATGCTAAGTTAGTTTTCTGCTTCCAGGGTACCTTTTTATCTATGGGTGCATTCAAATATGTGATCCCCTCCTGTAGTGAAGTTGTATGGATTCTCTGGATTCTCCCATTTCATTGGACTGTATGAATACACCAGGCCAAAGAGGGTTTTTTTGGAAGCAAGGAGGTAATGCTTCAAGTTGGCCAGGTAATTCTCCACTTCAAGGCTCTATTATTAACAGAAAAGCATTACAAACTGATAATTTACTGTTATCAGGCAGTGGGACTAGTTAAGGTGCATTGTTATGTAGGCTTTCAGCAAGCAGAGGGAAAGGAAGGGAGAAATGCTGTTCATATAGGAGTCAGATACAGCTTAAGTTTTTAAAGTCATTCATCTGAGATGCTGTCTTGATCATTTTCCGCCTCTTGCAATGCAAGATCAAATTTTGGCAGCATTCTGAGAATGCGGGCACTCAGAAAATTTCCAGTGAATTCAATCATGCTAACATTTGTAGATGCTGTCACTTCAGTGTCAGATTGTGCTGAACCTGTTGCCACTACATGATACATATCAGAAATTCAGTCTATTCAGATAATTTCTGTTCTCATTCTGGGCTATACAATTACATATTATAGCGAATGAGGTACAGAATGGAATTACATATACAGTAATATCTTGGATTGCAAGTAACTTGGTTTGAGAGCGTTTTGCAAGACAAGCAAATGTTTAAATATTTATTTATTTATTTATTATTTGATATACAAGCGACATCTTGCAATACAAGCACTGTAGTACGGCTTAAATTAAAAATCTCTGTACAAATTTTTTTTGGGGGATTTCGTTTTGATATAAGAGTGTTTTGGATTACAAGCACGTTTCCAAAACGAATTATGCTCTCAATTCAAGGCATGACTGTATTTATTTCTGAAACATATATACCCCAGCCTTCAGTGGCAAATCAGCAATGCACTGGAATCTCCAATATTAATATGTTGTTAAATGGTTTATTTATTTATTATCATTTATTTACCACCTTATCTGCTAAAAAGCAGTCAAGGCGGTATACAACAATTTAAAACAATAAAACCATGCAACAATAAAAACAAGACATTAAAACCAATACAAACATTAAAATATTAAAAACTACACATTTTAAAAGGCTAAATTGAAAGGATGCATTCTTTACACCCTTTCTAAAGGCCAAGAGAGTGGGGGCCAACTGTAGTTCTTGAGGGGATGCATCCTATAGTTTAGGGGAAACACAGGAGAAAGCCCTTTCACACACGCCCAACAAACAGGCCTTTGTAGGATATGGTACCCCCAAAAGGGCCTCTCCTGACAATCTTAGTACTTGGGCAGGTTCATAGAGAGACAGGTAGCCCCTTAGATAGCCAGGTCCTAAGCCGTTTAGGGCTTAAAAGGTTAAGACCAACACATTGAATTGAGCCTGGAAAGCAATTGGCAACCAGTGCAGGTCTTTCAAGACAGGTATAATATGGTCCCGATACTGTGCACCAGTTAGCAGCCTAGCTGCCACATTTTGCACCAATTGAAACTTCCAGACACACGGGTAGCCCCACATAGGGTACATTGTAATTGTGATGTAACCAAGGCATGGATAACTGTTGCCAAGTCAGACTGATTCGGGAAGGGTCACAGCTGACACACCAAGTGTAATTGTGCAAACATACTCCTTGCTACCACTGCCACCTGAAAATCCAGGGACAATGTAGGATCAAGAAGTACTCCCAAGCTATGGACCTGATCCTTCAGGGGGAGCGCAACCCCTTCCAGAACAGGTTGAGGTCCAGTCCCCGAGACAGGCTTTCTACTGACCAACAACACCTCCATCTTGTCTGGGTTTAACTTCAGCTTGTTCACCCTCATCCCGCCCATTATTGAACCCAAGCAGCATTCAGGGGTTTCAACTGCTTCCTTGGTGTCAGGTGACAAAGAGCAATAGAGTTGGGTGTCATCAGCATATTGGTGGCACCTTACTCCAAAGCTCCAAATGACCTCTTGCAGCGGTTTCCTGCACTGTAGATATTAATCAACATGGGGGACAAGATAGAACCCTGTGGGACACCATATGCCAATGGCCATAGAGTCAAACCATAATCCCCCTGCACCCATCTCCTGCATACGTGCTAACAGGAAGGACCAGAACCACTGCAAAATAGTACCCCCAAGGCCCAATTCCTCCAGACAGTCCAGAAGGATACCATGGCGTGGCCAATGGTATTGAAAGCCGGCGAGAGGTCCAAGAGAACAAATAGGGCCATGCTCCTCCCCTCCAGTTCCCAGTGTAGGTCATCCACCAAGGTGATTAAGAGCACAATCCTATCGATTGCGCCCTTGATGCTTGTAAGCCTCTGAACTCTGAAGCTTACAAGCATCCAGTGCAGAGCAGGGGAAGCAGCAGAGGAGATCTCCACCTCCCCACTCCTCCCGCTCTGCAGTTCAGCTAGACGGCCGATTTTGGCTGTCTAGTTGTGGCTCTTCGGAGGGGGAAGGAAGGAGGCTGGAGCACCGTCAGGATGCCAGTCTCCTTCCCCACCGTCCCCAGTCTCCTTCCCCACCGCCCCCCAGGGATGGGGACTCGGACTCCAGGACTCGACTCATGAGTCGGACTGAGTCCCCCCTCTGACTCGAGTCCCACTCGAGTCCCAGTATTTTTAATGGGACTCGAGACTCGACTCGGGACTCGAGACCAAGGACTCTTCAACATCCCTGGGCTGTGCCAGAAGGAGTGGAGAGAAGTGCGATCGCCGGCAAAGATTTTATTTTTTAAAATCATTTTCCTAAAATGCAACCTTTCAGACATTTTGGGTTTGGCTGCCTCTGCCTGCCTGCTTTGGGGTTCCCTGCCTCCTCTGCCTGCCTGGTTATTTTTGGGTTTGTCTGCCTGGTCTGTTCTTGTCAAAATCAGTTGCAGAGTTTTGAAATAAAAAGGCACACTTGTGCCTAGAATTTATTTAAGCCACACATCTGAAGTAGCCTTATTTTGTTGGGGAAAACCCCCATTGATTTTAATAGGGACTCATGGAGTCAGCTTTGGGAGTGACTCGGGACTAGGGAGTCACCATTTTGGACCAAGGACTCGGACTCGGACTCGAGACTCGGGTCCAAAGACTCGTGACTCGACTCGTGACTCGAGACCAAGGACTCTTCAACATCCCTGCCGCCCCCTTTCCCCCATCTCCGAGGTCAATTTTCCGACCTTGGAGAAGCAGCCAGAGCAGTTCTTTCCGCAGAGCATGGAACCCCAGCTCCGAGGTCAGAGTTCTGTTTCTGACCTCAGATCTGGGAATCTGAAGTATCCTACGGCCTGCAGACAATGTCTAGGGGGCCATAGGATCATTCTATAAAGCAGCCTCAAAAAATGACAACCGCTGGGATTGCTGCAGTCCTGTTGTTACTCACTCCCCACTTTCCTGAGAGACAAAAAGCTCTAAAGTCAGCATTAGTGGATTTTGTTTCCTTTGGATTTAAAAGCACCAGAGACTTAAGGCATCTTTATAATATTTGCTGTATTTATAAATACACTAATGATGCAATTCTAAAAAACACACTTACTAGGAAGTAAGCCCTGTTGAACACAGTGGACTTAGATTTCATAGATTTCATAGATCCTAGAGTTGGAAGGAGCCTACAAGGCTATCGAGTCCAACCCCCTGCTCAATGCAGGAAACTAGAGGAGGGGTCTCCCATCCAAGTAATAACCAGGCCTGACCCTGCTTAGCTTTCCACACTCAGACAAGCTGAGCCAGCGTAAGCCACAGGGACTTCCTTCCTTCCAAGAATACATGCACAGGATTACACTGTAAGAGCGCATAAGCAAACAAGCACCGCACGTGTACAAGATGACAAAAGCACTCCTACCTGGAAACTGCTAATCTGAAAGTCACCACTCAATGCAAGAACTTCAAAAGGAGACTCCTGCCTGAAATTAGAGTCTTTCCACCCCACCTCCCTCGTGAGCTCATGTGGCAGGAGCAGGATCATGCCCACCACTGCCCATGCCCCCTGTCCTGACACACCTTCTGGCCATGCCTTTAGCAACTGCACATTCATTGTTCATGAGAAAGGGACCCATATGCATCCACCGGAGGAGGGCTGTGTGAAGCCCTCTGTTGCTGAATAGGATAGGAATTTATCATCAGGTTTGATTGTATTCATTTAGCACTCAATTGGAGCCAAGGTGTTCTGTCCCACTACAGGTATAGCAAAGCTAGGAAGACTGTGTTAGCACCAGTTACCGCTGTTGTGAATGGTTACTATGCATACCTTGTTACATTTTAGTTTTGCACAGAAATATTACAGATAGTTTACACCTTTTTTCTGTTTACAATATATTGGTTACACACTGTAGATATATCTTCCAACTGAGGGTAACACTTCATGCATCTGATGAAGTGGGCTGTAGTCCATGAATGTTCATCCTATAATAAATATGTTTGCCTTACAGGTAGCACATGTTTCTTTGTTGTTTTTGCTGCCACAGACTAACTCCACTACCCATCTGGAAATAATAACAATATGTATCCAACATATTGAGCTTGCTCAGCTTGTAGTTTGGAGAAGGTTCCCCACCCCCACCCCACAGCCTGTGTGTGTGTGTGTGTGTGTGTGTGTGTACTGAATTAACAATTTGCAATTTATAGGACATAAAAAGAGAAATTGCCTTCAATTGCAGAATCAATAAACGGGCTGTTCATTGGATTGCTAATCAATGTTCTCGAAGGGCACTTGGAATCTCCACTAATTTTCTTAAGCACTTGTAAATGCACTTAGAGTGTTGTAAATTATCATCTCCATGGAAAGGAAATTGGCCCAAGCAATACATTGACTATTCTAAAAGTGATTTTTATATGAAGAAAGAAGATACACCATATTTGGGGCTTTGTAGAGAAAAGCAGCAAGATGGAAAAGTCTGTATCTGTGCTGCTGTCTATGTATGTTTTGTCTCCGCTTGCATGTTAAAATCACCTCCTTTCTGATTCTGAGAATAAATCTCACCTGAAGAAAGCATGGGGCCACTTACTATGAAAAGTCTAGCTGAGCAATTAAAGGGAAGAGAATGTGTAAACATGCTGGGAGTCTGTGGTTAATAGTCCAATTCTTTCTTCAGCTCTCCCCTCCTAGAGATCAGAGGACTCTTTCCACCAGTGCAGTGGCCCAGTTTGTGGCATTGTGCCACAACCCCTACAAGGAAACTCAGTTGTGCAAGAAGAGTGCAAGAGCCTGGGTGGAGACAGTGCTTCTGGTGGCTGAAATACAGCCAGCCAGTATGCCATAAAGTTACTGTTATTCATCTCATATATAGCACTTCCTCTCATATACAGCACCTGGTTTGTTGTTTCAAAAACCCTTCCAGGTGGGTCACTATTATCATCATTTTATAGAAGGAGAAATGAGGCCGAGTGTCCCCAAAGTAACCCAGAAGAAAGTAGGGCCAACTTGGAACATGCCCGTCTCGCTAGCTCCAACCCCTACATTCTTTCCACTGGATCCCAAAGTCCAGCTTCTTTGGCCCTGAAGTCCTCAGGCCCTACATCCCAAACAAACTGCTCACTCCACCAGTTCTCATCGTGATTTTTCGGATCGTCAAAGAACATCTTGATTATTCCGTGCCTCTGCCAGTGTGGCGTAGTGGTGAGAGTGTTGGACTGGGATTCGGGAGATCCGAGTTCTATTCCCTGTTCGGCCATGAAGATCGCTGGGTGACTTTGGGCCAGTCACGGTCTCTCAGCTTAACCTACCTCACAGGGTTGTTGTGAGGATAAAATGGAGAGGAGGATGAGGATTATGTAAGCTGCCTTGGGTTCCTTGCAGGGAAAAAGGCGAGGTATAAATATAATTAATTAATTAATTAATTAATTAATAATCCAGTGATGGCTATGGAGAGAGGCCTTCTCAGTGGCTTCCCCACACGCAGGGTTCCACAATCTTGCGTGCTCAGCATGGTGAGTGATGATCACCCAGCCTTTGGTGAACTTGATGAGCAAAGCTTCCTCTGAATCCTGTGCTGTGGGTATTATGAGAAAAATACGAGTTGAAATCGTATTTCTAGAAATCGTAGTTCCAGGGATGGGGACTTGGACTCGAGGACTCGACTCGTGAGTCAGACTGAGTCCCTCCTCTGACTCGACTCGGACTCGAGTCCCAATATTTTTAATGGGACTCGAGACTTGACTCGGGACTCGAGACCAAGGACTCTTCAACATCCCTGGGCTGTGCCAGAAGGAGTGGAGAGGAGCGTGATTGCCGGCGAAGAGCGCATAGAAGCTAGGCCCGCCGCTGCTCGGCCACTATGGACGGCTACCAGGAGTGCAGCCCCAACAGTGTGTCAAGATTTATTTTGATTGATGTGTTGCGTACTTGGGAGAGGCAGAAGAAGGACCTGAGATTACTCTGTGTGGCTGCTCTGAGTGTGTTTCTGGTTCCAGCGAGTTCATCACCAGTGGAGCGGGTGTTCAGTGAGGGTGGAATTGTGATGAGATCTCACCGTTCCAGAATGGGGGCCAAACATTTAGAAAAAATCATGTTCCTCAAATGCAACATGGATAAGTTTTAGGAAGTACAGCAAGTTTATTTTTTAAAATCATTTTTCTAAAATGCAACCTTTCAGACATTTTGGGTTTGGCTGCCTCTGCCTGCCTGTCTGGGGTTCCCAGCCTCCTCTGCCTGCCTGGTCTCTTCTTGACCAGTTCAACAGTTGAATTGTCCAAGACAAAGGCCTCTGCCTGCCTGCTTTGGGGTTCCCTGCCTCCTCTGCCTGCCTGGTTATTTTGGGTTTTTCTGCCTGGTCTGTTCTTGCCAAAATCAGTTGCAGAGTTTTGAAATAAGAAGGCACACTTGTGCCTAGAATTTATTTAAGCCACACATCTGAAGTAGCCTTATTTTGTTGGGAAAAACCCCCATTGATTTTAATAGGGACTCGTGGAGTCAGCTTTGGGAGTGACTCGTGACTCGTGAGTCACCATTTTGGACCAAGGACTCGGACTCGGACTCGAGACTAGGGTCCAAAGACTCGTGACTCGACTCGTGACTCGAGACCAAGGACTCTTCAACATCCCTGCGTAGTTCATTCACTCCGTTTGATTCATGCTGAACCTTTCATCTAATGAACTACGTACTTTCTTTTTTCACCTCTGTCCTTTAAACTACATCTTTACCTTCATGACTTCGTGTTTTAAAAGTCAGCAACAAACAAGTTTTTTAAGGTTTCCACCTGCATCTTAGCGCCTTTATCTCTCAAATAGGATTAAGAGAGAAACCAGTGCTCAGCAGCCTTCCCCAACCTGGTGCTCTGCGGATGTGCTGGACTGCAATAGCACCTTCCTGTCCTGCTCATGTTCCTCAGCAACTGGTATACAGAGGCATGCTGCTGCCTCTGATACTAGAGCTAATATATAGCCTTCATGGGCAACAAGGATGATAAAGGGACTGGAAACAAGGCCCTACGAGGAGAGACTGAAAGAACTGGGCATGTTTAGCCTTCAGAAGAGGAGACTGAGGGGAGATATGATCGCACTCTTCCAGTACATAAAGGGGTGTCACACAGAGGAGGGCCAGGATCTCTTCTCGATCATCCCAGTTTGCAGGACACGGAGTAATGGGCTCAAGTTACAGGAACCCAGATTCCACCTGGACATCAGGAAAAATTTCCTGACTGTGGGAGCAAAAAGACAATGGAATCAACTACCTAGGGAGGTGGTGGGCTCTCCCACTCTGGAGGCATTCAAGCTGCAGCTGGACAGCCATCTGTCAAGGATGCTTCGACCTGGATTCCTGCATTGAGCAGGGGGTTGGACTCCATCGCCTTGTAGGCCCCTTCCAACTCTACTTTTCTATGATTCTATGTCTTGGAGCCATTGATAACCTTATCCTCCATTAATCTGCCCTTCTCAGCCCCAAAGTTGGATAGAAGCCTAGGGTTTGTTTTGGATCTTCACTTGTGGGCACAAGCAGAGGCGTAGCGTGGGGGGTGCAGGGGGGCCGGCCGCACCGGGCGCAACATCTGGGGGGGGCGCGCTCGCACTCGCAGCTCTCTGCCCCTGGCGGGAAAGAGGAAGGAAGCGAGCCGGACCAAGCGCCCCGCGTCCTCCCTCTCGTCCTCCGGGGCTCGCGCCCTCGGCAACGCCGGCTGTTGCTGCCGCTGCGCGCGCACACACACACACACACCCTAATTGCCGCGCCGCGTCTTCCGTTTGAGCGGGCAGCGGCAGCAACCGGGAGGCGGGCTGAGCCTGCGAGGGAGCTCCCCAACTCGCTCTCTGCTGCGGCTCCGCCAGCCCCAGCCACGACTGGATTCTTCCAATAGATAGAAGGACAAGACGGGAGGCGAGGGGAAGGAAGAGGGAGAGGTCAGGGAAGTGAGCACGTGTGAATGGCGGAGGACGAGCGAGCGATGGTGGGGAGGGGTCAGGAAAGGCCACCTCATGGCAGAACTGGGTCAACGGGAGTCGCTGGAAGGAGGTGAGACAAGAACGTTTAAAGCAGCCTTCCTCCATCTCCAGATATCTTGCGCTACAACTCCCAACGTTCCTGACCATTGACTATGCGGGCCGGGGCTGATGTGAGTTGAAGTCCAAAATGTCTGGAGGGCACCAGATTGGGGAAGGATGGTTCAAGGCATGAAGCCCATCTCTAGACCCCAGAGGGATTTCAGGGACACGGCTTAATTATTATTTTTGTTGTTAGTTGCATTTTTACTGCGCCTTTCCTCCAAGGTTCTTTCCCGCCTCCACCTCCCTGTTTTATCCTCCCAATAACCCTGCGGGGTAGGTTAGGGGGA
Source organism: Shinisaurus crocodilurus (assembly GCA_021292165.1). Lineage (NCBI taxonomy): Eukaryota > Metazoa > Chordata > Lepidosauria > Squamata > Shinisauridae > Shinisaurus > Shinisaurus crocodilurus. The sequence goes on along the minus strand of JAHFWL010001296.1, from coordinate 156,449 downwards.
GAGATAGTGACTGGCTTAATGGGGATTGGAACATGGTCCTAGGCAGGCACTCTAACCACTTCATCACGCGCACACACACTGGTTCTGATAATGGGTTTCTTGAAACCAAATATTGGCCTTGGCTTAGAGGTGATGACATGTCTACCACTACCTTGTTTCGAGTGCCCTGAGCACCATGGGACCCATAGGCTCTCCCTTCATTTAGGACCTCAGTCACAACTCCCTAGATGAAGCCATCTCAGTAGTTTTGGGGCCATGCACCTCCTGAAATTTTCAGTCCAGCAGCCCTCTTTGTACAGTACCTGCAGCAATGCAGCTGCTGCCATCCCATAGCTGTTTCCATGCCACTCCCTGTAACATGCTCTGCTTCTGCCAATGAGATTAGGGTGGATGGTGTGGTTATGCTTCACACTAGTGAAACCCGCCCTATTGAGAAATACAGGTAGTAGCCTATGTAGTCTGAATGTTCCCTCTTTATAAATTAACATTACATAACGGTATATATGTGCAAATGACAGACAGGTTTGACAGGTCCTTACTCCCAAAGGGCTTACAATCACAAAACAGACACAGGGAAAACAACAGCGCAAAGGGCAGGAAATGGAGGCAAGGTTAGCAGGGGGGAAATATGCTATTATTTAAGTTACACACATATTTTGATTAATTAATTAATTTTATTTTATTTATTATATTTATACCCCACCTTTTTTCCTGCAAGGAACCCAAGGCGGCTTACATAATCCTCCTCTTCTCCATTTTACCCTCCAACCCCCGTGAGGTAGGTTAGGCTGAGAGTCAGTGACTGGCCCAAAGTCACCCAGTGAGTTTCATGGCCGAGCGGGGACTAGAACCTGGATCTCCCGAGTCCCAGTCCAACACTCTAACCACTACGCCACACTGGCTCTATATTGTATTAAATTACAATATAGTGTTGTGACTATTTGAGGTGACTTTTGAGGAGAGTTCATCAAACTCCTCCAAAACAACTTGTTTCTACTTTTCTCCCCTCATCCCTGGCTTTGCAAAACCTCCAGCTATTTTGCATTATTGTGGGTCTCAAGTATCCTCCCTTAATTTTATGCCATTTCTGTCATATTTTGGGCACATTTCTCTAGGTCAGTGTTCTCCAACCTTGGAGAACACTGCTCTAGGCACAATTGTCTGTGTGCAAGAAACAAAAGAACAAACAAAATGTCTTGTAGTGGGTACACAGAGGGTTTCTTTAACTAATCTAGTGGAAGAGACTCGAGTGCTAAAATCCACGGGTTAGGGGGCGCAAATTACTTGCCTTGCCCCGGGTGCTGACAACCCACGCTACGCCACTGGGCACAAGCACAGAGCCAAAGTAAGCCTCCACACACACCCCTCCTGCTCCAAGCTGAAGGCAGGAAGGAGGAGCTCATTTTCGCATTGCACAGAATCCCCTCCCCTTCTCCCAACCCTAAGGTTGAGCTAGAGAGGGAAGCAGGGGATTGTCCCTGAGCTCACACTGCATTTTATTTATTTGTTATATTTATACCCTGCCTTTTTTCCTGCAAGGAACCCAAGGTGGCTTACATAATCCTCCTGCTCCTCCTTCTCTCCATTTTATCCTCACAACAACCCTGTGAGGTAGGTGAGGCTGAGAGTCAGTGACTGGCCCAAAGTCACCCAGTGAGTTTCATGGCTGAGCGGGGACTAGAACCCGGATCTCCCGAGTCCCAGTCCAACACTCTCACCAGCATGAGACCAGGGACAAGAGTGTGCTTTGGGCACGGTCCTGGCAAGCACAGGCTTTTGACTGACCACCAAAGCCAGCCAAAATGTGTGGACCCCTGCTCAGACTTATGGTACTCCCTGATACATATGATAGTAAGTATTTATGTAGTGCCATAACATGTACACAGGACCGGTGCAGGACTGTTTGGCGCCCTAGGCCAAATTATATTTAGCGCCCCCCCTCTCGTGCCGTGGGGGGGCTCCGGAGCAAAGCAGCCCTGCTCTGCAACACACACACCCGTGCCGCCGCCGCCGCCACCACCTACCTCCCCCCCCCCCCCGCTGCTGGCTGCTGCTGCTGCCGCCGCCTCCAAGGTTTTTTTTTTTTTCTTCTTTTGGAAAATTCAACGTTTAAAATTAATAAAAAATAAATAAAAAGTGAACAAAGAGTGGCACTCCAGAGTAAACAAGCAGTGCGAAAGCCCTAGCCCCCCCCCCGCAGGAGAGAGGCTCCCCCTTCTTTGTACCCCGCTGGTCTCTAGCCAGACCCACGCCTCCCCTTTTGGGCTGCCACCTCCTCCTCCTCCTCCTCCTCCCCCCCTCGAGCCGCTCCGGAGGTGAGTTTCACTTTCCATTCCGCCTGGCGAGCCTCCGCCCAAGCAGAGTGCTTTTTTTTTTTTTGCCAGGGAACAACGCCGGCAGGGCTCCGGAAACGATGCGAAGGTAGGTAGGTAGGTAGGTAGGTGGCGGGCGGGCGGGCGGGGGGGGAGGTGCAGCGGCAGCGGCAGCGGCAGCAGCAGCGGAGGCGGCAGCGGCAGCGGCGGGCGGGGAGGCGCGGCGGAGGCGGCAGGCGGGGCAGGAGCGCGCCGGCGGCGAGGAAGGAGCACACTGTTTCTGCGCCCCTCTTCCGCCATGCGCCCTAGGCAGCCGCCTGGGTCTGCCTAGCGGTAGCGCCGGCCCTGCATGTACACAGGGCTTTATAGCAGTGGTTTTGAAACTTTTTACATTCAGGAAACCTAACATCATTGTCTGCCGTGGCACTGCTGTGTATTCTGAAGCATGCTAGAGGACAGCCCCCACACACACACACACACACACACACACACACCTCAGTTCACATGGGGTGCTGCCCAGGCCTGTTAGACATTTCTGGATTGAAAGTGTACCCTAAGATACCCAACATTCCCCTGAGGCTGCACATTGCTTGCAGAAGAAGATGGATCATCTGTCTTTCAAGGAAGGTTGGGCACCATTCCTGAACTTCTAATTAGGACCAGCCCTGCCATTAGGCCCAGTGAGGCAGCCACCCCAGACAGCAGATGCAAGGGCCTGGGGAGTGTTGGAGGAGGACAGAGCTGTGTGTGGCCTAAGCGAGCCTGCTTCCTTCAAGTGTGCTGGAGGACACTGTTGCGTTGCCAGTACTGAAATTAGATTCAACCCAATGTCAGTGGGGCAGTGTATCCACCCTGGGTTTTAGTCTGGACTTTTAAAGAACTATCCATGGTGCTGATGTGAGAATTTGACTGGGTTCAAAGCTTACCCAGCAAGTGACTCCCAGTCTCACAGACGGAAACAGGAAATAACAGTAGATTATATAGATTAAGGAGTTTATTTGTAAAACCCAATTACATGGGATTAAGGCAATCAATGCAGGCTTCTCTTACGCAGAAGAGATGACTCTGTCTCACTACATCGTTGCAGATACAAAGTAGTTCAGTAGTCCAGTGAAGCTCCCAAGTCCAAGACCCAAGTGATCTCAAGTGAGAAGATGTGTGAATGAAGATGAAGTTGAAGAAGTGGCCAGTCAACAAGTGTCTACCTATATTTATAGCAAGACCCTGTACCTATAAATAGGATATTACTCACCAATTGTGCAACACTTAAATAACCTGTTGTACATAATATGTTGTCTTCAATTGTCCCATGATTCTGACTCATAGACTCCTTGTGACTATCAGGTGACTTTCTGTACTCCATGTCAGGAGACTTCTCATCTTGCACAACATACCAAAACCTAACAGCTGAAGCCCAACCCGCCCCGATAGGTTCAGCGCCATGGATAGCTCCTTTAAAGTTCAGACTGAAACCCGGAATGGATACACCACCCCAATGACATTGGAGTCACCAGCCTCCACTGGATTCAACTGCTCACTCCATGTACAGAAATCTAGATGGCTTCTGCACATAGAATGGGATGTGTGTGGGGGGGGGGGGGGGAAACCGCAATCTTGACCTTTGCCTCAGGCAGCAAAATGTCTTGGTCAGCCCTGCTTCTAACCTACTGATCCGTCATCCGAAAAACTGTAGAATTCCCCAGAACACAGTTTGAAAATTACTGCTTTACATCATAAGCAACCACACAAAAAAAGCTCCCTGCCCCATGGAGCTTACAATCTAGAAGTTTTTAAGTAAAGGGAGAACAGAAGAAAGGGAAGGATGAACAAAGCAAGAATAGGGGTGAATGTGAGGTAACAGTGCAGTCCTATGCACACTTACCTGGGAGTAAGGCTCCTTGAACAGTTCGATGGGGCACATATGGGCATTGCAATGTGGGTGAGGAAGCATAGCAGATCTCATTTGCTAAAGCAGGCAACCCAATTTAGCCATCATCCAGCAGTCAGTGCCCAAGAGATACTCTTGGAGTGGTGTTGCTGAGGCTCTTATGTGCCATGTAAAAAATTGAGAACCTATTTCCACAACCCTTTTTTTCCAAGACCCTATTTTTGTAGAAAATCTGGCTCTAGTTCAGAAAGATGAAATCTGACACTCTAGCACCAGCTGTTAAATTGAACTACAGCTACTGTAACACTAATCCCAGCATCAGCCATGGCAAAAACTGTACTACTATCTCTAGCACTTCTTTCAAACCTTCAATGGATTTTTTTTTTTTTAAGGAATAATTTAAGGCAATTTTTTTTAAAAAAATCTAATTTCTACAATTAAAGAAACTGAATTAAATCAAAACAATTAACCTACTTACCTGTATTAACTGGCAATTTCTTGTTTATTTGTTTATTTTGTCCTTTCACATTCTCATTAACGTAAAATATGCCCAAGCCCAGAACAGGATTTCTCTGCTTTATATCCCTATGCAATTACCACCAGAGAGCAACCTTGTATACTTTTTTAGATGTTAGCAGTGCTGAGCTGAAAAGAAACAATCTAGATGAGATTTCTTTCCCCTAGGCAACAGAATCAACAATAATTGTCACTTGTCTTTCCATCACATTAGCAGACAAAACACACTTACACAGCTCTATCCATTTCTCTCCAAAGTGGTGCTTTCCAATGATTAACAATATGAAGAAACGTTACATCCAAATCTCATGAAGGTGCTGTTAGAAGGCATTTCCTCTGCAGTGGAAAAGTACATCGCTCATTTTTAGCATAACAAGTGGTAGTAGAACAAGTGGGACCTGCAACGAAATATTGCAGCGTGAAGTGCTCCTGACCTGGTCAGTGCTCCAATCAGTCAGCCATGCCCTCTTCCAGGTTCCGCACTCATCTCTGAATGAAGCATGAATGGGAGCTCTTCTTCGGTTCCAGCTGTTCCAGTTATTTAATCTTTGCTACTGTTTTTATGCTGCCTTTATACCTTATACTGTTTATTTGTTTTATTCTATGGTTCTTTAATTTGCTTTTATTCTTGTCGCAAAGCACCCTAAGAACTTGGTTATACGGCAGCATGTAAAAAGTTAAAACAATGAAATACAGTAATAAAATAAAGAAAATACACCAGGCCCATTTATTTAATTCTTTATCATGAACTGAGGCTAAAACAAGGGCATAACTGCTTTACAGGAGCTGAATCCTAGAGAGATAAATCTATAGCAACTTGCAGTTCTTCAGCTCTGCTGTTGCGCTTAAGCCATGGCTGGCTGCAGTGAAACCTAAACTAGAAACCTAAAGCTAACTTTGAAATGAGGCTCTCAGGGAAGCAGGGCATCATTCCAGAGGAGAAGGAAACTGTGGAGGAAGGGGGCTGACCCGCCACACCCCCACCCTTTCCTACCCGAAAGGAACCAAGACCCCCAGAGATCTCAAGATACCAGATTGCCAGCCTCAGCTGTCTGCAATCCTACTTGAATCTCTGTTCAGGGACTTGCCTTTCTGACTGTAACCTGGATTTAGTTACTGAAGCCACAGAGTGACTACAAAACCCATGTGGGGTAAAACCAAGAAAGGTTTATTCTGGTAGCACTTTACAACAAAAGGGTGGGAAATGAGAGAAGCACAAAATAGAGAGACACTTTAGTACACAGTAAAGCTGCAACATAACAAAACCTACTTCTTTAATATCTCTCAGGCACACACTCTGTTACCTGAGGGTCAGTTCTCTTCCAGGGTTAGATCCAGCACAGCCTTGCTGCCCGATGGAGATTACCACATCTACCCGAAGGTCCGAGATGGGTCACCTCCCACAAGGCTTGCCTTTACCAGAGCCCTCATTCAGCTAATTTCACCAGGAGCTATCTGGGGTCGGATCCTGAATGGGGGGCGAAGGCTTGGGCCTCTCCTTGGCGCGCCGCCATTGCTCCAACAGCCGGGCAGCCACGCGATGACCAAAGACAAAGACTAAAACTCACACGTTGGGAAATATAGCTCTTTTTTCCCCCTCCCCTCCTCCTTCCTGTAGCTTTGCTGCTTTCAGCCAATCATGATGCACTTCACCTGGCCAAGGGAGACTCATGACTCACTGGGCTTGAACTACATTTACATTTGAAAGCCGTAAACCGGACTTTCAGGACTTCTAGGCGCCATTGCCTCCTCCCAGCCTTTAGCCAGTTCACACATGAGTGTGTGTGTGTGTGTGTGTGTATGTGTGTGTGTGCATGTAGGAACCCCCAAAGGCTCTTTTCTTCACAGAAACCATCCTCAAGAAGGGGCCCACACCTTAGGTCAGCCTTCCCCAACCTGGTGTCCTCCAGATGTTTCAGACTTCAACTCCCATGAGCCCCAGTCATCAAGGCCAAATGGTAGCTCAGGAATGTTGGGAGTTGTAATTTAAAACATCTGGAGGATACTAAGTGAAGGAAAGCTGCCTTGGGTGATTAACTGGTTTCTTCTTGCTGATGATATGCATCTAGGGCAGGGCTTTCCAACCTTGGGTCCCTAGATGTTGCTGTCCTACAGCTCCCAGCATACCCAGCCAGCATGGCTAATGGCAAGGGATTCTGGGAGCTGTAATCCAGCAGCATCTGGGGACCCAAGGTTGAAGAGCCCTGATCTAGGGGGTGGAGGGGCTCCTAGTAGTGGGCAATCCAAATATTAAAAATATGGAGAGATTTGTTAGTGAACAACCCACACTGTGTAGTTTATTTGTAGGGTGGTTTAGCATGATGTGCAAACATGGCCAGTGTGATGTAGTGGTTAGAGTATTGGACTGGGACTTGGGAGACCCAGGTTCCAGTCCCCACTCAGCCATGAAGCTCATGGGGTGACTTTTGGCCAGTCAATGATTCTGAGCCTAACCTACCTCACAGAGTTGTTATGAGGATTAAATGGAGAGAAAGAAGACCATGTAAGCTGCCTTGGGTCCCTTGCAGCAGGAAAAAAGCCAGTATATAAATGTAATAATAATTTTTTTAAAAATATATCAATGGCTACTAGTCACAATAGCTATATCAAACCCCAAGGTTCAGTCCCAGTTGCTGGGATGCAGTGGTGCCATCAGGGCAGGATTTGGGAGCAGAAGTCTACTCAGCAGAATGAACAGGAGGGCTCCCAGACACAGCAGGGCTGGCTTACCACATTTTGAAGTAGGTAATATACATTATCATCTAAGGGGGTCGGCATGTCCATTAAGTCCAGAGTCTTTTAGGGCATAATCCTATGCATGTTTAGACAGAAAAAAGTCCTACAACTCCCAGAATTTCCTACCCAGCATGGCTGGCTGGCTGGGGCATGCTGGGAGTTGTTGGACTTTTTTCTGTCTAAACACGCATAGGATTGTGCCCTAAAACTATCTAACTGCACCACTGCTGGGAAGTAACAACAGGAGAGGTGGACCTTTGTTATGATCCAGCAGAACTCTTAGGATACTGTCACTGTTTTGTTTGCTTTTTGTTTTCATGGCCAGCCATTTTCACTGGGACAAATGCTCAGTGAAATACATACTTGAATGAATTGAGGACTTTCAGCAATGGGGATGGGAATGGCCTCCATTACTTGAAATATGAGTCCAATTTGATTGCAATGTTAAGCACATTTACTTGGAAATGAAGGCCAATTCATAGGGCCTTGAGGCATGGAGGCAACTGTTGCCATGTTGTCTCTATCTGGGTCAGCAGCTCAGATTCAAGTGTGCTTGCCATAAAGAAGCCTTATGAACGCTCTGCCATAAGCACAAGCCACAATTCTGCTTGCTGCTGCAAAGTGCAAACATCTCCAAAGTAGGAGATGTGGAGAGATGAGTCACAGCTCATGATCGAGTACTCATACAACTACATTGCCCTGAGCATACTTGAACCCAGGCTCTCAGCCAAGACAGGGTGGAGTGGGGAGTGGGAAAGAGCCAGCCACCCAATTTAATTCAGATGTCACATGAATTGGTCCCAAATTCTGTTGAAAATAGTTACTTCCAAATAATAGCCATGATCCAGCCCAGCTCTGGTACATACCGGTAGTCTACATAGAGATCAGGTACAGATGGCTTACATGCTAAAAGCTCCAGGATCAGGTGGGCAGAACTCTGTGCATTGCCCCAATCCAGCTCCTAATAGCTAACGTGTGTTTTAATTATGTAATTAAAACACACTTTTCAATCAGTATTCCCATGGCAGCTCAGTCACAACATGATGAAAACAACACCAAAAGCAATGCGCAACCAAAACAGCATTTTTCAACAGTAGCCATCACTCCAAGAGAAGCTCAGAACTGATCTTAAAAACATGGAAAGCTCAAGGAAAGAAAAAACAATTTAAGCTGGCATCTAAAAGATGTCAGTTTGGGTGCCAGGAAAGCTAATAAGGGGCGGGAACTGTGTGCCATCCCCAAAAAGGCCATCTTCCTGGTAGCCATCCACTGCATCTTAGAAGGCATAGGTAGGGTAGTCAACAATGAATCACCAAAAAGAGGTCAAAATAGGATGCTAATTTGCATATAGTTTGCATATGCTGATTTATTTGTATAGATACAAATGTATACATTATATTAATAATAATAATAATAATAATAATAATAATAATAATAATAATAATTTAAATTGGAATACAGTACATCTCACCATAGTGTGCAAGGCTGTGACCAGTGTGCCCGCCTGCTCGGTCTGCTGCCCAGGTGCTGACTGTGGATGAGCAACAGTTCTTCTGGTTCTTTAACTTTAAACCGGAATTGGACAGGACTGCCCTTTCAGTAGAGGACACCTTCACATAGAACAGGGCTCTCCAACCTTGGGTCCCCTGATGTTGCTGGCCTACAGCTCCCAGCATGGCTAATGGCAAGGGATTCTGGGAGCTGTAGTCCAGCAATATCTGGGGATGCAAGGTTGGAGAGCCCTGACATAGAGGATGGTCCTCTGGCAGCCCTTCAAACAGAGGGCTGTTACACGGCCATCCCAAAATCTGGGCACCCAGATTTTGGCCACTAATGCTAATCTTAGTAAATCAGCCAGGACTATATGGAAGTAGGAGATCCTTCAACTGTACTGCATCCCCAGGCTGGCAGAGTGAAGCAAGGCCTCGACAAAACAAAAGACAGCTGCACCAATGTTATAGAACTTTGGTTATTGGGTGGATTAAATGATGATGATTATCATCATCACCATCATTAATCATAATCATTATCATAATCATAATCATAATCATAATAGTTCCTGATGAATTCTGAGATCCTTCTCTTAATCAAGAGCAACTGAAACATATAATACATATAAATCTTAAGAAAATAACAATTGAAATACATATTTCAAATTGAAAACATGCCAATAATTATAAACAATTACATAAACGATGACTCTTACAAATTAATATATGAGGACAATTGAAACATAGAATACAAATGAATCTTTTGATCCTTCCTGCTGTTTTTGAAGCAAGGCCTCCCCCACCTGGGCATACCATGTCATGGGCTCTGTTTGCCCTCATGCATCTAAAAAAGTATTTATTTAAGACATTTACATACTGCCCTTCACACTATGAGGACAGATGGAAGGAACTGGGCATGTTTCGCCTTCAAAAGAGAAGACTGAGGGGAGATATGATCGCACTCTTCAAGTACTTGAAAGGTTGTCACACAGAGGAGGGCCAGGATCTCTTCTCGATCATCGCAAATTGCAGGACACGAAATAATGGGCTCAAGCTACAGGAAGCCAGATTCCGCCTGGACATCAGGAAAAATTCCCTGACTGTTAGAGCAATACAGCAATGTAACCAACTACCTAGGGAGGTGGTGGGCTCTCCCACTCTGGAGGCATTCAAGGTGCAGCTGGACAGACATCTGTCAGGGATGCTTTGACTTGGTTTCCTGCATTGAGCAAGGGGTTGGACTCGATGGCCTTGTAGGCCCCTTCCAACTCTACTATTCTATGATTCTATGATTCTATTCCGCAGGGGCTGTCCAGAAGGGGCAACTTGCCCCAGGTCCCCCAAAACAAGAGACTTAGCTCCTCTGCCTCAGCTCCTCTGCCTATCACGGCACCTGCCACATGGCTCACCAGAGCCCCACACATGCATGGGTCCTTGTAGGGGACAGCAGCAGGTCCCCCCCACCCACACCACACTGACCCCAGGCTCCAAACCCTCTGGACAACCCTGCAGTTCAGGTTTCAGTACAATGTACAATTTCAAATGATTTCACAATAAAACCATAATAAATCAGCAATTAAACATTGACACCCTTAAACAAAACGAAAAGCAACCGCAGATTAAAATGGCTGAGGAAAAAAGTTATTTACCTGTTGCCCAAAAGACTGTGACATAGGTGTCAGGCAGTACGCCCTCTTTAGGGGAGGGCATTCCATAACTGGAGTGTCACAGCTGGGAAAGCTCTCACTCTCTCCTATAGTTGTAAAACAAATCTTTGATCCGAGAGGCACTGAGCAAAGGACCGAGAAGAAGGTCCTATCTAGAAGATGTTTGGGGTATGCTATTCTGGGAACGATGGGGCAATTGAAAGGGGTATGGGTACCACCAGTATCATCAGCTAAGGGCGCAACCCTATGCATGTTTAGACAGAAACGTTCTACAAATCCCAGCATTCCCCATGCTGACTGGGAGTTGTAGGACTTTTTTCTGTCTAAACATGCTGCATAGGATTGCACCCTAAATGGCTGTGCTAGTTCTTGGCCCATTCTTGGATACTCAGTATCCCATGCAGAGAGGGCAAGAGATTGCTAAATGATTTAAGCCTGGGATGTTTATCAAATAGGTTCCTTTTCTGATGTTAGTGTAGATCAGTGCTTCTCAAATAGTGGGGCGGGCCCCCCAGGGGGGGGCGCGAGGCTCCATAAAGGGGGGCTCGTTTGACCTCAGTTAAAAGTTTTTTTTAATATTGTGTTCCTTTAAATCCTGTGCTCCTTTAAATCTTTTCTGCTACAGTTAATAAAGCTATTCTTTGTTGTAAATTGATCCACATTTCTTTCTTTTTTTATTCTCTTATACGTTAATAAGGATACAGTGTTATGCAGAGGTGTACTTATAACAATTTTATAGACAAATGATACTATTTACAGTCGCGCGGGGGGCGCGGAATGTTTTCTTCTTCCTAGGGGGGGCATGACAGAAAATAATTGAGAAGCACTGGTGTAGATAAGCTCTTCTTGCATACTGAGTCATGCAAGGTGATTCACTCTTAGCTCTGACTCACACGTGCAGCAAGCGGCATATTGGTAGCCATTCAAAAATGTGCTTGTGTGAAGAATATTATTTCACAAGGCCACCCATTTATGTAAACAGCTCCATCATGCTGTCCCAGCCATTCCCACCATGTCCTTGCAACCCCTCTCGTTTGGTCATTTGGGACTGCATGGCGAAAGGGGCCTAGGGTGACCATGTCTCCCCTTTTACAAAAGTCAGCCCTCTGTTTGAACAGCTGCCAGAAGACCTGTCCTCTATTTTGAAGTTGTCCTCTATTTGAGGGGCTGTCTGGTCCAAGTCCAGTTTAAAAATAAAGAACCAGCAGAAGGAAGATCCCGGCCTTGAAGTTGCCCATCAGGAGCACCTGGACAGCAGACTGAACAGGCAGGCACACAGGTCTCCTTGTCAGAGTCTTCCACACTATCGTGAGACGTATTATATTTCTATTTTAATTATCATTAGTATTTCTAAATTTGCATCTATACATGTAAATCATCATATGCAAATTTTGTGCATATTTGTCCTCTGTTTTGGGTAATGCATGTCCTCTTTTTTGGCAATTCACAAGTGGCCACCCTATGCCAGAATCACATGGGAACCTTTACTTGCTGATTAGTGGCACGTGGGTGTATATAGTACAGATGCAGATGACCAGTTGACCACACGCCTCCACCTGCCATGTGTTAAAAAATTCTCCATAGGCCTGGTAGGACAATACAAATATAACCGGCCTACCAAGTGGTTATGTGTACCCCGTGGTAAGTTTCCACTTGAAAAATGGTAATATTTATTTATTTATTCATTCATTCTTTCATTTCATTGCTTACGCTAGCTCAGCTTGTCTGAGTGTGGAAAGCTAAGCAGGGTCAGGCCTAGTTATTACTTGGATGGGAGACCCCTCCTCTAGTCTCCTGCATTGAGCAGCGGGTTCAACTCGATAGCCTTGTAGGCTCCTTCCAACTCCATGATCTATGAAATCTATAATCTATTTCTATACCACCCGATAGCCGAAGCTCTCCGGGCGGTTTACAACAGTGCCTAAACAAGGCCATAATACAATAAAAATGATAAAAGTATCTAACAATTAAAAATTTAAAGCAGTTTGAAAAATTTAAAAACAATTCAGCAGCAAAACACTATTTAACACAGTATGGACCTGTTAAAAACACCTGACATGAGTGTCCCCAACAAGCCATTAGAATAAAATGGAGAGGAGGAGGAGGAGGAGGATTATGTAAGCCGCCTTGGGTTCCTTGCAGGAAAAAAGGCGGGGTATAAATATAATAAATAAATAAAATTAAAATTAAAATAAATAAATAAATAAATAAGCCTAGACATCCTTAAACGCCTCAACATAGAGGGCTGTCTTAGCCTGGCACTGAAAAGAGGACGAAGTCGGCGCCAGGTGGGCCTCAGTGGGGATATCATCCAGGGATGTTGAGGAGTCCTTGGCTTCGAGTCACGAGTCGAGTCACGAGTCTTTGGACCCGAGTCTCGAGTCCGAGTCTGCCGAGTCCTTGGTCCAAAATGGTGACTCACGAGTCACTCCCAAAGCTGACTCCACGAGTCCCTATTAAAATCAATGGGGGGGGGGGTTCCCAACAAAATAAGGCTACTTCAGAGGTGTGGCTTAAATAAATTCTAGGCACAACAAGTGTGCCTTTTTATTTCAAAACTCTGCCACTGATTTTGGCAAGAACAGACCGGGCAGACAAACCCAAAATGTCTGAAAGGCTGCATTTTAGGGAAATTATTTTAAAAAATAAACATGCTGTACTTCCTAAAACCTATCCATGTTGCATTTGAGGAACACGATTTTGGAACACGAGTCCTTGGTCTCGAGTCCCGAGTCGAGTCTCGAGTCCCATTAAAAATATTGGGACTCGAGTCCGACTCGAGTCAGGGGGGGGACTCAGTCCGACTCACGAGTCGAGTCCTCGAGTCCGAGTCCCCATCCCTGATATCATTCCACAGTTGGGGGACAACCAGTGAGAAGGCACTCCCCCCTTGTTGCTGCCCTCCAAGCCTCCCTCAGAGGAGCCACTTGGAGGAAGGCCTCAGATGTTGAACTTACTGGTAATAACCAGTAGCTACTTGGAACATGCTGGTACGACAGAAACCAGGCTCTTTCATAGATTCACAGATCATAGAGTTGGAAGGGGCCTACAAGGCCCTCGAGTCCAACCCCCTGCTCAATGCAGGAAACTAGAGGAGGGGTCTCCCATCCAAGTAATAACCAGGCCTGACCCTGCTTAGCTTTCCACGCTCAGACAAGCTGAGCCAGCATGAGCCACAGGCCTGTATAGATTAGTTGCAATTTAGTTACAGCTTTTCCCTGGCAGGGCAGGGGTTTCTTATTCATCTGATGATATGGGAAGTTAATGAAAGGAGAATCCAGGAATTTTTAACTCCCTTTTAGGAACATAGGAAGCTGCCCAGTACTGAGTCAGACCTTTGGTCCATCTAGCCCAGTATTGCCAACACTGATTGGCAGTGGGTCTCCAGGGTTCCAGGCAGGAATTTTTCCAGCCCTATCTGGAGATGCCAGCCGGGGACTGAACCTGAAATCTTCTGCATGCAAAGCATGTGCTCTACCACTGAGCTATTTTCATTTCCCCCTTTTGTTTCCCCCTGCATTTTCCTCCCTGCAGGCAAGCGGCTTTACTCCTAATTCCCCAGGGGGGCGGGGAAAATGTCTGTAGTCTCTTTGTAGGTCCCCAACAGTCAACACACAACTGGCATGGCAGGGGAAATAAGCCACAGTGACTTATGCCCCCTGCCCCGGGCCACAAACTCGCCATGTTTGATCTAAGTCAGTCTTGCTGGACCTGGTGCCCACCAGATGTTTTGGGCTTTGACTCTCATCAGACCCAGCCAGCATGGCTAATGGTCAGGAATGCTAGTTACAGCCCAAAACATCTGGGGGGGCACCAAGTTGGGGGAGGCTGGTCTAAGTTGTCCTTTTAAAAAAACTTTTCTCAGACAAAATGATGTACAAGCAATATTGCAGACCATTTAGAGCTTTGTGGGTTTTTCTTAGGACCCTGTAAATCCCAGTTTTCATCTTATATTAAAACAAGAGGAGAGAAAATGAATGGCATAACCTTCAAGATTTCAAGACATTGCTAGAAGAAATCTATTTTAATACATAAGCACGAGTCTTTCCAGTGTTGTCTTTAGGGCCAAACAACTTTTGTCTGTTCCCGTTCTAGGGCAATCAGCTCCTAAGGCAATGCAGCAATGAAAGTGGTTGCCAGATTTTTAAGCAAATGCAAGTCGAATACCAAATCCTGCAGAATTTTACATGGAACTCTTGACTCCAGGCTCTCCTGCTGCTGAGATGTGGCTTCTATTTGGATTTCCATTGTTTTCTTTATCAAAAGGTTTGTTTTGAAATGCATATCTCACACCATGCTCATGGTATTTGAGAGAAACTCCTGGCACTGCTTGGTTCAGATAATCCCTGTTCCAACACTTTCCAAGGCTAAATGCAGAGCAGGTTCATGGAAACAGCCCACGTTCATAAATCAAAACAAAAGGCATTGTTTGGCACTGCTAACTTGCAATTCTGAAAAGCTTTTCATTTAGCACTTGAGAAAGTGACCTGAAAATATAACTCCAAGATCTATGAATGGATTTGGTTAGCCCACTCCACAAATCCCTTCCCAATGCATGTGATGATTCCACACTCTCCTCAGCTATTCATCTGGCTTTTAATGATTCATCCCCTGATTTACCAATACTGGGAGTGAAGCTATTCTGAATAAAGGTTAGGAGATGACATTCTCACTAACATTATCTTTTTTTTTTGGTATTTGCATCACTGGACAATTTAAAGTGAAGCAGATTTAAGCCTCATGTGTGCCTATGTACTTAGGAGGTGACGGTGCTGGCTCCAGGCTTTGAAGGACCCTTGGGCAAGATGGTCTCAGTGAGACCCCTCTCTGAGTGGTCCACCTCCCCCTCGTTACTGTTGCCACTGCCCATTCATTTGTTGTTTCCTTTGGGCCCAACTGGTACCCTCTCCCAGATGGAGTGAAGACAAGGTGTGAGAGGTTACTGTTCCTCGTTCTGATTCCCCTCACTTTCCGCTTGTTCACAATGGGCAGGTAAACAGGGAGCGACAGGAAGGAGGAGAAGGAGCAGGGTCGGGAGGCTCCAGCAATTGGCGGTGGGTCCCCTACTGGGGTGTGCACCTTGGCAGGTGCCCAATGATGCTGACCTCTGACGCTGGAAAGTCACGGTTCAAAATCAAAACTTCATATTCTTCTTAACCTATTGTACATTTTTTATGTTTATAAATGTTTCCTTTGAGTTCAGCAGACCTCTGTAGCCTTTCACAATACTAGTGGTTTCCATTCTGCTAGTGGAAGACCAACATTGAATCCAGCCCTCCATATACATCGTTGGCAATGTTGGACAACTTTCTACTATAAATCTTTTTTTTTTTTTTAAAGACTAATTTGCTGGGGGAAGAGGTATTGGCAGTGACTAATACTGCTTCCCCTTTCAGGGTTCATTTAATAGAAACTTTTTCATCTGTTTAGAACCAGACTTCCTAAACACCTCTTGCTTGCACAGGGCCTGTGTCAGATTTACAACAATGCTGAGCACCCTAGAGCTCAGGTTGTGTCGTTCATGACTCTCTTTAAAAGCACGGGCACGAAGTTTCTGCAGAGAAGAAAAAGGGCGAAGGAGTTTAGAATAGCCCTCTCTCATACCTGCTGGGCACACCTTCCGTGTGTTACAAAGGGGAAGCCAAAGCAGAAGGAAGCTATAAGAAGTGAACAGCAGCATGCCTGAGAAAATGGACTTTGGCATTGTGGAAGGAAACCGTGATCTACACATCCCTTCTAGCACCAGGACCTCATGTTTCTCAAATCTCCACAAAGCAAGGCAATTATCTGTGGCCTCCCGCTCCCTCATGAAACACACATATGAGGGATACTTTATTAAATCCTAAACTTCCATCTGTTGCTAATAAGACCTCTTCTGCAGCTAAATTTGAGCAATTTAGTGATTACTGACAGGAGAAAATTGTCTCTCTGTTAGCATTCCACGGTCACTTCTCCAGCTGTTAAAGTACAGGCAGACTTTTCACTTCTGTTGCTTTGATGGTTTTCATTAAGCCTCTTTTATTTGTACTTCAGTTAAAATATTTCAGCAAGTCATTCTTTACCAGCTGGTCTTTGGATTCCTGGCTTGCCATTATGTCCACAAGTGACTAGCAGGGATGTTGAAGAGTCCTTGGTCTCGAGTCACGAGTCGAGTCACGAGTCTTTGGACCCGAGTCTCGAGTCCGAGTCCGAGTACTTGGTCCAAAATGGTGACTCACGAGTCACGAGTCACTCCCAAAGCTGACTCCACGAGTCCCTATTAAAATCAATGGGGGGTTTTCCCAACAAAATAAGGCTACTTCAGATGTGTGGCTAAAATAAATTCTAGGCACAAGTGTGCCTTTTTATTTCAAAACTCTGCCACTGATTTTGGCAAGAACAGACCAGGCAGACAAACCCAAAATAACCAGGCAGGCAGAGGAGGCTGGGAACCCCAGACAGGCAGGCAGAGGCCCCCATTCTGGAACGGTGAGGTCTCATCACAATTCCACCCTCACTGAACACCCGTTCCACCGGTGATGAACTTGCTGGAACCAGAAACACACTCAGAGCAGCCACACAGAGTAATCTCAGGTCCTTCTTCTGCCTCTCCCAAGTACGCAACACATCAATCAAAATAAATCTTGACACACTGTTGGGGCTGCACTCCTGGTAGCTGTCCATAGTGGCCGAGCAGCGGCACACCTCGCTTCCATGCGCTCTTCGCCGGTAATCATGCTCCTCTCCACTCCTTCTGGCACAGCCCAGGGATGTTGAAGAGTCCTTGGTCTCGAGTCCCGAGTCGAGTCTCGAGTCCCATTAAAAATATTGGGACTCGAGTCCGAGTCGAGTCAGAGGGGGGACTCAGTCAGACTCACGAGTCGAGTCCTCGAGTCCGAGTCCCCATCCCTGGTGACTAGATTGCCTCAAATTTCCCTACAATAATAATGCATCTGTCCTTGGATCCTCTTTACCGTAGAGGACCTGACAGTGACTCTGTGTTGTGCAAATGTGCCAACTTAATGGACCACCTGCTACTGTGGCTGTAATTCTCTGGGCCATGTTTCTGGCCCCAACTATAGTGATCCCTCAGAACCTGCAGATGAGCATCCACCAAATCTTCCCAAAGGAAATGTTACTGGGACAGAACTCCCCATCATTCAGTATTCTCATTCTTAGCTGTTAGTATCCTGACAATCCTTTATATCCCAGAGGAATAGGAAGACACAACCATATGTGTGATGGGGAGGAGGAGGAGGAGGAGGAGGAGGAGGAGGAGGAGGAGGAGGAGGAGGAGGAGGAGGAGGAGGAGGGAGAAAAGGCATTTCTGTCCTAATGAGCCACAGCTGAGGCATCAGAAAAGAAATGATAATTTCTTATTAATTACTTATTATATCAGTTTCTTTTTTTTTTTTTAATTTTTTTTTTTTTTAAACAATACAAAGAAAATAACATACACACATAACTAATATTGTGCTCCCATCACCATGGGACCAAACAATCCAATAACTCTATAATTGTTCATTATTCCAAAAATACAATATATCTTGACAGGGTAAACTCCCTTTCCCCCTTTTAAACACATATTCCAAAAATAAACCCCAAATATCCTTAAAATTATTTTTCTTTAATTGACCCCTTTTGCATTTAATATTACAAGTCAACATATCATTCAAAGCCATATCCCATACTTCCTTATACCATTCAGTAATAGTGAAAACTTGCTGGATTTTCCATTTCCTTGCTATCATTAGTCTACCTGCCGTTAACAAATTTATGATTAATTCTTTAACATTTTGTGAACCAATCACCTTTTCCGTTATTGTTAGCAAAGCTAGTTTAGGGCATACCTCTAAATCAACTCCAACAATTTCTGATATTTCCTCAAAAATCATTTTCCAAAAATCCATTACATTTTTACAACTCCACCACATATGAGCATATGTACCCAATTCCTGACATCCTCGCCAACACATTGGAGAACATTTATTATCTATTCTATTTAATCTCACCGGAGTCAAATACCATCTCCAAATTAGCTTATAAAAATTCTCTTTGATTCTTATAAACATATTTTTCAATATTTGCCTGTCCCAAATCTTGTTCCACTCATCCTTTGATGTTTCCTCTTCAAACTCTGTATCCCAAACTATTTTAAGATTTTCTGCTTGCTCTTCTGATTTCTGCAACATTTTATATAACATCTTTGTAAGACCCCTAGCTGATGCATTTCCTTCTACAAGTTCTCTAGACATAACCACCTGCTCAAATGCAGTGAAATCCCTTTCATGCTCATGTCTTCTCTTCCATTTCTTACCCCATTGTACTAATTGAATTAAATTTAACCAAGAAATTCTTCCTGCCCCAACCCTATCAATTATTTGCTGTCTTGTCTCCATTTTTTCCAGCCAATCCATTAAAGTTATCACCTTTTTCTCTCTAAAAATTCGTTCTAAATGTCTAACATTCTCGGGAAAATCTTCCATAACCACCACTGGAGTAAGCGGGGATATACCTGGTAAAAATATTTCCTTATTTCTACCCCAAATTTCTAACATATTTTTTAAAAAGGGATTTCTAATCTTTTTGTCATAATATGTCCTTGTTTTGTAAATAAAAATTTATCCACCCTATTACCCAATTCAAATGCTTCTATTTCCCACCACATAAAATCCAAGATGCTAAATTATTGACAGCAATTTTAGCTAGAAGAATGAATAGTTTTCTAACTAAGTATATAGGGTTAGATCAATGTGGTTTCATTCAAGGAAGACAAATGGCAGACTTAACAAGAAGGGTTCTGAATATAATATATTTAATAAAGAAAAATAATTTGAAAGCTGGGGTTCTTGCACTGGATATTTTTAAAGCCTTTGATTGTGTGGAATGGCCTGCATTAAAGATGTTAATAAAAACTATGCGGTTTGGAGAAAAGTTTATAGGTATTACTAATCAATTATATACTCATAATGTTACGTCGGTTAATTGGGATAAATCGGAGATAATGACATTTAATTATAGTAAACTGGAGGAAAGGGGATTTAAACAAAGGAAAGTTGAGATCAGCTCCAACGATTTCTGATATTTCCTCAAAAATCATTTTCCAAAAATCCATTACATTTTTACAACTCCACCACATGTGAGCATATGTACCCAGCTCCTGACATCCTCGCTAACACATTGGAGAACATTTGTTATCTATTCTATTTAATCTCACCGGAGTCAAATACCATCTCCAAATTAGCTTATAAAAATTCTCTTTGATTCTTATAAACATATTTTTCAATATTTGCCTGTCCCAAATCTTGTTCCACTCATCCTTTGATGTTTCCTCTTCAAACTCTGTATCCCAAACTATTTTAAGATTTTCTGCTTGCTCTTCTGATTTCTGCAACATTTTATATAACATCTTTGTAAGACCCCTAGCTGATGCATTTCCTTCTATAAGTTCTCTAGTCATAACCAACTGCTCAAATGCGGTGAAATCTCTTTCATGCTCATGTCTCCTCTTCCATTTCTTACCCCATTGTACTAGCTGAATTAAATTTAACCACGAAATTCTTCCTGCCCCAACCCTATCAATTATTTGCTGTCTTGTCTCCATTTTTTTCCAGCCAATCCATTAATCTTATCACCCTTTTCTCTCTAAAAATTCGTTCTAAATGTTTAACATTCTCTGGAAAATCCTCCATAACCACCACTGGAGTAAGCGGGGATATACCTGGTAAAAATATTTCCTTATTTCTACCCCAAATTTCTAACATATTTTTTAAAAAGGGATTTTCTAATCTTTTTGTCATAATATGTCCTTGTTTTGTAAATAAAAATTTCTCCACCCTATTACCCAATTCAAATGCTTCTATTTCCCACCACATAAAATCTTTTCTAACAATAATATCCATGATATATCTAAGTTGATTAGCTATATAATACCATTTTAAATTAGGGAGACCAAGTCCCCCTATTTTTTGAGCTTTATACCATCTATTCTTAGTAATCCTTGATTTTTCCCCCCATTACAATAGCTATTTAACATTACTTGCCACTCTTTAATTTCTTTCTCTGATATCTTATATGGTATCATTCTAAATAAAAAATTAAACTTCGGTAAAATCTTCATTTTAATCAAAGCTATCCTACCAAACCACGATAATCCCAATTTTTTATAATCCTCTATTTGATTTTTAACTTCATCTTTTAGTTTTTAAAATTACATTCCCCTATTTTATCCAAATCTTTTAATATATCAATACCTAAATATTTAATTATATTTTTTATCTTTATATCCACTCCCCTTTGTTTAAATCCCCTTTCCTCCAGTTTACTATAATTAAATGTCATTATCTCCGATTTATCCCAATTAACTTTTAACCCTGTTACTTCTCTAAATTCATCTAAATGTTTCTCTATCCAATCCCAATTTTCTATAGGCCGTTCTAATGTTAACAAGATATCATCTGCAAAAAGGTTTATCTTACATTTGGTCTCTATTCCTATCCCCAATAATTTCTTCTCCTGTCTTATCGAATTCGCTAACAATTCCATAACTAACACAAATAATACTGGGGAAAGGGGACAACCCTGTCTAGTTCCCCGACCTAGGCTAATAGTTTCTGTTATTCCATCGTTTACAATTACCGACGTGACATTATGAGTATATAATTGGTTAGTAATACCTATAAATTTTTCTCCAAACCCCATAGTTTTTATTAACATCTTTAATGCAGGCCATTCCACACAATCAAAGGCTTTAAAAATATCCAATGCAAGAACCCCCCGCTTTCAAATTATTTTTCTTTATTAAATAAATTATATTCAGAACCCTTCTTGTTAAATCTGCCATTTGTCTTCCTTGAATAAACCCACATTGATCTATCCCTATATACTTATTTAGAAAACTATTCATTCTTCTAGCTAAAATTGCTGTCAATAGTTTAGCATCTTGATTAATTAATGATATTGGTCTATAAGAACCTGGTTCTGCTAAATCCTTCCTTGGTTTCGGGATTAAAATGGTCAAGGACTGTTTCCATGACGGGGGGATCTCTCCCCCCTGTAAAATATCATTAAACAACCGTTTTAACTTCGGAATTAACATTTTTTTAAAGACTTTATAATATTCCGCCCCCAGACCATCCAGTCCTGGCGTTTTCCCCTGTTTTAATTTATTTATAGCACTTTCTATTTCAATTTCTGTGAATGGTTGCTCCATTTTCTCTCTATCTTCATCCTGGATTTTTATTTTTAAATTTTTCTCGATATATCTTCTACTCTCAGCTTCCGACCATTTTCCTGCCTTATATAACTCTGTGTAATATTCATGAAAAATTTTCAATTTATCCTTTACTAGATTATATTCTTTACCCCTCTTATCCTTAATCATCCCCACTAAGCTTTTTTCTTTTTCTTTTTTTTGTGCTAATCTAGCCAACATTTTAGAGTTTTTATTACTATTCTCAAAATACTCCCTTTTTGTGTAAATCAAATTCCTTTGTACCCTGTCCAGTTCTTTATTCTCCAATTCTTTCCTTTTACCCTGTAATTCTGCAAAAATCTTTTTATCCCTCTTCTCTAAATACTTCTTTTCCAAATCCCTAATCTCCCCCTCTAGCTTTTGATAAAAAACTTCTTGTTGTTTCCTCAAATTTATTGCCTCTCTCAATCCTATTCCTCTCATTACACTCTTCATTGTATCCCATATTATCGCTTCAGTACATTCTTCTGTTTGATTAAATTCCCAAATTTCCCTCAATTCCTTCTCTATTTTCTCTGTTAAATGTTTATAACGAAAAATATTACAATTCAATCTCCATCTTTTCGCTTCTCTATAATCCTTATGTATCTTCAAATCCATGTTAACCAAAGCATGATCTGTAACTTTATCACTCCTATCTCTGTGCCCAGGACCCTTGACAACAGTGTCCTGGACACAAAAATAAAATCTATCCTAGAATAATTCTTATTTGCTGATGAGTAAAATGTATATCTTTCCTCATTCCCCTTGACCCCTCTCCAAACATCTAGCAACCCTTCCTTACTAATTAACTTATTCAAGATCGTTAGATTATTTCTCTGATCTTCTCTCGTCGGATTGGATTTGTCTTTTCTTCTATCCAATACCATGTTAAAGTCCCCAGCCATAATAACCCTTTGATTTTGAAAATTACCCATTTCTTTAAACACATGTTGATAAAATTCTCCTTGATTTTGATTGGGAGCATAAACATTAACAATAACATATTCTTCCCCTCCCAAGGTCCCATACATTATAATATATCTACCTGTATCATCCTTTTTCACCTTTAGAACATTAAAACCACAATTCTTTGAAATTATAATTGCTACTCCTCGCGATTTAGATGATCCACATGCTATCTCATATATTCTAGACCACCTCAATTTCAATTCATTGACTCCTTTCCTTGCCTGGTGCGTTTCTTGCAAGAATATAATATCTGCCTTATCCTTTTTAAGAAGTGCTTCTATTCGCCTTCTCTTAGTAACTGACCCTAGCCCCTTAACATTTAAAGTTGAAATTCTTAACTTATAATCCATCTATTAACAACATTTTTTCTTTTTTGGTCCCCAAAAGTGAAATAATACACAATAACATACCCCTTAACCCACCCCCACATTCATCTAAACTATCCCCCCTGCTTAGCCAGGGCAACTTGCCCCACCCTAAACCTACCCACCTATCCCAGGGGGGGGGGAAAGGACCCATCACCAGCCCGAACAGCAGCCCCTCATTCCCTCCCGGATAACTTCTTTATAAAACATTTTCTATTTCTTTTTTCTTCTCGTGTTGAAACGACCTCTTATACAATTCCTCCACTGGCTCCTTCTTCTTCCAGTTGACCCATCGATTCTGGACCCTCCGCATCATCATGAAGCCCCAACTCTCCCAGCAGGCCCATACCTTGATCACATGATGAAATCTTGTATCTCTTACTGTTCCACACAAAAGTAAGAAAAACTGGGTAACCCCAATTGTATTGTAATCCCTTTCTGATCAAGACTGCTGTACACGGTTTAACACTTCGCCTCCACTTTATTGTTTGCTGACAAAGATCATTGTAGATTTGCAAAGTAGCCCCCTTGAAAGCTACTTGACCTTTCTTTCTAATCTCTTTCATGAAGACATCCTTCTTGTATAAATTTGCAAATTTCAGTACAACATCTCTGGATGTCATACCACGCCTTAATACTCCCACTCTATGCACAATCTCAATGTCCATATCATCCCAAAAAATTGTTTCTCCAGAGACAGCTTCATTCATCCATTCCAAAATACTGCCTCTTAACTTATATCCAGTCTCCCCCATCTCCATGGGGAAGCCTCTGATCCGAATGTTGGAACGACGTTGCCTGTCTTGCATGTTAATCATCTGTATTTCCATCTCATTAAATTTCATTTCATACTTTTCAAAACTTTTTTCATCCTTCACCTGGAGTTTTTCCACTTTATCCACTCTAGCTTGCAGCTCTTTAACTTGAACCCCTAATTGATCTATGGAATTTCGCATTTGCTTCATATCCTCTTGATGCAGATTTTGAAATTTCTCAATTGCTTCTATTTGTTTCTGCTGGCCTGCTTCCATAGAGCTTTGAAACTGTGATAGAATTTTCTCCCAATCTGGTGCTGCCCCTTTAAGCTTGGCTGGAGATATTGACTTTGGCTTGGCACCAGCAGGGAATTTGCCAGCTGAATCCGCCATTTTTCCGCCCTTCCCCCTCGCTGTCTCGAAACTTTCACTACCTCGTGGCTTCTTATCAGGACCCTGTTGCACAGTTTGATAAGAACATTCAATATCTTTAGTGTCAAGGATCCTAATTAGCCTTTTCAAACTGTTATCCGAGGGATGCGCCCGATCGCGTTTCCAAAGAGGGGGTAGGGACTTTTTCACCCGTCTGGAGCTCATAAACAATCCAGAGCGAAGCACATCAAAAGAAAGCTATTCTTGTTATTTCTTTATTAGCTCTATATCTGCATACTTTCCAGAAAGCAAACAGCAAAGGAATTTAAACTCACGCTTTGTCTCTCCTGTGTATTTGCAGATGTTTTCAAATCATTCCGGGAGCTCGGCAGAAAAGCTACTGCTCCATAGCCAGCGCAGGCTCCTCCCCCATTATATCAGTTTCTATGCCGCCATTGAACAGAAATTCCCTGGGCAGTTTACATAAAACAAAAACACAAAAAATACAACTCAGAACAACCATAAAACATTAAAAGGAAAAGAGTTCTTTAAAGCCAGTTAGCAAGTCTAAAATTAAGTCTAAACAGCCTGGGAATTTATTTATTTTTAAGTGTTTGGTTGGTGCCAAAAGGGCAACAAAGTTGGTGCCAGGCAGACTGCTCTGGAAAGCATGTTTCACAACCCGGGTGCCACCACCGAGAAGGCCCTCTCTCTGGTAGTCACCTGCCTCACCTTAGATGGCAGTGGCACCTACATAAGACCCTCTACTGAAGATCATTCAGAAATCTATCCATGTCTATCTTGAAGGTGAGTATATTTGCTGCCCACAAGTGTTCCAGAGAGACTATTCCAGAAAAGTAGTCATTTTAGTCTGTTGTAGCAAAACAATAAAGAGTAACAGATTTATTATTCCAGAATCTGGTGCATCTGATTGTTTAGCAGTGCAATCTTATACATGTTTACCAGAAGTAAGCACCACTGAGTCTAGTGGGGTTCACTTTCAGATAAGTTGATATATGACTGCAGCATTAATAACTTTGTTTTTTATATCCAATGTAGATTTGTTAGTAACTGGGTTCAGGCAACACAATAACCCACACTCAAAGGTTGAGTATGGGTTGTAGTTGAACCGTGGGTTGTTGTTGAAATGTAGGTTATAGTGTTGTCTGAACCCAGCTGTGCTACCAAACCATGGTTTGTTAACCATGAAGAACCCACAAAGAGAACCCATGGTTTGTTGTTGGATTGTGAACTGTGGGTTGTTCGTGGTTAACAAACCATAGTTTGTTAGCACAGCTGGGTTCAGACAACACAATAACCCACATTTCAACAACCCACAGTTCAACAACAACTCACACTCAACCCATACTCAACCCTTGAGTGTGGGTTATCATGCTGTCTGAACCCAGCCAATGTCCAATTTGTAGCTATTAGTTTTGTAAACTATGAACAGCTCTTCTTTCTCAACTGTGGCACCTTTTCTGTGCTGTTTTTCTCTTGAAATCTATTTTTCCCTAAGCCAAATAGGCTGCACTCTTCTAAGCTTTGCTTATAAATCATAATTCGAAGACGCTGGGAGCACAACTCAGTGGAGGGTGCCACAGTGGTATAATAGTTACACAACTATAGTTACACAATAGTTACACAACTAAGGGGATCTTAGGGGCATGAAGCTTGGGGTTATTTTATTTTAAAAATTTTTTGTAAAAGTACATTAATTAATTTTAATTAATTTAAATGTCTCTGTGTGTTCGAAGCCTGCAATACCGCTGTCAGTCAACACGCATAGCTTTTGAAGCCAGGAGGAAGTAGACTGAGGGACAGTTATAAACCTTCACCCTCCCCTGCTGTGGGGCAGGCCCCCCTCAGGTGAATGGAGTGTGCAGACCCCTCCCTCAGCAGGCTGTAGGGGTGCATCATGGCAAGGGCAAAAGTGCTGTGCTCAAATCTAACAGCTGCGTAACTTTCCTTGAAGTCTGTGCTGTTTCAGACTACGGGCTATTTTTCCAACCTGTGTGAAACTCAGTCTGTTCGCTGGTTAAAACTCGCTAGAGATTAGTGCTGCATTCTTGCCATTATTCTGCGAGAAAGAGAGGGGGAGCGTAACCCTACATGTAGCAAGAACATAAATTAAAAGCCCAACCAAGCATTTTCCCTGTTTTTCATGGTAATCGCCAAAAGTGTTCTTTTTACCACAGATGTTGTGTCCATATGGTTTATATTCTCCCTGCCTACTCTCTTCATTTTCTGCAGATCCTTAGGCAGCCAAAAAATCCGCCACTAATACTATAGATTAGTGTTGGGTTATCACAGTAGAATTTAATGTTGTGTGGAACCAAGACAGTGCTACCTCTGGCAATGTTCTGCAATTATCTTAACAAGAGGCTTCCCCAAAACCTGCTTCATTGAGCCTGTGAAAGGGATAGCATTTAAAAAGTCCTCCTAAGGTCTAGTTCTCATTGAGGTGGTAAACATGTACTGGGCTGTACAATTTCCAGACCAGTGCCAGGTTTGAGGGGGACCTGGGCAAAATGCGCTCTGCCTTTCTATAGGGAGAGGTCATCGCTCAGGGGTAGGGTACATGCTTTGCATGCAGAATGTCCCAGGTGAATAAACGATCAGGTAGCAGGTGATGTGAAAAGACTTCTCAGGTGACAGGAAAGATCTCTGCCTGAGACCCTGGAGAGATGCTGATGATCAAATTGCATAAATACTGGGCTAGATGAACCAATGGTTAGATTCAATAAAAGGCAACTTCATAAAGTTCATAATTATTTTTGTGAAGGAGCTTTCAGTCACAGGAGGCCCAGCTTCTGCAATCTGAAGTGGCACAGCCACTCAGTGAAAACCAGGCCTAGGGAATTGGTTAACTAGTTTCTTCCTTTCAACAAAAACAACCCCATACATAACAACAGAATGTGCTCCTGGAAAACACAGTTCTAGAAAGACATACACCCGTGAAAACATTAGTCAGGGTTATGTTAGAAAAGTGGACATGGTATATTTACAAAGTGAAAGAAAAAAGTTCCATCATACACATGCAATCAACAAAGCTGTATATAGCACACATTGTTAGATTTATTAATCTCTCTGCTCTCCTAACCTTGCCCATCTGCCAATTGCTATTTTAGCCAGAGAACCTTGAAGAGCTGTGTCGCTTCTTGGTTTAGTTGTATGTCTGGCGCCGCCATATCTTCTCTTCTCCTTGGCTTGAGTCTCATCCCTGATGTGTATTCTCAGGTGCAAATTCCCGATGTACAAATGAAAGAAGAGTTTCTTCGATTAATAAGGGGTACCAAGAGTAGCAAATTCATGAGACATCTGATATCTCGGGTGCCCTAAAGGTCATGAGAAGCATCAACCTAGCCAAGGGAGGAAGGGATAGATAGCCTTATATGTAACTAAAGACAGATACTTACCGTACTATGTTCAAAGAAATGTCTCTGATTGGTTATTGCCATGTTCAAATTAATGTACGTGATTGGTTAGCATGTTTAAGCGAACACATTTGATTTGCTGAAAATGAATGAACCAATGAGTGTAAAAGCATAAAAAGACCTGCATGTTTCCTTTTCCCTTTGTTCAGCTTCTGATCCTGGCGCGAACCACAGGGCTGAGCCTTTTTGCTAAAATAAAACTTTGAAAATTCACTTCTGGTGTGCTGCTTCCCTTTCCTCGAGTATTGGCTCTCCGGGAGAGGACTCTGAGCATATTTTTGCAACAGTAACATGCAAGGTAGATGAAGGGAATTCTCACATAACATTTCAAGATTCTGTTCTGCGTGGTATTCAGATACCATTAATGAAAACTAGCTTTATGAGGCTTTCAATAAATATAATAAATAAACGCATCAGTGTGGGAAGAAGTTCCAATACAAGATGGGAAGTTAGGCCCTTTAGTTGCCAGGCCGTAACTCAAGGAAATATAACATTATTTTCATCTCCTCCTACTCTGAATGACTGAAATTTCAGGACAGCCTTTTACAGGCTCTGCTACTTTGGAGGGAAGAGCACCCAAGGCTGATGCTGTTATGGAAGGCTTAGAAGACACTCTAGTCAGAAAGCTAAAGAAGAACTTTATTGTCTCTCCAAAACAAGAGCAGAACAGTAAGAGGACTAACCCTGAACAGCCCTGCACAGCCCGAGCTTGGAAGCTAAGTAGGGTCGGGCCTGGTTAGTGCTTGGATGGGTGACCACCTTGGAATACCAGGTGCTGTAGGGAGGGACCATTGCTCGGTGTGATAGAGCACATGCTTTGCATGCAGAAGGTCCCAGGTTCAATCCCCGGCCTCCTGGTAGGGCTTAGAAAGAATCCTGCCTGAAACCCTGGAGAGCCGCTGCCAGTCAGTGTCGACAATACTGGGCTAGATGGACCAAGGGTCTGACTCCGTATAAGGCAGGGATGTTGAAGAGTCCTTGGTCTCGAGTCACGAGTCGAGTCACGAGTCTTTGGACCCGAGTCTCGAGTCCGAGTCCTTGGTCCAAAATGGTGACTCCCGAGTCCCGAGTCACTCCCAAAGCTGACTCCACCACGAGTCCCTATTAAAATCAATGGGGTTTTTCCCCCAACAAAATAAGGCTACTTACGGACCCATCGCTAGAATCTACACAATTTTCTTTAGAATTTCCTCCTTTTAAAATTTTCTTTTTGTAAATTTTTATCCTGGAAGACAATCTTACTCGGTCACGAGTGATCGCCTGATGATGATGACTACCTTAGTTTTAATGCATGGAACCAACTTTTTGAAACACACCCTCTGTTAAACTCATGTCCCACTTCAAAACCTACCAACTTAGTAAATAGAATGCTTGGAAACTAGCCTCCTCTCTGTAGCTGTTAGTCTTGATGTACGACATTCTGTGTTTGCAAGTAGGCATTTTCCCTTCAGGTATAATGGCATTCACCACATGAACATGCCATTCAACACTCATAGGATGCTGCTGTGCTATGTTTTTTTTACTGACAGAGACTCCAAGATCTCAGCAGGTATATTACCCGCCATCTGCTACCTCAGATCCTCTGACAAGAGACACCAGTGACTGAGTCTAGGACAGGGGTGAGCAATACACAAACCATACACCACATGTAGCCCTCCATGGCCATTTGTGCATGCCCTCCCCCCCCCCCCACGCACGTTGCCACTGAAGGCCCCAGGGTGTTTGGCAGGCTGGTGGGAGCCCCGTGCTGCATGGAAAGAGGGTGCATGAGAAGTCATCCCCATGTGCCCTCTTTCCCTAAAAATCACTGCAATGGGGCGAGATTAAAGCCTCCACCCCACTGCAACTATCTTTAGCAGCATCACTGCGATGGGAGGAGGCTCAGTGATATCTCTGGGATGGGGGTGAGGTGACGTTAAAGCCTCACCCCAGCAATCTGCAGTAGGATTTGGGGGCGGGCTGTATGCATGCATGCATGCATGCATGCCTCTATGTGTGATGTGTGCATGTGTGCATGTGTGCATACCCCTACAGCTTATGCATTCCTTGACCCAAGAGAAGTTGTCCACCTCTGTTCTAGCACCTCCTACTTACAAGGCGTGTACTCTCCCACTGAGATGTAGCACCTCTTCAAGTTGCTAAAGCGGGCAAGGAGCTCTTTTCTTTTCCAGGACCACCTCCACTGTACCTTATTCTCCCCAAGCTATGCAATAAATACAAAATGCATCTATACTCTTACTTATTTATTTATTATTTATTTATTTACAGCATTTTTACCCCACTCTTCAGCCAAAAAGGGGTCCCAGAGTGGCTTACAAAGATTAATATTAGACAGTCCCTGCCCTTAGGTTTACAATCTAGAAGACATGACACAAAAGGAAGAGGGATTGGGAGGGAGGAGGAAGA
Source organism: Shinisaurus crocodilurus (assembly GCA_021292165.1). NCBI lineage: Eukaryota > Metazoa > Chordata > Lepidosauria > Squamata > Shinisauridae > Shinisaurus > Shinisaurus crocodilurus. The sequence goes on along the minus strand of JAHFWL010001296.1, from coordinate 126,321 downwards.
AAGCAAAACTCAGGCACCAGTTCTTAGTTACAAGGTTCTTAAATATCTTTTTTTTCTTTTCTCTTGCAGGGAAGGGCAAAACAAGCTCCCCGCAGCTGTTCCTTCTTTGGCCAATGTATGGGGTCAGGCTGGTCTCCTCCTTGCCATGATGTTAATTCTATTCAGGGTAAGTGCTATGTCTATACTTACCCTGCATAGACATAATCAATCTGCTTAAAAGTTTGCCACTCCACCCAAGAAGTTGTGGAACTAAAAATAATCACATACCGGTATGTACAGAAGGAAGTCTCATTAGCAGATTATCCTATATTCCTATCATTCTTTTATCATTATGCACTGAATGCCTAGCATTTCAAAGCACCGATGATGATGTTACTCTTAATGATTAAATGCATGGTACTCCGAATGTGCTTGGAATTGATTATGCTCTGTTTGACGGTTTCATATATTTGCAATCCATTCGTTCCTTGAAGGAAAGATGAACCAGACCATAAAATTTACTGAACTGTCACTCTAATGTGCCCTTAATTAGCAACTTATAGAGTATGTGGATTTCACAAGCAGAGATAATAACTTGCAAAGCTTGAGTTACTTTATTATATGATCTCTGGTTAAAGCATTACAGATTATTAATGTATGTAATCCAACTACTACCAACAGACCTAAAGCGTATAGTTCTCGCTAATTGCTGCCAGGAGAACAAACTTGTAAAATGACTCAGGAAATCCCCCCCCCCATATTTTAATATTTATGAAATGCAGCCAAGAGTCCCCAAGAGCTTTTCCGCCCATGATTAATAGTGTAGCTTGCTTTATAGAAGTGATAGGTTATTTATGTGTTGCAGGAGGCGGATGTTTGGATTGTAGGGCTCCATTGAGTTTTTGCATGAAGGTAGACAGACAGACAATGCCTGCTGTGCACAACATAGATGGCTTTGTGAGCAAGAGGTGGGATATCTGCCTTTCTTACATACATGTGTTGGATGCATCACATGTTTTCTCAGGGAGACGTAATTGGAGAGTCAGTGTGGCACAGTGGTCAGAGTATTGGACTGGGACTCAGGAGATCTAGGTTCTAGTCCCTGCTAGGCCACAAAGCTCGCTGGGTGACTTTGGGCCAGTCCCTGACTCAGCCTAACCTACTTCACAGGATTGTTGTGAGGATAAAACAGAGAGGAGGAGGAGGAGGAGGAGGAGGATTGCAGGGGAAAAGGCGGGATATAAACATAATAAATAAATACATAAATAATTCTGTGGGCTACCTTGAATTGTTGACAGTGCCAACTCTGGGTGGGCATCCCAACCTTCTCATTTGCTCACAATGGGTGAGCAAAGGGGGACTGTAGCAGTAGACTCAATCCCCACTGCTCCCGGGAAGAGAGGGTAGGCATGACGGCCGCTGCTGTTCCTCTCCTCTGTTGCTTGCCTGCCCAAGCAAGCGAGCAAGCAAGTGATCATGGGAGCAATTTGCAGCAGGGGGGCTTTTTTGAAGCACCAGGGTCACACCCTTCTTTCTCTAAATGCCCATCAGACATGGGCATTTAGAGAAAGAAGGGTGTGACCCTGGTGCTTCCACAAAAAAAATGCCCCGTGGGTCGTGAAAGATATACAGGAAGTCAGAAGTTCTAGTAAACATGGGACTTATTTATACAGCTTATGTTGATAGGATCTTAAAGGGGCTTAAGAGAAGGCCAGTGTGGTGTAGTGGTGAGAGTGTTGGACTGGGGCTCGGGAGATCCAGGTTCTAGTCCCCGCTTGGCCATGAAGCTCACTGGGTGACTTTGGGCCAGTCACTGACTCTCAGCCTAACCTACCTCACAGGGTTGTTGTGAAAATAAAATGGAGAGGAGGAGGAGGAGGAGGAGGACCATGTACACTACCTTGGGCTCCTTGGAGGGGGGAAAAAAGGCAGGATATAAATGTAACAAATAAATAATAATAAATTATTTGTGGGAGACATGCTGATTATCAGCTAATTCAGGTGAAAATGTGCAGTTGGAAAATGTGCAATTTCTCAGTTGTGTTTGGTGGTGATACAAAACAGGGCTTTTAAAAAATCTTACTTTATTGAGCCTGTTTAGAGCCACCTCCAGTATAGATTTACTGCATTCTTACAATCTGGCTTGACTGGGTAGGCAACTATAAAATGTCCTGCAAACTCCCATCAGTGCTGGCTAGCATGGCCAATGGTCAGGGATGATGGGTGTTCTCATCCAACATCTGGATGAGCCACAGGTGCCCCAACCCTGCATTAAGGGATTTCATTCATCCTGATCAACAAGACCAATGTAATCCCAGTTAATGGGACTAAGTGTGAGCTGCCAAGCCTGATTACACGGAAATAAGTCCCATTGAACTCAGTGGGAATAACTTTTGAGTTTATATTTCGAGGATCAGGCTGTAAATCATTTTAAATCCAAGTCCCTTGTCTTCTCAGGCTGATTGGCCTGTCTTATTTCCACACCACTAGGATCTCCTGTCCTGCATAGTTTTGCTATTTTATTCTGCTGCAAAGCTCACTCCTTATACCAGTGGGACCTTTGCCCCAGAATGAGTAAATAAGACCCAACAGGATAGGCTTTTACTAATATTTGCTTTCATATGTTCCTGCAAGAAAGAATTGACATCCTTGCACTGACTGGGATCCAATTTGCAATTAAAAGGAGTGAATGGGAGCAAAGTGAACAGAAGGATATTTGCATTGTTCTAAACTGCCTAGATGCATGAGCTGTAGAGTCCCCAGACAACCTGGGGATAATTCAGCACCTTTCAACTGTCACATAAAATTTCATGGAGGATGATGGCTAGCATTGTTTATCAGACATTAGCTTCACCTTTTCATCCTACTGGGGCCATCAAATGCAGAGTTGGATTAAATTTGGCAGGTTGCATTATACATGGGAAAGCAAGAAATACCACTGTATCACAATTGATTTTCCCGGAGGAATGAGCCAACCCCTAATAGTTTGATACTGACATGATAAATACATTTTCCCAACAGTGAATTTTCATATTTCAGGGAGACACGGAGAGCTGTTATGTATACAGATGAGAGTTGTTTAAATCATATTTATACTGTTGCTTGCAATCAAGCTCATCCAGATACCGGTAGATAGAGGAAGACATTGATCTGAGTTCATAATGAATGGTCAGGAAATCAAAGCAAAGAGTGCACTGTGGGATTTAGATCACCTTGTCATATTTAGATTACCTTTGCTGTTGTAAAACTAAAGCTAGTCAGTTTCAGGCCAAAGGTGGCAAAAATGCAAGCCAAGGTGTAGACCTGGTATGCACATAACAACAACCCAGAGTACAAGTTGAGTATGGGTTGTTGTTGAATTGTGGGTTGTCATTACATGCAAAACCTGCACTGTAGTTTAACTATGGGCTGTAAACTATGAACAATCCAGAGTTCACAACCCAACAACAAACAGTGGGCCAGTTTGCACAATCAAACAGCCCACGATGGGTTGTTTAAGCCATGGCTTGCCAGCTGGCATTTTACATATTTAACCCCTAACTGGGAGTTGTCGTGTCATCCAAACCCAGCCACCATGGGTTATGTGAGGGTTAAACAATGGGTTATGCGATGGTTATTCCATGGGTCTTCTTCCTGGGTTGTTTATGGTTAACAACCCATAGTTAATCATAGAATCATAGAAAAGTAGAGTTGGAAGGGGCCTACAAGGCCATCATTCAAGTCCAACCCCCTGCTCAATGCAGGAAGTTAAACCATAGTGCAGGGTTTCCACATAATGACAACCCACAATTCAACAACAACCCATACTCAACCCATACTCTGGGTTGTTGTTACATACCAGGCCGTAGTGTTGTAGATTGAGTTTGGGTTTGGATGGGAGAAACCCAACTTTATATTCTTGCTTAAGTACAAAGCTCACAGACTAGCCCTCAGGAGTCCAACTCATCAAATTATTGTGAGACTAAAATACTCTTGAGTTAGCTGGAAAGGGGACAGAATGCAAATGTAAGAAAGGAATAATGAAAATTAACATTGTTATGGATGGCTGTTTCTTTTTGTTACGTAGATTGTTTGGCTGGTGTTTCCTCAGTGGGAGTTAATGATTGGGAGATAGCTGGCAATCTTCCTTTTGTGTTTGAATGAGATAGCTGTCAGACCTTGGAGAAGTTCACCACATCCCTGCGAAGAGAAGAGGCTAATAAAAGGGTTGTGTGAAAACATCAGCTTGCTCTTTGATATAGTCATAGACAATAGCAGAGGGGGCTGAAAGCACCCTGAGGATGCAGAACCGCTCTCTGTGAATTTGATGTGGGTAGTAGATCTGCTGCCTTGTAGGAGTGCCTACACTGCTGTTTGACTCCACATGCCCTGTTATGAGTAGATATACAGTAATCAGAACCTCTGGTTATGATTGTGGGGCTCACAAGCAAGACCACAGCAGGCCCCAGCAGGTTGGTTAAGTTTGGGTTTGTGAGAAGTGAACACTAAGCCACTTGCTGGACTGACAGGATGAAAGAGAAGATGCAAATGAGGGCTTGGGTGGAGAGTGATTGGAGCCCTGATGTAAATGAGGCATGAATGGGCAGGGGCTGAAGTCTTGCAATGATCAGATTAACATTGCAAGAGAAACTCCTGAAGGGACAGGAGAGAAATTCCTGAAAAGAAATTGAAACCGCCCTGGGGAAAAGGATGGCCTCCAACCCAGGACAGGACTCCATCAGAGTCTTAAACTAATCAGGTGAGGGGATCCTACAAAGGCTTCCCCCTCTCATAACATCCATCCACCTAGCAAAAGCCCCAGCCTCACACAAAGGATAAGATACCCTCAGCAATAGGCACACAAAGGAGATTAAGGTGGCGGGCACTCATCATCATCATCATCATCATCATCATCAAAAGGAGGAAATTCTAAAGAAGATTGTGCAGACTCTTGGGTCCGTAATTGACTGTGGAGGCCAATTCTAGATCCACACAGCTTCCCACAGTGAGGACACAGGTTACCAGATGGAAGATAGTCCTGTCAAGGATTCGTTTGACGTGCTTTTCGTCTAGCACGTTGCTCCCTTTCACCTTGCACTCGGGCTTCTTCAAAGTCCATAGAACCTTTGTGAAAGGCCAACCTCCAATTAGATTGTTCATGGGCCAGAGCTTCCCAGTTTTCGATGTTTATATTGCATTTTTTTAGATTAGCCTTATGAACATCTTTAAACCGTTTATATTGACCACCAATATTCCACTTTCCATCCTTGAGTTGGGAGTAAAGTAGCTGCTTTGGGAGACGGCAGTCAGACATTCGAACAACATGACCGGTCCACTGAAGTTGGTGTTGAAGGATCATTTTTTCAACGCTAGTAGTCTTTGCTTCTTCCTGTACACTGACATTTGTCCGCCTATCTTCCCAAGTAATTTGCAGGATTTTCCGGAGGCAACGTTGATGAAATCTTTCAAGGAGGTGGAAATGACGTTTATAGATAGTCCATGTTTCGCAGGCATACAATAAGGTTGGCAATACAATGGCTTCATAAACCAGTGTTTTGGTCTTCTTACAAATATCCCGATCCTCGAACACTCTATGTTTCATTCGAGAAGAATGAAAAGGAAAAAGGAGGTTATACCTTCTTCTGGAAAGGACTACCTGAGCAGAATACATGGAGTAGGCTTTGCCATCAAAAATGAGCTAGTGAACTCTTTGTCAGAAGTTCCTACTGGCATTAACGAACGCCTGATAACTCTTCGATTAAAGCTTGCCAATAACCAGCAGGTAACTATTTTGAGCGCTTATGTGCCAACGTTAGATGCTGATGAAGACATCAAGGAAAGTTTTTATACCCAGTTGGACACTCTCCTGTCAGAGATACCTAAGGAGGATAAAAATTATCCTCCTGGTCGATTTTAACGCAAGAGTTGGGCGTAAATTTGATTTATGGCCAGAAACCATTGGAAAAGACGGAGTTGGTAATAGCAACCCGAACGGACTCTTACTTTTGTCTATATGTGCAGAGCATAATCTCACTATTACAAACACGCTCTTTCGACAAAAGAATAAGTTTAAAATATCATGGCAGCACCCATGGTCAAAGCACTGGCATCTTCTGGATTATGTAATTGTCCGTGTTAGAGATCGCCGCAATGTACTTCTTACTAGGGCCATGGTGAGTGCCGACGATTGCTGGACAGACCACCAACTAATCCGGTCCACTATGGTTATCAACATTGCTCCCCAACGTAGGCTTCAAGGAAGGAAACCAAGGCGTAAAATGAACATCCACGTCCTTCAAGATCCTATTAAGCAAACTCGTCTTCAATCACTTCTTAAGGAACATCCGGTCCTACGGAACCTCCTGATAACATTGAGGACCATTGGTCTAAGCTGAAAACCTCCATTACTGCAGCTTGTGAACAAACTATTGGATATGAAACTAAGAAACATCAGGATTGGTTTGATGAAAATGATAATGAGATTAAATATATAATTGACAAAAAAAGGAAAGCCTTCCAAATATGGCAAAATGACTGGCACTCAACAGCGATTAAGAACATCAGGGAAACAAAGGAGACCCTTGCCCCTCTCACTTAGCAAGGAACTCAGAGAAAGGTATAAGAACTGAGGTCTGAGTAATGGGAGTCTAGCAGGACAGTCAGGAGAGTCATCCTAAGTCCTAGCACGCTGGTGTGTTGAGACGCAGACCTCTTGCTCACCGCCTGCCTCCACGGGACTATGATTGGCAATCCACTGCAGGGATCACCAATGGACAAGGTAGTAGCTGGGACTTCTTTCTCTAATGATCCCTTTCTCTAACATCCCTCCAGCAGAAGCCTTTCCTCCACCGCTTTTTATCCACAGGCTACTAGGGCAAAAAAGGACTCTTTTCTCTTAGAATTATAGAGTGTGCTTGCCTGAAATCATTGGGTTTAGTGTACCACCAGAAGTAAGACACTGTACCTGCTCTATATTTCATCTATATATATATATATACAAGAAGAAGTCCTGACTGACTCATCAACGCCCAGCTCAAACCGTTTAACGTAGGAACGTGAAATTTGGAAGGAACATTGTTTTTATGATGTAGGCACCCACTAAGGAAGGATTTTTGGAAATTCCATCCCGAAGGGGGTGAAATAGAGGGGAGAATTTTTTAATGACTGACTGACTGCTGTGTGCGGGGCATCCATCCGGAACATTAAAAATATGTTATTATTAGTCTGTTTACAATTTATTTATATATATAAAAGAAGAAGTCCTGACTGACTGGGATAATTTGTCTGTGGGGGAAACACTCTTTTAAAATACTATTATTGTTTATTGTGGTGTTTACGCTGGGTAGACATTGTGTACCTTTCTCACTGACCCCGAATAGAATTTATTAACTCCCTATCTCTTTCTCTCTCTGCTTCAAGCTTTTCTCATTTTCATATCTCTCTCTCTCTCTTTCCTCCTTTTCTGCCTCAAGCTCCATTTTCCTAAATTTTAATTTGTTTTCCAGTTCTGGCCAGGGGGAGTCGGTGTTCATACCACAAATACCTCTTCTACCTTCAGAATATCCGTTTGAATTCAAAAGACAGTTCCCCCTAAAGGTTTGTTTCGCCATGACCATCAACAAGTCACAGGGGCAGACTTTGCAGGTAGTGGGAATTGACCTAAGGGAAGACTGCTTCTCACATGGGCAGTTTTATGTGGCCTGTTCCAGAGTGAGCTCACCTAACTCTCTGGTCATCCTAGCACCTGAAGGGAGAACCACTAATGTAGTTTACAAAGAAGTACTGAAATAGTTTTTTGTTGTAGGTTGCAGATGCCAAATAAGTAATTTTTAAATTTTTGGTCTGTCTCATTGTCTGTTTCTAATAACACCATGAAAAAATTCATAGACGCATATGAATGGAACAACTATCTTTGTTTCGTAGCCAATATGCCCCGACTAACATCTGCAATAAACATTGCTTATTACATTAAGACATCAACCTGTAAATTATATTTCGTCCAGTTTGGACAAAAAAACTTACGTTTCTTTTAAAAACAATTGTACCAAATCCTAAAATCCACATGAGCGAAGCCACGGGCAACAGCTAGTCTACTTTATAAATGTAAATGTTTGTACGTGTGTGTGTACATACGTACGTACATACGTCCGAACACCTCACGTGCGTCATATTGGCTCCTACCCGGTTGGACGGATCCGCCCCAAACTTGGCACGCATACTCTCCATCACTCAAGGACAAAGACTGGTGGGTTCAAATCTCCGAAAAACCCTCGCCACGCCTGTACGGCCCAAAATAGATGAGAGCCAATGGCATCACTTGGAATGCACACAGGGGCCATTCAGGAGCGGTTATGCAAATAGCTCCAATGGCATTTAGAATGTTGGTATGCACTGGCACAGGGGCCCAATTAGAGGTGGATATGCAAATCTCTCCTACGTCCAAAAAGAATGTGCATATGAACTGCAGCCGGGGCCTACACGGGGGTGGGGGTGGGGGAATTTCGAACAAACAGTGCCTATAGGAAAATGACGACCCGGGCAACGCCATTGTGTAGTCCCGGGGGGGGACAGGGATTTCATTGTTGTGTGGTCCTGGGGGGGCATCAGGGAATTCATTGTTGTGTGGTCCCGGGGGGGGGAGCAGGGATTTCATTGTGTGGTCTGGGGGGGGGGACACAGGGAATTCATTGTTGCATAGTCCCAGGGGAGAGGGAAGCAGGGATTTCATTGTGTAGTACCAGGGGGGGGGGACACAAGGAATTCATTGTTGCATAGTCCCGGGGGGGGAGCTTGGATTTCATTGTGTAGTGCAGGGGGGGGGAAGCTGGGATTACATTGTATAGTCCCAGGACAGCAGGGATTTCATTGCGCAGTCCCGGGGGAAAGGGAGCAGGGATTTCATTGTGTAGGCTGGGGGGAGCTGGTAGTCCCGGGGGAGCTGGGATTCCGTTATGTAGTCCCAGGGGACCTTACCTATGGAGGGATTCAAAACAGTGGGCAGCTACCTTAAGGAATTTCGAACAAGTAGTGCCTATAGGAAAATGACGACCCGGGCAACGCTGGGTAAAAAAAGCTAGTCTTTAATAAAACAACTCTTTTCTTTCTGACATCAGTGTGTGTGTGTGTGTGTGTGTGTTCAGTGGTGAAGGGCGAAGCACGCACTTCACCGAGCTGCACGCATCTTTACCCTAGCCAAAGATCCCAAACCTTTTGCAAGAGTGTGGGGTTAGCCTCTCTTCTTTAAAGGGAATCTAACGCCCAGATTATCTGTTGTAGCAGCCCTGCTTATATACCGTATATACTCCAAAATAAGTCTAGTTTTTCAGCACATTTTTTGTGCTGAAAAATGCCCCCTAGACTTATACGTGGGTCAGCGACCCCCAGGACCCCCGCCGCCACCGCAAGGGACCGCCAGGCACCCCCCTCCACCCCCAGGACCCCTGCCGCCACCCCCAGACACCCCACCCCCACCCCCGTACCTGCATCCGCCGCCGCCGAAGCCCCTCCCCCGTCGAAGCCGCGCCGCGCCGGAAGCCCCCCCAGACACCCCCATGCCACCCCCACGCTACCCCCAGACACCCCCGTCACCGTACCTGCTCCCGCCGCCGAAGCCCCACTTCGGAAGGGGAAGGGCGCGAGCGATCCTCTTCCCGCCCGAACCCGCGTTTGAATCGCGGAGGCCCGCCTCTCAGTCCGCCTCCGGGCGGCCAATCAGGAGGGAGAGGCGCAGATTAAAATAAAAAACAAGCGGCGCCCGGGCACGTGTGGGCAGGGACGGGCAAGGGCGGGGGGCGGCCTCTCCGGTGCAGCCGAGCGCGCTCAGCGGGTGGGGCGGGGCGGGGCGGGGCGAGGCGAGGCGAGCGCTGTCTGTCTGTCTGTGTGCCGGCTGCTCGGACCCGGAGCCAGGCAGCCGCCCCGCCGCCCTCCTCCGCGCAGCAGCAGCAGCCCCGCCCCGTCCTCCCTCTCGTCCTCTGGGGCTCGCGCCCTCAGCAACGCTGGCTGCTGCTGCCGCTGCGCGCGCGCGCGCACACACACACCCTAATTGCCGCGCCGCGTCTTCCATTTGAGCGGAGCAGCGGCAGCAACTGGGAGGCGGGCTGAGCCTGCGAGGGAGCTCCCCAACTCGCTCTCTGCTGCGGCTCCGCCAGCCCCAGCCACGACTGGATTCTTCCAATAGATAGAAGGACAAGACGGGAGGCGAGGGGAAGGAAGAGGGAGAGGTCAGGGAAGTGAGCACGTGTGAATGGCGGAGGACGAGCGAGCGATGGTGGGGAGGGGTCAGGAAAGGCCACCTCATGGCAGAACTGGGTCAACGGGAGTCGCTGGAAGGAGGTGAGACAAGAACGTTTAAAGCAGCCTTCCTCTATCTCCAGATATCTTGCGCTACAACTCCCAACGTTCCTGACCATTGACTATGCGGGCCGGGGCTGATGTGAGTTGAAGTCCAAAATGTCTGGAGGGCACCAGATTGGGGAAGGATGGTTCAAGGCATGAAGCCCATCTCTAGACCCCAGAGGAATTTCAGGGACACGGCTTACCGTAATTATTATTTTTGTTGTTAGTTGCATTTTTACTGCGCCTTTCCTCCAAGGTTCTTTCCCGCCTCCACCTCCCTGTTTTATCCTCCCAATAACCCTGCGGGGTAGGTTAGGGGGAGAGATAGTGACTGGCTTAATGGGGATTGGAACATGGTCCTAGGCAGGCACTCTAACCACTTCATCACACGCACACACACTGGTTCTGATAATGGGTTTCTTGAAACCAACACTCTAACCACTACGCCACACTGGCTCTATATTAAATTAAAGTACAATATAGTGTTGTGACTATTTGAGATGACTTTTGAGGAGAGTTCATCAAACTCCTCCAAAACAACTTGTTTCTACTTTTCTCCCCTCATCCCTGGCTTTGCAAAACCTCCAGCTATTTTGCATTATTGTGGGTCTCAAGTATCCTCCCTTAATTTTATGCCATTTCTGTCATATTTTGGGCACATTTCTCTAGGTCAGTGTTCTCCAACCTTGGGCCCCCCAGATGTTTTTGGCCTACAACTCCCAGCAGGACCCAGCCAGCTATGCTGGCTGGGGCATGCTGGGAGTTGTAGGCCAAAAACATCTGGGGACCCAAGGTTGGAGAACACTGCTCTAGGCACAATTGTCTGTGTGCAAGAAACAAAAGAACAAACAAAATGTCTTGTAGTGGGTACACAGAGGGTTTCTTTAACTAATCTAGTGGAAGAGACTCGAGTGCTAAAATCCACGGGTTAGGGGGCGCAAATTACTTGCCTTGCCCCGGGTGCTGACAACCCACGCTACGCCCCTGCTGGGGGTGGCGGCGGGAGTCTCCCCTCGTACATTTCCCACCCTAGACTTATACTGGGGGCAATAAGTTTTCCCAGTTTTGGGGGGTGAAATTAGGGGCCTCGACTTAAGTTAGGGCCGACTTAAAGTCGAGTATATACTATTTGTAAACGAGGTAAATATTACAAAAATAAATCTCCAATCCAAAGCAAATCAAATGCAGACAGTGCTACCTTTGGAACATATCCTTGCTCAGGGAAATGAGGGCATGCAACAGTATAAATATTTTGAGTCACGAAAGAGATGCAGATGCAATCTGTGCATGTTCGCCTCATTAGGAAACACCCGGACCAGCAGATTTTTTTCTGGTCCTAGTATATTCTGCATGATTATGTGATGACATCCATTCAACATCCGACACTTTTTTTTTTTGCCACTGCAAGAGCTTTTGAGAGGAAAAACCAGAAGTTGAACGCTATTGTACAATCTTCCAGGAGTTGAGATCTGACAGAAGATCAGATTGATCACCCCTCCTCTAGTTTCCTGCATTGAGCAGGGGGTTGGACTTGATAGCCTTGTAGGCTCCTTCCAACTCTATGATCTATGAAATCTAAGTCTCATGCTGTCCCTCTTCCCCACCATGATTCCAACCCTTCTCCCCTCCATTATCAGAGAAAAAGGTGGGGTATAAATATAATAAATAAATAAATAAATAAATAAAAAGAAGTGTCATACTAATTTGCACCGCTGCACCCATTCGCTACATTTCTTTCAGCGAGGAGCTATTTCAAGATCTTCGGATTTCCTGCTCTTCTTCTTCTGGCACATTGCATCAATTTTGTGGGAGGGTTTTAATTTAATTTACTTTATTGATTACATGTCTGTGTGTACACAGCTGCAAAAATTCAGCACAATATTTGATAGGGGTGGAATAGAAATGGAGCCAGATAACTTACATGGGATAACTTACATGGACGGTAAAGCTGTTATTGGCTACTAGTCAGGATGGCTATATATTACCTCCAGTATCAGAGGCAGTATTTATTTATTTATTTATTTATTTATTATATTTATACTCCACCTTTTTTCCTGCAAGGAACCCAAGGCGGCTTACATAATCCTCCTCTTCTCCATTTTATCCTCACAACAACCCTGTGAAGTAGGTTAGGCTGAGAGTCAGTGACTGGCACAAAGTCACCCAGTGAGTTTCATGGCCGAGCGGGGACTAGAACCCGGATCTCCTGAGTCCCAGTCCGACACTCTCACCACTACGCCACACAATACCAGTTGCTGGGAAATATGAGGAGGAGGGTGCTATTGTGCTCGTGTCCTGCCATTGTGGGAACACAATGCTGGAGTAGTATTGGGCACTTTCCCTGAGAGATTGGGAATCTCCTACTGATGCCAAGAAAAGGCCTTGAAGTCCATTGGATCTGGAGTAAGACTCAACCTACCATCTTTGGTTTGCCTGGGCTAGGGTTATGGCTGAAGTAACTGTGGTGAGATTGTATACTGTGGCGGACTGAACTTGATCTGTTGCGCGGGTTCAGCTCCTTAAGAGTTAACCGGCACCTAAATCATGCCCTGTACGCAGCTGTCAAAACCTTTACTTTCAGCCGTGAGTGAAATTGACAAGGAATCCCCTTGGGAACACAGGGAAGCCACAAGCTAGTCAGTTGCAAAAGAGTTTAATGGAGCAGAACTAATAGACTACAGGAATTTCACAGTATAAACAGAACAGTCAATACAGATAGGAGAACGGAAGTATTCAATCTGCTTTCTAGGTAGGCTTTGCTCGAATGCAGAATATTACCTGACACCAGAGACTCTGACTCTAGATTCTAACGTAGCAGTTTGCTTTGCCGATTGCCGGGTGTCCCGCCCGGGGTTGGAAGTTGCTTGGCCCTAGCCGGAACTAGCGACCTGACTTGTGCAAGCCTGCACCGTGTTCCCAACAACCCCTTGTTCTTTGGCACATATCTTTTCTACCTTCCCTCGCCCCCTCCCCGCCCTTGATGATCAGGTGGGCTGGTCCCGCCCCAAGCGGTGGTGGCGCCTTTCGGGTGCTGGCATCTCCTGGGTACTTTGGGGTACTTTGCAGCTCTTTGAGACTGCACCCCCACACACACCTCCAGAATGTTATGCGCTTCTTTGAGGGAAGTGTAAATGTGCCCCATTGAAGGTATGAAGATGTGGCAGATGTGTAACTGGTCTGCCCAGAATTGTGTCTTCTGTGCCCCGGGTGGGGATTATGCAGACAGAGGGGTGACAGCGGAAAGGGGGAAAACATGGCAGGGTTCAATGTGTCAGGGTTCAGCAGTGTGCTCAGGCTTTCTCTCCACATATACATTATCATCTCTTCCTGCAGCTGCTGATTGGCAACAGTCATGTAACATCTCTCACTCCTATAAAAGCTTCTATTGGCTTGAATAACTATCCTATGTTAGATGGATTCTGTAACTTGTAAGATGGCTTACAAGGGACAGATGTAGCTTGTCCTCAAGCTAAATGTATCACTTTTAAACCTCTGTAGTGGTTTGCTGCTAAAAATCAGTGGCAAACTACCAGGGTTTTTGCTGCTGAAATTTAGTGGCAAACTGCTGGGGTTTTGTGGGGGGTGGGGGTGGCCATGATCACACCATCAAATATCGGTGGCAGGGACCACATAAGAGGTTGGGAATGAGCAGTCAAAACCTCAAGCCATGTATAAGTACATGACGTAATTGGGACCACAGAGTCTCTGCATCCTAGAGCAGACACTCTGTGGAATGCTACCCAGGACTCACCTGGTGCAGGATGTGGGCGTCGCCAGTAGCCTTCTCTTCCTGCCCCGGGAAACAGTCTGAGCCATGAAATTGTGTGTGCAATATGTCTGAAGATGTAGCCGAGTTGCAGTTCTGAACTTTTCCCAAGTTCAAAACAGGTCGACTACCATATGATTCCTGCACAACTGTAAATACATTCTTAAGCCTGCCTGTATCCAATCTGCAAGATCTGAGTTAGTAAACTCTGTTTTTAACCTCCAAAAGACTGTTTGTCTTATTGGTAGTGTAAGGGGGAAACCAGGTGAAGATCCAGCCTGTCCAAAAGGGACAGTCTGTATCAACTAAATGCACAGCCCTGCTTTAACCAGCAGCTCCGCATGCACACGTTTTTCGCCTGTAGTTGGGTATACTCTGCTGTGTTTGCAGAAGCAAGAGGAGAGAGATAATATATCACAATATCCTCTCCCAGGTCTTTTGGCAATCCCCAACATGTTAGATACTCAATCCTTTGTTCCTGTAGGACAGAGGTGGGTATTTCAGGTTGCACAATGGCAGCAAAAGTATTGCAAAAAAACAACAACCCGGTGGTCTGCCACCGAATTTTGGCAGGAAACCATTATGGGGCTTACAAGGGACAGATGTAGCTTGTCCTCAAGCTAAATGTATCACTTTTAAACCTCTGTAGTGGTTTGCTGCTAAAAATCAGTGGCAAACTACCAGGGTTTTTGCTGCTGAAATTTAGTGGCAAACTGCTGGGGTTTTGTGGGGGGTGGGGGTGGCCATCACACCATCAAATATCGGTGGCAGGGACCACATCAGAGGCCGAGGGGCTGTGTGTTGCCCACCTCTTCTATAAGATGAGGCTCACCCTAGACCAGCCATAGGCCAGACTATTGACCCAGCTTGTTGACCCTGCATTCACCTGATGAGGATTGCAAAACTTGTTTTCCTGGAACATTATCTGACAGGCTTCAGATATCATTTATCTTTCCTTCCCTACAGAGCCATTCTCGGGCAGTGTTACTATGTGTAGTCATCACCCTTGACTTCTGGGATCACTTGATATAAATGTATGGAGTGCTTTCTTCCTCTTAGCCATAGCTGGATAGCACTGTCAAATTCATTTTGATGGAGGACTAGTGTAGAGTAGATGGCAATATGACAGTGAGTTGTTGCAAAAGCCATCAGATGCAGTTGACAAGTGCTAAGCTTTCTTGTTTGCTTTCTTTTCTTTTTACCTTGATTCTGAAGGAGGGGGTGGATTCCACTTGAGGATACTTGAGCCTTTGGAGATATTGAGTGTAGTCCATTTAATTCAAGTGAAAAATGGAGAACAAAAATGCAGGTCAAGACCAATCAGCCACCAGCCTCCTGCAGATAAACCTATACAATTTGATGCATACAACATTATGTTTGAAGTGGCATGTCAATTGCTTGCTCCTTTTGTTTTTGATGGTTGCTGCTGCATTTGATGAGATGGCCTTGGACAGTGAGCTGAGACATGCAGGATTTCCAAGTGTGATGTGAATCAGCCTCCAGTGGGTGGCCTTAGAGCAATCACTATCTCAGTTCTTATGAAGATCAGATTTATTTCTTTGTCTCATTTGTCTCATTAAAATGTTTCCAATAGGTGACTCAATATGCACATTTTGTTCCGGAATGTGTCGTGAAAGAGACCCATTTTTATTTTTTTTTTAAACACAACAGCATCACTTTACTATTTGATATGCAAATGCAGAAAATCCAAACACTCATGCAAGCGTCACATATCTTTCACCAGCTTATTGTTTGAACTATTTCTTCTTTTTTTAAGAGAGCAAGAAAGGGGCAGGGAGAGGATTTTAGTGCAGAATCTTACATTTATGCTAGAATCCTGCAGCCAAAGATTTGACTGGTTATTTCAGGTCAATACGTGACCCATACCTATGCAAATGTTTCCCAGTTTTCTTTTATTTATATTTTAAAAACTGGTATCCTACCTGTTGGATAACTAAAATTGCAGTCAAAACCTATGGCTCATGTTTCACCAGGTAATTGGTAATTGAAATGGTTAAGATCACTGATACCTTCTAGGGTGGTTTTCCTAGAAGGTACTCATTGAATTATTAACAGCCTGAACAGGAAGTGGGCGTTGCTCCCAGCTTCTTCCTCTTTCTGTTCAGACTCGTAGTGAGTGTGGCACCACCAGGTTGTTGTCTCCACGTGGTCCTTGTAGCAGCATGTAGCCAGAGTTGCTGGTCTGAACTCCACAAGTTCAGACCCCAAGTAACTACAAATGAACTTGTAACCAACTGTAAGAAACGCTTTTAAGCCTGCCTGAATGAAACTGCATAATCTGAGTGAGTAAATGTTACTTTTAACTTTTACAAGACTGTGTCTCTGATTATTGTTCTGAGGGAGAGAAAAGGGGGCAAAAACCAGGGAAATCCAGTCTGCCTTAAAGCATCCTGGATTACCAAATGCGAACTGGCTAACACTAGCCAAATCTAAGCTTCTTTTAAGCTGGAAAGGGACTCTACTCTGCTGATCTCACTAACGTGAGATAGGAAGGATATTACTCCACAATATATCCTCTCCTAGTATCTTTTTCAAGTCCCAACACTACCCAAACTGGCTGATCATAAACCTTTAAAGCCCTCAATATTCTTTGTCCAGTTTATCTTCTCATATGAGCAACCTCACCCTCCAGCCTCTGCTCGCCCACACAACATTGTCCCTCACCCGTTGTCTGTTCCCCGTCCCCTTTCCCAGGCCTTTTCTATGTCCATCCCCCCCTCCTGTCCCTTCCTGGGCAGGGGGTCTGAGGATGGTAGCAGTGGGCATAGGCAGAGAGGAATGGAGTGGCCAAGCCTGAAAAAGAATGGGGGGGGGATAGAGAGATTTCATAGATTTCATAGATCATAGAGTTGGAAGGAGCCTACAAGGCTATCGAGTCCAACCCACTGCTCAATGCAGGAAACTAGAGGAGGGGTCTCCCATCCAAGTAATCACCAGGCCTGACCCTGCTTAGCTTTCCACACTCAGACAAGCTGAGCCAGCCAGTGTAAGCCACAGGAAGAACCCTTTCTTTCCATTGCAACTGGGGGGGCGGGGTTAGGCTGGTGAGAGAAAGAGAGGGATGGATGGGACAGACAGAGCAATCCTATGTACCTCTCCTCAGAAGTAAGTTCCTCTGAGTTCAATAGGACTTATTCCCATGTAAGTGTGCACAGGATTTCAGTCTTAGAAAGGAAGGAAGGAGGATAGATGAGGGAAGTCATCGTTGGTGTGTGTGAGTGAGAAGGTCTTTAACAAAGAGCATGGGTCTGTAACAAGAGGGGGACTGTCTCTCAGCCTTACCAGATCTTTGGGGCTCAGACACAACTTCTTTCCTTGCATTCAGTTTCGTGGACAAGTTATTTGTCCTTTGTGACTGGCCACGCCCCTACGGCAGCCATTTGTGTTGGTTCCCCGTGACAGTTTCTCACATTTCGAAATGTGCCCTAAAAGGCTGAGAACTCCTGGGCTAGGCAGTCAGAAAGGCCCAGGAGCTACAGGAAGAGGAGGAGGAGGAGGAGGAGGAGGAGGAGGAGGAGAGGAGAATCCTAATCCACACTATAATAGACAGATTACATCTTGGATGAGGATATTTGATATGGGGAATATTTTAAAAATGTAATGCCACCAGAATGCCACCATACATATTTAATTTAGAAAAATATGGTAGCTAATTTGATAAACACAGCATTGCACTCTTTTGCTATGTAATAGTGTTTTCAATGTACCATCCCTGCCCTGTAAAACGATTTCTAGCATTTTTTGTAAAAAGGATATCATACCTGTTCATTTAAATAGCATCTCTTCCTGCTGCCACCTGGTGGACTTTAGCAGGAACTTTTCTTGCTCTTCATTCATCAATGCCCCCTTTCATTTAGCAGAGCGTGTTAGAGCAGCTGTATAAACCAATTTGCTCCTTGGTCAGTACTTGCTGACTAAGAGACCCTGTCAGTCATAACAAGTGTGAACGAATGTTGCTGTTGGTGCCTTGGCTGCAAAGGTTTGTTTAATGATCCAACTGGGTTAGTATCTGTATTCCCAAAGTTGTACTGTGGCTTATAGTAATGAAGGGTAATTGAATTTAGTAATGGCAGTTTAAATTGCCTGACTGTAGAGAAAGGTCAAGGCTGCAAAATCATCCGATTCTGGTCAGTGCGCAGCCAGCGTCTCATAAATCCCACAGGCCAAAAGCAACTCTGAAAGTTGAAGAATCGGATCTAGGTATAATGGCACACCTTTTTCCATGCCAGAACAATGCATTCTGAGAGCTCGCCTGGGTGTTAAGCCTGCCACAGGAATACTGCTGAAAAACATCTTCCCAGTGGAGAGTCCTCCCCTTGCCACTCACCATGTGGGGCAGTGCCTTGTGAGTTCACCCTCATTCACCGTGATTGGCGGCAGTGGCTCGTGGGCGCAACAAAGATCACAGCATGATGAGCCAGTGTGGCATAGTGGTGTGAGAGTGTTTTGACTGGGACTCGGGAGACCTGGGTTCTAGTCCCCGCTCGGCCATGAAACTCACTGGGTGACTTTGGGCCAGTCAGTCACTGGCTCTCAGCCTAACCTACCTCACAGGGTTGTTGTGAGGATAAAATGGAGAGGAGGAGGAGGATTAGGCAAGCTGCCTGGGGTTCCCTGCAGGAAAAAAGGTGGGATATAAATATAATAAATAAATTAATTAAATAAATAAATAAATAAATAATGTATTGTGTGGTATGAGAGGTTTTACATGCCACAGGACCATAGACACAGATGGGCCTTTAGGGGCCCTACCCACTCAGGGCAATTTTAAGCCCCTTCCTGAATCTTCAGTTCTCATTAAGATATAAAAGTAACTTGCTAGCCCCTTTATTACTGAAGATCCACAGATAAGGGTACAAGCAGTATTCTACCCAATTAGTTAGTAAGAAGGGAGCCATCCTGTGTTCTCCAGGCCACCCTGGAGAGCTGCTGCCAGTACTGGGCTAGATGGACCAATGGTCTGACCTCAGTATAAGGCAGCTTCCTCTGTTCCTATGAGTTCACAGTATGTTTGCCACAATGTGTATGTAAAGTTTGAAGTGCAAAGGCACTGGGATAGCTAATTGCACTAATAAGGCAACGTTCTTTCCATTTAACACAGGTGGGACGCCATCCAATGTGGCTTCCCGTAACCCTCCGAACTCAGAGGATTGTGGACTTCCAGTGGAAGGCAGGAGAAGCGTGGAGGCTAGGATTGCCTCTGCGCTCCCCTCACCCTCCAAAACATTTAGACAGCCGATTTGGGCCATCTAAATGTTTTCTTCCCCTGCTCGCAAGGAGGAGGGTCTGAGGCACCGCCTCGATTCTTCATAGGGCAGCGGGGCCTTGCCCCTCCTCTCCCCGCCCCCCGGAACGCCAGCCCAGTGCCGCCTCCAAAGATGGTCTTCGGAGCCGCAGCCAGCATGGAAAGAACTGCACCGGCTGCGAGGGCAGAGGGAGGGCCCTCCGAAGGCAGAGTCCCCTCTGCAACCTTGGAAGGCTTTTACGAGGTCGGAGTGGGGACTCTGACTTTTCCTATGGCCGGCCAGTGTCTACCGGATTGCACCCTTAAATAATAACATATTGAGCTACCTATATTTAGGGTTCCTGTACTTTTGCTTTGATTCTGTCCCTGCATTTCCACCACCACCACCCCGGCATCCTTAGGCCCCTTACCACATTTTTTTTAAAAAATACTATAGGTCTGATTATATATGGCAGGGAAGGGGAGAAGAACCAGGGAAACTTTACTATAGGAATGCCATTGTCGGAATCTCTCCATGCAGGATGTACAGTAGCTCGCAATCTAGCTTTAAGGTTTAACAAGCTGTGAGGAGGTGGGAAAGAAGAAGTCTTTGTAAATGTGGAATAACCAACAGCCCTTTTTGGCAGGACCCTAGCCATTTAAATGGTCGGTGAAGCACTTCACACATTGTTGTTATAATGTAAGGGTGTGCCAATATGTCTTTTAAGCAGAGTATGTAGGGTCAGCCGATACAATCCACTCCTCATCCTGATCGGTCTCTGATTAAGGTTCCACTTCTGAATTAAATTGCCAGTGAATCAACAAAATCAACTTCTAATTCTGGATAACCTCTTCCCTATCCTCATCCTCCTCTCAGATTCAAATAAAGTTGCCTTTCTTTTATAATCTAGTCACGAAGCCTGTTCTTTAAATGCTGAAGTGTCTAGTTTATTATAATGACTGGCTGAGTGAATTAAACATTTCATTCCAGCTACTACTACTATTATCTTTAATAATAAATGTGAACCACCATCATGCACTTTTAAATGTGCCACTTTAATTGATAAGAAATCCTCCCTTCTATGTTCTCCTAAACTGTGAGGGGGCAGATATCCTCCCTAGCTTCTTTAACTGACAGTGACAAAAGAGTCACTGACAGAGAAGAGAGAGAAAACATCCCTTCAGTGCAAATAAAGAATCAGCTATTTTGTTAATAGACATCACTGCAAACTCATCTAATCACTGGGTTTCTTCATCAGTCTGTTCTTCGGTTCTTCCATACAGGTCCTTTAACACTGCTGAGGCATCGCTTTTCCACAATCAGCTGGAAGCAAAATTAAAACAATGGTTCCACGCAACACTTAATATAGTACTATATTATCCAGTGATGCCCATTCCATGGCCAAGATCCTTCTGTAAGTATTCACAAGTCACTCCTGTTTAGCAAACATTAATTAGTAGCTTCCTCCTGACAACATCTGCCTTTGTTATTACTTCCTGTTCAGAGTGGCAGCAGCATTACTGATGAATAATCTCTTAATTGCCCCTTATAGATTTCATAGATCATAGAGTTGGAAGGAGCCTACAAGGCTATCGAGTCCAACCCCCTGCTCAATGCAGGAAACTAGAGGAGGGGTCTCCCATCCAAGTAATAACCAGGCCTGACCCTGCTTAGCTTAATTAGTTCATTTCTGTTCACCACAGAGTGGAGGGGAATTTATTTACTGATTTCCTCTTAGATTTTTTCTTTACATTTTAAATTACAAAATAGCATAATATCACCATTTAATATGAAAAGAAAAAAGAGGAAATAAGTAAATAAAGCCTTCTCCCCACTGTGAAAAAAAGAAACTTATTGATTAAAGTGAAATTAAGATGCTCTCTGCATTAGTAATGCTGCAGCCACACTAAACAGGAAGCAATAACAGAAGCAGAAGCTGCAAGGAAGAAACTACTAATTAAAGGCTCAGTAGCACTGAATAACTTCAATAGCACTTGAAAGAATGGTGCTGCAATTGCATTTTCAAATTAGGCCTGGAAAAAGATGACAATGCAGAAAACACTGAAATGTAACACATTGGCAATGACTGCATCTCGATTCTACATAAAAGTGAGTAAACTAAGAATGGCAATTCCAGACTAAACAGTTAGTGTGGAAGCATTCCATATGCATTTTCCATACATGATTATTACATTACAATACCATGGACTACAACTCCCAGCATTCCGGACCACTGGCCATGCTGCCTGGGGCTGATAGAAATTGAAGTCCAAAACATCTGGAAAGGTTGGGGAAAGCTATACAACTCTTTCCCTCCAAGAGTTTTGTAGTGACTGGCTTGAACCCATTGGTATTTGTACCCTATAAACAACCCCTATTTAATTCACCACCACCCCTTAATTCATTTAGAAAGAGGGACAGCCCTGCTCCTTTATCTTGAGATCTGAACAGCACACAGCAATATCTAAAGATGGGAAAGGAAATGCAAGCACTTTGGTCAATGTCCCCGAATGCCAGTGTCAAAATTCCAGCCCAAATATTGTAAGAGTATGAGCTTTACATTGGCAAAGCAAGTAAAGTGAAAGCCCCAATATTCTCTTCTGCTCCCAAAGTATATTGATGTCCCAGATGGAGATCTGGTTTCTGTAGAACAGGAACACTTCCCAGGCCAAATAAAATGTCCACTTTAGTTATTTATTTATTTCATTGCTATACCACCCAATAGCCGAAGCTCTCCGGACAGTTTACAACAGTGCTTAAATCAAGGCCAGGATACAATAATACATTTATCATTGCTTTAGCAGAAATACTTTAGTGCAATGCATGCCCCTGATTGCAAAATGAACCAGAGACAAAATCAAGCCATATCGATACAAAAATGTCATCTAGCGGCACAACATTTCCATACTGTTGAGAGTCTAGTTTCATCCAATGTCTGTAGTTGCAAGTCTCCTGCTGCCCACCTGATGGCCCTGGGTTCCTTGGAGCAAAAGTTTCTGAACCTGACTTCAGATTAAATGGAGAAGGGGAGCAGATGTGGTGCTTTGAGTCATACACGCAAAGCTTTAGCTGATTTATACATTGCTAAACCTCTCAGCTGCTAGTAAGAAATAAAGGCCATACAAGGACATCAATTTTTCAGCAGAACTTCCCATTGATTTCATAAAACACTTCAATATTCATGACACCATATGGTTCTGAAGTGTTCTTTGGCTTTGCAATGTAATAAGCATCACGACAGAAAGAAGGGCAGTTTTCAAGAGGGATCCAGTTAGTGTGTAGCACCAGTAGTCACGAAGGCAGCCTGCAAATGGATTTCCAGATAGGGAATTCTGTGGATCTAGTGTAAAATGTACGTAGTAATTTCAATCTTAGTAATAAAAAAACCCCCTCTTTTCCTAGTCTGGGTGTGTGATGGACAATTACGGTATGTTAAGCCATTCTTCCTCCCTGCTTTATGCTCTGCAACCTAACACATATCCCTTCATTTGCCCCAGAAATGTACATCTCATAATTCATATAAGGTATATTTATTACATTTGTGGCCTGCCTTTCCTTCAAAGAGCACAGGTACCATACATTATTTGTCTTGTTTTGTCCTCACAAGAGTCCTATAAGGCAGATTAAGACCATAAGAGCCCTGATGGATCAAGGCAAAGATCCATCTAGTTCAACATCTTCCTTCCCAGAGTGGCGGGGAAAAAATGCCTCTGGGAAGCCTAGAAGCATGGGCTTGAAGCTGTCCCCTGCAATGCGCCCCATCAACCAGTATTCAGTGGCATACTGGAGATTGTACATAGCCAGCATGACTAATAGCCACTGATAGATCTATCCTTCAGAAATATGCTTGATCCCCTTTAAAGCCATCTAAACTGGAGTCCACAAATTGTGGTAGCAAATTCCATTAATTAATTACGTATTGTATAAGTACGCTTTTTTTGTCTGTCCCACATCTCTTGCCAATCAAGTTCATTGGATGACCCCGTTCTAGTATTATGAGAGATTTTATTTTATTTTTATTTATTATATTTATACCCCACCTTTTTCCTGCAAGGAACCCAAGGCGGCTTACATAGTCCTTCTCCTCCTCTCCATTTTATCCTCACAACAACCCTGTGAGGTAGGTTAGGCTGAGCGGCAGTGACTGGCCCAAAGTCACCCAGTGAGTTTCATGGCTGAGTGGGCGGGGACTAGAACCCGGATCTCCCGAGTCTCAGTCCAACACTCTCACCACTACGCCCACTTTCTCCATATCATGCACAGTTTTATAAACCTCTATCATTTCCCCCCTTGTCATTTTTCTACATTAAAAAGTCCCAAATGTTTTAGCCTTTCCTTGAAGGGAAGGTGCTCTAACCCCAGGTTAGGCTTTGAGTATTTCCCTCTCCAATTCTGAACACTTACTCAAATGTCAATCTTCTAACCTTATTAAACATGTAATGTCTCTCCAGGAAGATGGTGTGATTAGCTTAAAAAGTTTGTGCCCTGGAATAGTCTGATCCAGGACCGGTGCAGGGCAGTTTGGCACCCTAGGCTAGGTTATATTTAGCGCCCCCCCTCTCGTGCCGGGGGGGCTCTGGAGCAAATGCCTGCTTGCCCAGCGCCCCACCCCCGCCCGCCCGCCCGCCGCCTCCAGCAGCTACTTTCCCCGCTGCCAGACGGTCGCCGCCGCCGCCACGCGCGCTCCTGACCCAGCCTAGCTCCGGGCGCAGAGGAAAGCTGAGCGCGACCGCGAGCCCACCTGGCGCCCGCAATCCCCCCCCGCACTGACCTGGTGGTTGCGGTGCCTTTGTCGGCGAGGCGGCCAGGCAGGGCAGGAGCGCGCCAGCAGCAAGGCGGGGCAGGAGCGCGCCAACGGCGAGGAAGGAGCGCAGCGTTTCTGCACCCTCTTCCGCCACGCGCCCTAGGCAGCCGCCTGGGTCTGCCTAGCAGTAACGCCGGCCCTGGTCTGATCCTTGCTGAAGTCCTTTCCCCTAAAAAGTCTGAAGAGTTGTGCTTGTCCTTTTTTTCTGTGCCTGAACTTGCTAAATCCTAGAAATTATATTTGATAATGTTTGTATGTTGGCTCCTATCTCAATAGTATGAATTTGTGTGGTTTTTAATAGGACACACAGGACTATTCTATAATACATATTCAAAGCCAATCAGTCTACAGTTAAAAGAAATGCATGGCTCTTGAGATTGTTAATCTGCTGTATCTACTTTCAGTTTCGTTGCAGAATTGAGATCTGAGCTTTACACTAAGAGCTTTTCCTTTCCTGCTTTTCACAATTACTCAAGTAGGAAAATATGTTTTCATAGATTCATAGATCATAGAGTTGGAAGGCCAAGACCATCGAGTCCAACCCCCTGCTCAATGCAGGAAACTAGAGGAGGGGTCTCCCATGCCTGTATCTTTCACCTTCATAATAATACTCCATTTTCCCCTCGCTTAAAAAAAAAAAAAAAAAAAAAACCCCGCAGGAAAATGCTCTGAAAAAAACAGAAGAGAAACTGCAGGGTTACAATGACATCTTGCAAGATAGCTTTCCATGGGGAGAGAGTTTTGGACATGGATGAGCATTCAGTTAAATGATAGTACAGTCAGTATTACCACACTTACTTGGGATATGTGTCTCTGTACATGTCTGAAACTTATTTCCATGGTCATAAGCCCTTCGGGAACAGCAGATGACTGGGGGAATTTTGACTTGTGCTAGTAGAACCTCTTTCCTCTGTGGCCCCTGGCTCTATTCCTGCTGCAGGACAGGGACAGTTGTCAGTCTGCTAGAACAAGCCCAGAAACTGGTATGACTACCAAATTAAAAGGAGCACAGCATTGGTAACATGGTTTTTCTTCTGGATAGTGGAACATCCTCATAAGGTTCCAGGGGGGGGGGGGACAGAGCCAAGACACAGCAATTTAATGTAGAGAAATTTAAAACCATTTGAAACAGCTAAAACAATAGCAATAAAATACCAGGACCCAAGGAAAACAACTGTTGTCTGTTGCACAAGAACGCTCTGAGTCCTTTCCTCAGAGAACCCAATACTCGAGGAGAGAGAAGCAGCACACCCGGGTGAGGTTTTTCAAAGTTTATTTCTGTACAGAGGGTCCAGCAGGGGCGCATGCCCAAATCAGAGCTGAACAAAGGAAGGTAGGGCATGCAAGCCTTCTTATACCTTTTTACACTCATGGGTGGATTCACTCTCAGCAAATCAAATGCATTCGCTAAACTATGCCAACCAATTAGATACATTTCCCCGAATATGACAACAACCAATCAAATACATTTCTTTGAACATGGCGAGTCTTAATCTCTAGTTAGATAGAAGGCCACCTGGCTATTTTCTTCTTGGCTAAGATGATGTTTCTCATGACCTCTTAGGTCACCTGAGATATCAGGCCTGCTACTCTTGGTTCCTTTTATTAATCAAAGGGACTCCTCTTTTGCTTGTATTTTTGGAGTTGGCACTAAGGAATAGACTTTTGGGACCAGATAGCAACTAAAGCGAAAATATGACTATTAGCATACAATTCAGAACAAAGAAATACAATACAATCAAAGCAGGCCCTTCAAGGTTCTCTGTCTGGAATAACAAAGTAGATAAGCAAAGCCAGGTGCAGCAGAAGATGGTATGTGGGCAGAAAGCCAGTTCATCCAGCAGGGGTGCAACAGAGTTCATCAGGGCCTCTGGACTTTTACCTTAACAAGTGCCTATGGACAGCAGGGTGATCTCCCAGAGATTTTAGGGTCTTAGCCCTTGTGGACTGCTCCCTAATGTCATCCCTGCTGGCCAGAGAATGCTGGGACCTGCAGGACCTTTGTCTGTCCAAACATGCATAGGATTTGGCCTCTTATGCAGCTTTAACTCAGACTTCTATCATGCCAGGTCACACTGATCTTTAGGGTTTCAGACTAGGAGTCTCTCCCAGCTTTGGTGAAACTGGGACCCTTCCTTATAATAGAATAATAGAAAAGTAGAGTTGGAAGGGGCCTACAAGGCCATCGAGTCCAACCCCCTGCTCAGTGCAGGAATCCAGGTCAAAGCATCCCTGACAGATGATTGTCCAGTTGCACCTTGAATGCCTCCAGATTGGGAGAGCCCACCACCTCCCTAGGTAGTTGATTCCATTGTCTTATTGTTCTAACAGTCAGGATTTTTTTCCTGATGTTCAGGTGGAATCTAGGTTCCTGTAACTTGAGCCCATTATTCCGTGTCCTGCAAACTGGGATGATCAAGAAGAGATCCTGGCCCTCCTCTGCGTGACATCCCTTCAAGTACTGGAAGAGTGCGATCATATCTCCCCTCAGTCTCCTCTTCTGAAGGCTAAACATGCCCAGTTCTTTTAGTCTCTCCTCATAGGGCCTTGTTTCCAGTCCCTTTATCATCCTTGTTGCCCTCCTCTGAACCCTCTCCAGTTTGTCTACGTCCTTCTTAAAGTGTGGTGCCCAGAACTGGACGCAGTACTCAAGATGAGGCCTAACCAGTGCCGAGTAAAGGGGAATTATCACTTCCCACGATTTGGAAGCTATACTTCTATTAATGCAGCCCAAAATAGCATTTGCCTTCTTTGCAGCCACATCGCATTGCTGGCTCATATTCAGTTTGTGATCTACCACAATTCCAAGATCCTTCTCACTTGTAGTATTGTTGAGCCAAGTGTCCCCCATTCTGTAACTCTGCATTTGGTTTCCTCTCCCTAGGTGCAGCACTTGGCATTTATCCCTATTAATTTTCATTCTGTTATTTTCGGCCCAGCGCTCCAGCCTATCGAGGTCACTTTGAATTTTGTTTCTGTCTTCCAGAGTATTAGCTGTTCCACCCAACTTTGTGTCATCTGCAAATTTGATAAGCATTCCCTGTACCTCCTGATCCAAGTCATTAATAAAAATGTTGAAGAGCACTGGGCCCAGGACCAAGCCCTGCGGTACCCCGATCGTTACCTCTCCCCAGTTTGAGAAGGAACCATTGATAAGCACCCTTTGAGTCCGATTCTGTAGCCAATTGTGGATCCACCTGATAGTTGTTCCATCTAGCCCACTTTTAGCTAGCTTGCTAATCAGGATATCATGAGGCACTTTGTCGAAAGCTTTGCTGAAGTCCAGATATATGATGTCCACGGCATTCCCACAGTCCACAAGGGAGGTTACCCGATTGGCTTACGATTCCCAGTATCAGAAGTCTTACTGTGTTTGGCTGGGTCCTTATTATTAAGATGGATTTCTTAAGATCCATCTTTTGCCTGTCTGCTGTCTGAAAACAGCCGGTGGAAGGAATTTGCCTCTTGCCACTTAGCTTACTTGTTTACTTGAAAGGTGGCCTTCATTACATACTACAGAACAAAGACACAGAGAACGAAATAGATAAAAACTATATTTTGCAAGGGAACAGTGTCTGGGCCTGTTCCAGCTGGTAGGACCTTGGCAGGCTTTAGTAGCCTTGACCAGGAGATGAGTGGAACAATGGCATTGTTAATTTAAAACTAAGGCTTTACATATGGTGATGCTCTGTACCTGAGCCTGTTCAATACACGTGTCTACACTTTGTATATACACCATGTCCATTTTTCTAACAGTCTTCATTGCTTTAGGACTCAGGTGACTTTGGCTTTTGTGCATTCAAGAATTCCAGGGCAATTAGGTTTAGGATATTCCCTTTTCCATGTCAAGGAATGATAGCAGTTCAGACACAGCTAGGCAAATGAGACAAAATGGAGACAATCTGGCAACCCAGGAAAACTGTACCATGTAGGCCTTTTTGTGCCTTGCTCCATAACTTTACATAATTTCTAGAAATCCCACAAAATTGGATGAATCATCATATTGATATGAGTGCTGTTGCTTTGGTACTAATTCTGAACTTTTAGGTGGTTTTGATTTGGTAAGTTTTTTCATTTAGCTTTTGTATGTGTTCTGTCTCGAATATTATAATTAAAAGTTGGGATTAAAATGCTTAGTGGTGCCATTAACACCAGACCACCAGGCAAGTCTGTGGCCCCACAGCCCAGTGGCAGCTCAGAGGGTCCCCAAACAATGCCAGAGAGACAGCAGCACTGGAAAGCCACAGCACACTAGGAAAGAGGAGCACTGCGCCCACCGAAACTGCAGCCACGCACCATTTTAATTTAAATAATTTCCCCCAGAGCAAGAGTGTCAACTACTTCAACCAATCAAATGCCACCTTTGAGGTTGCACTGCTAATGAGGGCACTGGAGCAAGGAAGGAGCAGGCCAAGCCTGCTTCACCCGCCCCTCTTCCTGTTCCTGTGTCCTCATAACCCCCAAAGTGGTGCCTGATTGGCTGAGGTCACTGCCACTCTTGCTCTGTGGGAAATCATTTAAGTCAAAATGGCATGTGGCTGCAGCCTCAGCCTCAGACGGTGCAGCAGTCTGCTTCGCGGAGCCTACCAGCAGCCTTGCCTACCAAACCAGCCAGGGAGAAAGGAGAAAGTAGCAGTGGCAGGAGGGTGAGGGTGAGAGTGAAAGAGGAGAGTGTCCCCACTACCTAACAAATGGCTTTTAAAAATGGGGCAGCCAGAAGGCATTTTGCCCAGGGGCCCTCAAACCTGGCAGTGTGCCTGGAAATGTTGAAAATGAATGAAAAAAAATCATATTCTCTCTCTTCCCCCCCCCCACCCCAGTTCTACTATAGCCATTTAGCAGATGGTCAGATATATTATGGAGTCGAGAGACTCCTATTTTCTAGGTAGAGAACAAAGGCTGGGAAATAGTGTCTTCCTCAACACCGTTCAATGAGTGTAAGCAAAGCAGCTGAGGCTTGGTCATACTTTTCTCCAGCTCTCTATTTTGCTGGGCCTGAACTGAAGTCATGGGAAAGAACAGACAAAAGGATCCTTGGTAAATCAGGGCCAGTCCAATAGATTTCGCTGCCACAGGTGGAATAGCAAATGGTATTTCCTCTCCCCAAGTCAATGTGCGTAGTACTCACAGCTGGCCAAGTTATTTTGGTATGTGAGACAAAAAAATTCACAACGGCCTCTCCCTGTAAGCGTACAACAACAACAAATTAATTAAATAACAATTTGTTGTCCTTTCGTAACACCCAAGATTAGCTGCCTGAGGCAGATGTCTCACTCTACCTAGGATCTTACTGTGCATCTTTGTCAGAAACTCATACACGTCCCAGAAGATCTCTCTTAATGGGGCATACCTTTAAGCAACTTGCTACAGCTTTTCAAAATCCTGAAGTTCATTAAAACTGAGGATATGGGGCAGATTTTGTGACACACAACACACCCTTAGAGCACAAAAGAGAAAATCAGGAGGGCTATATCTTTGATTCAGATCTTAGGTTGCTTTCTTTGTTTCAGAATCAGATTTAAAGCCTCCATCTAGCAAACTGCATCCAGATTGCAAGCTTTTCTGGCAGGCAATCTTCAGATCCTTTGAAAGGAAAAATTATGTTCACACTCTTGGCTGCGATAAGGCTGTTTGTTCGTTTGCTATTTACGTTCCACTTACAAGAGAGAGGGAGGGGGTGTTTGCCTGTCTTTATAATACTCAGTGGCACTATGTTATGTGTCCCTTGAGATAAGCGGAGGAGGATTTTCTTCTGGACTCTTAACTTCTTTGCTTTGGAAGAATTGGATTGGCTAAATGATAGTAGTAACTCGAGAGGGCAAATATATGTATTTCGTGCATTTCCAGCTGAGTTGCCCGGAGCACTGTACAGTAACAGAAGCAGAACAGACACTTAAAATAACATCCACCAAACCAAAATATAACTTGCAGTTCACAGTCCAATCCAAAACAAAGAAAACAGATTAACAATTAAAACCTTGTCTAAGTCAATCCATTTGTTACTGCCTTTTTGAGCCTAGAAGGAGCTGACTGGAAAACCAACATTCACGGTGCTGCTTTGAATACAAAGAAGAAGTGTAAGTAACCTTTTAGTAGTAAAAGAGGTCATATTTGCCTCAATCCAACAGGAGGAAACACATGCACAAAAGGTCGCTACACATGCATTCCTCCAGGATGAGAAGACCAATCCAGAACCAGAGCTTCATGTCCAGACTGACTCTCAGTCAGCATCTCTGTGAGAGCACCAGTCATCACTTCCGAGGGCTGGGTTTGTCGGTGCGACAGGTTCCTCCTATTGGTTACAAATTCAATCCCCCAAAAGATACAATAAATCAGTTAAATGCTTGATTTTGGTGGGATTTAGACATGGTTTGCTTTCTTGCACACACATGCATACGTATGTTGTTTAGGTCCAGTGTGTATCCAAACGCGACCTGGTCCAATAATATGACTATCATGCTTAGTGCCCGTTCTGTTTGAATCACAAAGTCATTTTGCCATGTTATGTTCACCTAGTTTCTTTTGGGCCTTGTTCCTGTTAGATCCCTGTTGACCTATATTCAGATGTTGGCTGGTGTGTTTGTGTGTGTGTGTGCTGTTTTACTCTAGACACATTGGCACATGTTCTCCAGTTCCATTTAGAACTTCGCTTCTTGGAGGTCATCTCATGCCTGGCTCCTAAGAGATGCAGCTATAGTATGTAGACCTCAATTTGCTTTTACTGTACTGTATTACTCAGAAGCACCCATGGCTGGCCCAAGATATTTTGTTGCCTGAGGCAAAGGACAAGATGCCCCACCCCATTCCATGTACAGTAATTCCTTGGATTGCAAGTAACTTGGTTTGAGAGCGTTTTGCAAGACAAGCAAATTTTTAAATATTTATTTTTAAAAATTTGACTTGATATACAAGCGACGTCTTGCAATACAAGTACTGCAGAACGGCTTAAATTAAAAATCTCTGTACAAATTTTTTTGGGGGAATTTCGTTTTGATATAAGAGTATTTTGGATTACAAGCACGTTTCCGGAATGAATTATGCTCTCAATCCAAGGCATGACTGTACATAAACCAAATGAAGTGGCAGTCAAATCTTACTTCAACACTGGTGAGAGGACAGTGTTTTCCGCTGCACCTGAAGACAGCAGGCTAGCTTAGGGGTTAGGCTGAGTGGCACAGACCACTATACCCTCCAGCAACTCATTGCCACTCCCACTCCCCCAGCATCTGCTACCTGAGGCAGCTGCTTCACTCTTCTTAATGATAGGGCCAGCTCTGGAAGCAGCCTTCTGTGTAAACATGACCCCAGCCGGGAGGAATCCATCAAAACTTGCTCAAGTCTTGGAGCAGAAGGAGGCACCTCCCTATCTGTAGGCTGCCTCCCTGAACATGGGCCCCACTTTTTCTTCTTTTCAAAACCCACCTTTTCCAAGAGGCTTTTGGCAACACCTTCACCATAGCCCTAGTACAGAGGGGTTGAACACCTTCACCAGAGGGGTTGAACACCTTCACCATAGCCCTAGCACAGAGGGGTTGAACCTCAGGCCAAATCCAGCCTGTTTGTGGTTCCAATAAAGCGCTCGGGGTTTCCCAGATACAGTTATCAGTCCAGCCCAAATATTGTCTACTCTAGCTTCCAGCAGCTCCCTGGGGTCTCAGGCAGAGGTCTTTCTCTGCTACCTGATCCTTTTAACCAGAGATTCCAGGAATCAAAGCTGAGATCTTCTGCTTGCAACACATGCGTTCTACCACTGAGCTGTGGTCCCTTCCCCTTTATACCTGCGTCACATCCGTCTCCCCCACCCCACTCTCAGCAACACTATAAGCAGTTTGGATGCTAATTGAGGATGGGGGGTGGCAATTCAATCAGCGCTAAAATATTTATCCTGTGAAAATGGTCAGGTAAAATTCCCTTGTGTTGCTTTTACCTACTATTTATTTATTTATTTATTATATTTATACCCCGCCTTTTTTCCTGCAAGGAACCCAAGGCGGCTTACATAATCCTCCTCCTCCTCTCCATTTTATCCTCACAACAACCCTGTGAGGTAGGTTAGGCTGAGAGTCAGTGACTGACTGGCCCAAAGTCACCCAGTGAGTTTCATGGCCGAGCGGCGACTAGAACCGGGATCTCCCGAGTCCCAGTCCAACACTCTCACCACTACACCACATTACATTAAAAGTAGCAAGCATCTAAAGAATCTAAAGCCCTGCCCCAAGACAGGATTTCTACATATAAACAGCCCCCTTCCCCATATTAACTCACCTAGTGCTGACCAGTGTGCCACATGTAGGCCCAAGCTAAGTTGTCAACAACAACTAAGTTGGCTTCAAGTAACACAGATCCAAACTACAAAGGAAGGCTCACGATCCAATCAGGTTTGGGTGGGGGGATTCCTTATTTAAAACATCTGCATATCATCCAGAATCTTGCATGACAGTTGTTCTTGTGCTTAGTAAGCAATTGCTAGACTTCTCTCCCACCATAGTTTGCATGATGGTTTAGAAACAAGTCAGCATTTCAGATGTCCAATGCTAATGCTCTTCAGATGGAGACAAACACAATGAACATAAATTATAGGTCAAATGAAAACTCAATATCATTGAATGATCTGCCATCTTTATAGACATGGGCCCATAGCAATTAGGATGTCTGTGTGGTTTAAAAAAAAACCCCAAAAAACAATAATACACTGATGGTTGCAAAATGTTCTCTGGATTAATTGGCCTTGGCAGCTTACACACTCACATGATTTTTTATTTTATTTTTTACATTTTTGCCCATCCTGACAATCATTCCATGCTGCAGGCAGTCTTTGCCTGAGCTGTCTGCCTCTATAAGCATCACATTATTCTGGCTTTTTGAACATCAGAGAGCTGCAGTTTGCCTCTCAGCATCCAGAAAGGTTTAATCTTGTCCTTATTTATGTGCCATTGTCGAGTGAAGCAGCTCCATTCTTAGGGAGGAAGGATTAAGTGGTAAGAGCAGCATTGTGGGAAGGAGGCAAGGGATGCATTTGCGTGGTATGTGCGTAAGCTGCAATGCTATCCACGTACATTTATACTACCTTTAGTACAGCTGCAGCACAATCACCAGGGCATCTAAGTGCAATGATCTCTGCAGAATTTGTGTGTGTGTGTGTGTGTGTGTGTGTGTGCGTGCGTGCGTGCGTGCGTGCACGGGGGGGGGGGGAGTGTTTTCAAATGCAAAAGCACAGATGTTAGTGTGAAGACATACAGGAGCATAACGAGGACTAGAGAACTGCAACACAATAATTGCTTGCCACAAGGCCATTTCAGGTTAAAGAAGTAAATCCACTTCACAAATGTTTATGGGGCTTAATCCAATTCCAAGTGAAGCAAATGGCCAAACTGCCTGTCACTTTAGAGCTGCCTCAGCTACCAAAAAAATAATAATAAAGATCTTTTATCACAGGACAGCGTGCTCAGCCAATAAGATATATGGCCAAAGCAGACAGTCAGAGACATTGGACAAACATACCAGGGACCAAAACAAATCGTATAGTCCACAAAGAGCTATGCTGTGAATCTAAAATGAAGATGCATTGTCAACAGTGATCATTTGGAGATACTCTGTGTTCCAAACACCTGCTCCAAAGGCTATTTTTGGTTTTCTACAAAAACGATAAAACCACTCTGAAAGTGCTATTACAGCAGCACAATCCTATGAATGCCTACTCAAAAGCAGGTTCCAGTGTGTTTAGTGGGGCTTACTCCCAGGAAAACTGGCATACGATTACAGCCTTAGAGGATCTTTTCCTAAAGAAATGAAAGAAAACCCTAATGTAGGGTAAAATAGTATACATATAGATCACCGTTTTCAGAGTTGTATTAACCAACACACTGCATTTCATTTTAGATTGCTAGTCTGTTTTTTCTACTCTTATTGCTTATTCACACCCTTTTGGAAACCAAATGGAACAATTATTTCTAAAAGCATAGTTTCCAGAAAAGAAAAGCAGCCTTTCTGGGGGATCGGGGGGGGGGGGGGCGGACTAATTTAAAAACAAATAATATAATTATACTAATAATATAAAAACTGATACTAGTTTTTAAACATAATACTCAAGAAATTTATTATTTTTTAAACCCTGGAAGATCATCATTCCATCATTTCTGCAGTGCTTCTGGAAGATACAGGTTTGGGGTTTAACTGGGTCTCAACTGAGAAGAAAAACTTTCTCTGCAGGGTAGCTACTGAGAAAAAACTTATTGTTTGCCTTTATAGCGATAAAATTGCAAGTGTAACCAACTTTTCTACTATGCTAGAACATAGGAAGCTGCCTTAAATGTCCCTCTCTCCCTTCTTATGTCCCTGCCAGGTCCTTGCGGTCCCCAAGGAGCGCTTCTGATGGTGCCGCATGATCCTGTGGTTTGCCTCAGGAGTACCTGCAACAGAGCATGTTGCAACATCTGCCTTCTGGGACATGCTCCCTACAGACATTAGACAGGCTCCTTGAGTTTTGATCTTTAGAAGCCTGCATAACAGGGCTTTCCCTGAGGTGTGACCCCGCCAGTATAGTTAGAGTTTCATTGCTGACCAGTGATATTTTATTGTATTTTTATGGTGATATTTTCTTGGTTATACTATTGTTGTTAACTGCTTTGATAGTTCACTGGAAAGCAGTATATAAACATGTGTAATAATAATGAATAAAAATTATACCAATCAGATAACTGGCTCATCTAATCCAGTATTATCCAACCTGCCTGGCAGTGCTTCTCTGGGTTCTCAAGCAGAGAAACCTTTCCCATCACCTCCCACCTGAATTTCTTTTACCTGGAGATGCCAGGGATTGAACCTGGACCTACCACTTTGCTATTGTCCCTCCACCATCCAATCTGCTAGATTCCCTTTGTGACCTGATACTAACCCTAAAAGGTGTGATCCTCAAATGAGCCTCCCCTTCAAATGATCTGTGCTGGAAAGGTCCTGCTTATTATGACAGCTCTGGATGTTATAACATCCAGAAGAAAGCTATCACAATACAAGATATTCATGCTTTTGCTTCCTGCTGCTTGCTGTATCACCTAGAAAGGGACTGTGTGCATTTCAGAGCAGAGGAGAGGCTCAGAAACAGCTGTAGAAAAAAACCAAACATGAACACAAGATTAGGCTCCCCATACATTTTGAGAAAATCTCTTTATCAAGGGGATCTATGAATTATACACTCTAAATATATATATAGAATTGCAAAATTGCATGCTCTAGAGCAGGGCTCTCCAACCTTGGGTCCCCAGATGTTGCTGGACTACAGCTCCCAGAATCCCTTGCCATTGACCATGCTGGCTGGGTATGCTGGGAGCTGTAGTCCAGCAACATCTGGGGACCCAACGTTGGAGAGCCCTGCTCTAGAGTCTAAAAGGACTACACCAAAATTAATAAACTTTATCTGACCAATTCTACAACACTCAACCATAATATACTACATGTAAACACAACAGGCAGTATCTAAGTTGACACTAGCGTGAATCTAAATTATGTTGCGTTAGTGTAAGTGACCTTTAGCACAACTCCAATAGCATTCGCTGGTGTAATGGGTTTTCAGGGGAACTATATCATTGTCAGTATATATTGCATAAAACCTTTGAAACAGTATCACAGTCCTATCAGAGTTGTTACTTCAAACTTCCTTTATGATAAAACTCAAAACCGCCTTCAACGCTTCTTTAAAAAAAAACTATTTGGGACAACTTCTCTTTCAGATCACCTAAGCAGACTAAAATATAACCGTCTCAAGAGGATATATATATAAGGTTCTCCTCTAACCCAGGAGTCTAACTACAGGCAGATAACATAGGCTTCAGATCATATTAACAGGTTTCCCTTTCAGATGTGGCAGCATATTTATCTGAACCCTCCTTTAGTGCCCCCTTCATCTAGGAAGAACCAGCCAGTAATTTTGGCAAGAGAGCCACACCTTTTCTGTATGAGCTCTAATAATTTGGAATGCTTTGTCCTGCCAGATACAACCTGCAAACCTTCAGAAAAGCATGTAAAATGTTCCTGTTTTGTGACATACCGGTAGTTTGGTTTATGGCAGGGATGGGGACTCGGACTCCAGGACTCGACTCGTGAGTCGGACTGAGTCCCCCCTCTGACTTGAGTCCCAATATTTTTAATGGGACTCGAAACTCGACTCGAGACCAAGGACTCTTCAACATCCCTGGGCTGTGCCAGAAGGAGTGGAGAGAAGTGCGATCGCCAGCGAAGATTTTATTTTTTAAAATCATTTTCCTAAAATGCAACCTTTCAGACATTTTGGGTTTGGCTGCCTCTGCCTGCCTGCTTTGGGGTTCCCTGCCTCCTCTGCCTGCCTGGTTATTTTGGGTTTGGCTGCCTGGTCTGTTCTTGTCAAAATCAGTTGCAGAGTTTTGAAATAAAAAGGCACACTTCTTGTGCCTAGAATTTATTTAAGCCACACATCTGAAGTAGCCTTATTTGGGGGGGGGGAACCCCATTGATTTTAACAGGGACTCATGGAGTCAGCTTTGGGAGTGACTCGGGACTCGGGAGTCACCATTTTGGACCAAGGACTCGGACTCGAGACTCGGGTCCAAAGACTCGTGACTCGACTCGTGACTCAAGACCAAGGACTCTTCAACATCCCTGGTTTATGATTTTACTGGATTGAGCTACTGTACTCTTTTCTCTCTCTCTCTTACATCTCATGAGATATGTGTTTAGCCTTATTTTGGATTTTTTTAAAAAAAAAGTTGCCCTTTTTAGCATGTGTTAGCCCTCTTTTATATAGAGAAGGGAAGATACACATCTTAAAGAAATAAATACAGCATATAGGTGCTTCATCTTCCAATCCAACCCTTCTGATAACCCTTAGATAACCCTTCAGCGGCATCTAAAAATTGATGCATGTTGCCTGGTGGCAAACTTTATAGCTCATCTTAGATGTTGTTACTTGGTTACTACAAAACTTCAACTGATGTATGTCAATTTATCTTTACATAATACTGTTTTCTGTATTTCATTTTACCAGATAGTGTTCCTTGTTCTTAGCAGCCTTATGCTACAATGTTATACACATTTACCTGGGAGTAATTACGTTTAATGGGGTTTACATCTGAGTAGACATGCATGGGCTAGTGCTGTTAGGGTGCATTCATGCTCTCCATTAAGGCTGCGACCCTAAGCACACTTACTTGGAAGTAAGTGGGACTTCCGAGAAAATACGCATAGGATGATCAAGTTTCATATCTCACTGACTTCCATGGAACATGGACATGAGTAACTGAAAAGTAAATATAAATGGGTAGCATTAGATTATTAGTAGTGCAACTTTTTGCAAGTAGAAAATGTGGGAACTCCCTTAAGGAAACAAAAAAACATTCTCAGAAATGTGGATTTCTAAACATTATTAGAAACAAAACAAAAACATTAATATTGAATTGTCTATAAATGTAAAAGCTGTAGAAATGAACATTCCCTGAGTCATTTAAAGTGTTTTTTCCAGATTAAGATATGTGAAGTTGTTGTGTCCTGACTGAGAAAGAAAATGTTTGAAGCATGTCAAGCAATTTCCCAATAATAACAAACTGATACAGTAATACCTTGGATTGCAAGTAACTTGGTTTGAGAGCATTTTGCAAGACAAGCAAATTTTTAAATATTTATTTAATTTTTTTTAACTTGATATACAAGCGACGTCTTGCAATACAAGTACTGTAGTACGGCTTAAATTAAAAATCTCTGTACACATTTTGGGGGGGGGGATTTCGTTTTGATATAAGAGTGTCTTGGATTGCAAGCATGTTTCCGGAACGAATTATGCTCTCAATCCAAGGCATGACTGTATTTTGAAACATTTTTTTAGTTGGGGGGGTGTTTGGCACTGCCACTCCCTTATCTCCTCCCTTATAGAACACCTAGAGACAGCCTGTGTCTCTGCCTTCAATCCTAAATTCACTACCCACAGAAGTCTGACATTTTCAGGAGCTGAACAATATAGTACAGTCATAAAGAACTGTGCTGTTAATTTGTTTGGACAGAGTTGTGGGAACAGATTATGAATAAATCACAAAATCATTAGTGGCACTGAGATATCTGTTTAATTATGTTGATTAGGCCTTCTTTCTTCCAAGCCTCAGCTTTGCAATACACACTGTGTTTCCAGCATGCTTTGTTCTTTCCCTTCAGCTCGGTTGGTACAGGCTTACTCCTTACCAATGTGGCAATCTAACCCTGCTGTGCTCTTGGACAAACTCCTTATTAATTAGCTCCATGTTTAAAGAGCCACTTACATTAGCTTTTTATTCATCATCAGACAGATAGGAACCACGGTTCCCATACTTGCCTTAATTCTTTTCTGAAAATCTGTTGGGAAGCAACAAAAGGGCCATTGAGTAGAGGTGTGCACCAGTCCCCAGACTTGACTTTGACCATGATTTGGCACTTCAGAAAACAGTCCAATTTTGCTCAGACCAGTTCAGAGGCCATCCACTTTGACTTGGGTACCAAACCCGAACCTTCAGAAACCCGAGGCTTTGTGCCTCCCATTGACTATCATGGGAAATCAAAAAATGCTGTATTTTTTCCTCTCTCTCTCTTTCAGAATTGGATGATATTTGCAGTATAGTAGCCCCTTAGGAGGGGGTTGCACCTGCCAAATGTCAGAAAAATAGGTGGTTTTTGTTGGAGGATATGGAAAGGAGTCAGTCCTATACTGGTTAGGACAAAGCAGAGTTTCCCCCCTTATAACCACAGCCTGGTTATTGAAACTGGTTATCACCACATGGGTTGCTAAACCCTGGTAAAAGGCTCTTTAAAGGAAAGGACTGTCCAAACAAGATTTAAAACTAATATTTATTAGTTTTACTTACAGTCCATTTATTCATATGGGTGTGTCCATCGTGTTGGGGGGGGGGCACAGAGAGGCCGGAAGTGGGGTTACAAAACATGTACCCTGGGGATTGTTCAATTAACCCTTTCCTCCCACTCTAACTAGTGGTTACATTACCTCGTTGATTTAAGCAGACAATATTACAATTTCCATCAGTTTTATGCTACGTGCCTTTATATTTTGATTTTTTTTTTTAATAACTTTTTTATTGCTGGGCAGACTTGGATGAGATTTGCAGGGATAATTTCCCCTTCTGAGGGGATTGAGACTGCCATGTTTCAGATGAATAGGTACATGGTTTTTGTGAAAAAGCAGCCTGGACATTTTGAGGGTGTTCCTTGTATACCATTGTTCTGAAAATGACAGACGGCCTATAGGTGTCCCTAAGTAAGAAACATGCAAAGTTTCAGAAAAATAGATGCAGCAGTTCATGTGGAAGGTAGTAATTTCCCTCCCCTTCCCTTCCCCTAAGGTTTTCAAGCAATTTGTATGAAAATGGCACACATCCTAGAGGTTTCCCCAGGCAAGAAACCTGCAAAGTTTCAGAAGGATAGGTGCAGGAGCTAAGGAGTTATGATGGCTGAAACCAGAGTTTAAGGTTTTTTTCATAGTGAAGCCTGGTGGCACTGGAAGATGACCAACTCAGGGTTCCGTTCTTGTCTTCTCTTAAAACACAGAGATTTGGAGCCCTTGGTAAAAGTGTGCCCTAGTATTAGAAAGTGGACCTGTCAGTCACTCAACCACATTCCCTCCCTTCTCCCTCCACCCCATCAGTGTTTTAGAGAAACAAAAACAAAAGGTACTATTTGGAGAGGAGACAGAATGTCTGCATCTCCAAACAAGAATGGATAATGAAGCCTCATTCTGGCTCAGCTTTGGTTCTGGTGGCTTTTGAGGGAAGCCTGCTTCACTGTGGGGAGCACCAGAAATGGGCCAAAAGGGGGCAATCCTGCTTGGGCTTTGGGCTTCATCCAGATCCAATGCACACCCCTGTGATGTAGTTCAGGAGTTTAAGACATTTTAACTTCATCTTGACTTAACTGGTGGACACAATCATGGGAACTGTGGAAAGGAGGAAGCCACATGAGGTTCATCAGATGACTAAGCAAGTTGGATGAACAGGGACCTCACCACTCTGGTGCATCTCCACATTAATATGACATCTAGGGTGTTAGCCCAGTTGTTCTTCACAATCTAAAAGAGAAAGGAAGAAAGAGGGAAGAGCTTTAGAGACAAGGCACAGAGTACAAGATACTATTAAAAATATCTAAGCTATTTTTCTGTACACATAGTGTGAAATATCCCAATAATTTCTATGCTCCGGGGCACAGTCCATCTTCATCTTCCCCAACCTTCTCCAACATAGTGTTTTCCAGATGTTTTAGACTATAACTCCTGCCAGCCCAAGTAAACATGACCAATGGTCTGGGATGATAGACTGGGAGCTCTAGTCCAAACCATTTGGAAGACACCTGTGGTAGAAGGCTGATCTGCCCAGTCTGCCCCCTTCCTTTCCTCTTCCCTCCCAACCTTATGATGGCCTAAGGCAGGGCTCTCCAACCTTGGGTCCCCAGATGTTGCTGGACTACAGCTCCCAGAATCCCTTGCCATTAGCCATGCTGGCTGGGTATGCTGGGAGCTGTAGGCCAGCAACATCTGGGGACCCAAGGTTGGAGAGCCCTGGCCTAAGGTGAGGAGGCAGGACTAGCAGAAAGAAGCCTATCACCAGTCACAGAGCAGGCCCAGTTACCATGATGATGCAGGGGTTGGGGCAGCCACTGTATTACCCTAGGGGCCTGGTCCAGCCAAGGCAACTCACTTTAGATAGGTGGATAATCAGGAAGAAACAAAACCACTTGTGTGAAAGATGACATACAGTTTACTGGATACAATGTTGAAATATGGATGGAGATTATCAATCAAACAAGCAAAAGAAAAGCTTGCACAGCCATTACTTGCACACACACACACACACACACAAAGGGAAGGGTGTGCCAGGAGGATGAGTTCAGCAAATGTCATATCATATAACCAGAGTGGCCAAAGGCTAATAGCAGCATTAGAGAAGGAGTTTTCCTGTTCCACTTCCTTGGGGAAAGAGGAATAAAAGTTGCCTGATCTGCATCATTTCGGTCCTCCTTACCCAAAGGCTTACCAAAGGGATAAAGTCCTAAGGTGATTCAAGGCAAGCAGGCTGGCTTGCACAGTTCCACCAAATAAGATAGCGCCCTCCATTCCTATGCAGTGTGAACAGGACAGGTGCAAGGCAGTTTGGTGCCCTAGGCAAGATCAGATATTTAGCGCCCCCCCTTCCCACTTGAGAGCGCTGTACTTTTTTCCAAGGCATTTCTGGCGCCCCCTTTAGCCTTGCACCCTAGGCAGCTGCCTAGTTGGCCTAATGGTAGCACCGGCCCTGAGTGTGAAGCCAAGCAGCAAGCGACCCACCCTTTTTACCTGCCTTTCATTCAGCTTCCTAGGTCCCATCCTGGCCTTCAAAAATAAAACAACTTCAATAGAGCCTGGAGCTCAAAGAAGAGGGAGAAGGTGCATGCTATGGTAGGGAAGGAAGTCCTCCCTGGTCTCACAAGGGAATTCAGGTTGGTGTGGGAGAGAGAGGAAGGAGCGGACAGACACCAAACTCAAAAGGGGGCTTATAAACAATGTCTGTGGGAGAACAATTTGAAATTGTAAAGATCTGATGGTGTCCATAGTAATCATTGCTGTATCTTAAGGTATGCTGTTAAGTTAAACATTCTTAAGTTTAAGTAAAAGGCGAGGGGACGGACGGACTGTGTTGGTCAATTTATTAACACAGCCAGTTTCAGAAGCCCGTGCAGGACAGGCTATTGCAGAGTAAATGAACACACTGACAGGGGTAGCCAACCTGGTGTCCTCCAGATGTTTTAGACTACAGTTCCCATCAGCCACATACAGCATGGCTAATGGGCCAGGATTACAGGAGTTGTAGCCCAGAAC
The DNA here is from genome assembly GCA_021292165.1 of Shinisaurus crocodilurus. Classification (NCBI taxonomy): domain Eukaryota; kingdom Metazoa; phylum Chordata; class Lepidosauria; order Squamata; family Shinisauridae; genus Shinisaurus; species Shinisaurus crocodilurus. The sequence continues at coordinate 84,361 of JAHFWL010001296.1, read as the reverse complement.
ATCTGGAAGGCACCAGGTTGCCCACCAAAGGAATACAGCATAAGAACATAAGAAGAGCCATGCTGGATCGGACCAAGGGTCCATCTAGTCCAGCATTCTGTTCACACCGTGGCCAACCAGCTGCCCACGGGATCCCACAAGCAGGGCATGAGTGCAAACAGCACCCTCCTGCCCATGTTTCCCAGCAACTGGTGTACATAGGCATACTGCCTCTGATACCGGAGGTAGCATATATAGCCATCAGGACTAGTAGCCACTGAGAGCCTTCTCCTCCAGGAATTTATCCAGTCCCCTTTACAGCTGGCCAAATTGGTGACCATCACTACATCTTGTGAAAGTGAATTCCATAGTTTAACTATGTGCTGTAGAAGAGGGAATTTCAGTAGGAGTAGCTTGTCACTATTTTTGTCTGTGAAATGTTGGATGATATGCACAATCCTGTGCATAATCCTGTGCCTTTCCCATCCCATGTATCGTTGCTCATGCATAACTTCCATTGGCACCCATTCAGGACTCGGTAGAAGGCTGCAGCCATGGTTACTATATTTTTCAACCATTTGTTCAATTTTTTTATTTCCTCCCCGCCCCCCTTTAATGGTATATAATATAAATACAAGATGATATTGCCTCTGGTAATTATGAAACAAGCCATTGGGCAAGACAGAGCATATTTCTAGCTGTGATATAAGCAGAGAATCTTTGAGGGGTATTAATGACCTTGAGTATCAAAGCTGAAGGAGTGAAACAAATTTATGGGGTTATTCTGCAGCTCCTGCCATTAAAATATAAAAGTGAACCAATAAATCAGCCAAATCATTGCAAGGAAATTGAATATTGTGGACAGAGATTAGCAGAACTATGCTGGAATTGAGGGTCTTCTGCTTATTGCTTAGAATGATAATGAGAATATGGGATGTGAAGAGGCCTAAACTGTCCTTGAAATATCATTATCACTTATTTGAAAATACTTTTTCCATTTGTATGATTCCATCTAATGTATACTGACTTGAGAAGAGGCACCCCTAGGCTTAATCCTGAAACTTGCCGAGGATCTGCATAGGATTGCACTCTAAGAGTAGCAAAAGGATCACTAGTTCAAACTAAACTAATGGGCAACTAAATGACAACTGGGATTCAAAGTAACTGTAAACTGAGGGACACTGGGAGGTTTTAATGCTAGTACTGGCAGGCTCTCCTCTTCCTGATCATCACCTGGGTTACAAGATACACCTGATAACTCCTTCTCTTGAGTAGGCCCCTCGTTCTGAGTAGACTTCTGGTCCTGCAGTGCAGTCTCCTCGCAGCCAGGCAATCACTCCTTCTCTGGTTCTGTAACTTCCATTGGGCCAACCTTCATTTTAGCATCAGGGGACCAGGTGGGTGAAGGGGTATTGCCTAACAATGCTGGGGAAAATAGGACTCTGTATGTACACTAAGTATTACTATATGGGACAGATTGGATATAATGTTCCTAGCTTCCTAAACCATGAAGCCCTCCTCTCTTCATGCACCAGTTTTGGTACAGAAATCCCATTTTTTTAAAAACCAGAATTCCCGGTTACAGCTAATGTCAGTTTACTAACCAGGATATTCTTGGCTTAATATCCTGATCTGTAAACTCACATTAAATCAGAGTTTCCAGTTTAAGGGGGACGATGGTTTAAACAAACCAGGATCTACATGCAGGATCTCTATGGTGCATGAAGGGGGAGGCAGTGAAGCAGTGTACAGACCTAACACTTGTAAACCAGCATTTATAAAGCTGGAAACATTCCATCTAAACCAGCCCTATGTATAGATTCATAGATCATAGAGTTGGAAGGAGCCTACAAGGCTATCGAGTCCAACCCCCTGCTCAATGCAGGAAACTAGAGGAGGGGTCTCCCATCCAAGTAATAACCAGGCCTGACCCTGCTTAGCTTTCCACACTCAGACAAGCTGAGCCAGCATGAGCCACAGGCCTGTTTTACAAGCTTAAACTTGTTTTGCTATTGTTCAGTGTTGTCAGATTATAAAGCAGAGAGCCTGATGCTATGAGCATTCTTGTCATACATAAAAAGAAAACATACATTTTTATTAAATTCTGATGAATAATGAGGCATAAATTCATTTCCAGATTTGCTGTATGATACTAATTTCCATCCAAGACAGAGAGAAGATATACAGCATTCCCCAGTGGCTCATGTATTCAGGCTGTTACAGAGGCAGAGCCAAGAATGGGGGATGCCTCTAAAGAGCCTGAGCCTAATTAAAAAGCACAGCCAAACATATTATCTAGGGTGAGCCATGGAAAATCTGAAAGAGACTTTCTCAGTGAGAGAAAGTCAAAGGCAATTTCCTGATCCCCCAATCCTGAACATATTCTAGTGTTTCTGTTCACTTGCTCTCATGTACTCTCCTTCTTTGTAAAGTGGCACAACAATATCATTAGGATTGTAGCTAGTTTGGTAGTGTAGCAGATATACTAAGGATAGGGACATGTGGATTTAAAATACTGCTGGGCCATGACGCCCACTGGGTGGCCTTATGCCAATCTCCAGCCCAACTAAACAGTGCTGTTGTGAGGATAAACATGTAGGAACCATGTATGCTGGCCTGAGCATCTTGGAGGTGGAGTGGGATGAAAATGTAATGAACAGCCAGAGGATATGTAAAAATGGGATTTTAGGTTTGTGTAAACCACGCTGTATGTTTTTTTTAAAAAATATTTATTTATGACATTTATATCCCATCTTTCTTCCATTGTGGAACTCAAGGTGGCTACATGCAGCTCCAAGGTGGTCTCCCCTCCAAGCACTGACCAGACCCAGGCCTGCTTAGCTTCAGCATGGTGGCTGCCTCATGTGCCTTTAGACCAGTGTTCTCCAACCTTGGGTCCCCAGATGGCATGCTGGGAGTTGTAGGCCAAAAACATCTGGGGACCCAAGGTTGAAGAACACTGCTTTAGACCATACCCAGCTGCCAATCTTGACCAGTGTTCATGATTATAGCTGGGAAATGTATATAACCAGCACAGTGATTGGACAGTGGTGGCGGTGGTGGTGAAAATATGCATGGAGGGAATTGCACATGTCCACACTCACCAGGTCTGGCCCTAGGTTTGAGGGGACTTTGGCCAAAGTGTCCACTGCTGGGGGGGGGGGGGTCCTCTATCAGTAGGCTCTGATGGGCTTATGTGGCTGTGGTGGCCGTACTCCAAGCAGTGGCTGGGTCAGTCTTTAAATTTCCTACGATGCCCCAGAACAAATCTAGGGGCATTGTGGGAAATTAAAAGGGTGGCTAAATTCAGCTGCCTTTCATTTCTCAGAGTGGTGAGCAAGAAAAAAAATTAAGTGGAGCCAAGGACACCAGGTGCTACTACTACTGCTGGGCTGCCGGCACTCCCACTCCGGCTGCTTCAGCACAATTGGATGGCCCACATGGCATGCCTGCTCTGGTCACCATCATTAACATGGTGACATGAGCAGTCCATGGCACGAACCAGGAATTTCACTCAGCTCCATTGCCTGCCTGCCATCTAAGATGTGGCAGGTGCTGGTCGGTGGAGGCACAATGCCACTGGGGCTGCCCATTAAAGGTTAGCTTGCCCAGGGTTCCCCCAAATGTGGATCCGGACCTACATCTCACACACACAAGACCATCAACCCACCAGCCTACCACAGACCAACACAGGCAGACAAAGTGGACCACAAGCAGTTCAGCCAAGTTCTTAAAGAAAATATTTCCACATGACTTTAGCAAGTGAGCAATTGCATGAAGCAATGAAGTGTGACCAAAAAACAAAAACAAAATCTAGGTCAGCAGCTAGTCTGATGTGAAGAAAAGCTCTTCCCAGACTCATATTTTATTGCCAAACCCTGAAATATGATCTCTTATTTCCCAATGGAAATTTTGGGAGTGGGAGATCTGTAGCCAATTTAACTTGGGGTAAAATTCATTTCTAAATAGTACATAGAGTGAGGAGGTATTTCACCTGTACATTTATTGAATTAACTTATAAGATACTGGAAAGCAATGGCTTGAAGTGGGGGGGGGTGTTCCTAGATCACCCCTACAAACAACCCACTTCTAAAAACCTTTAGACCAAAAGCTCAGCATTAATGCGTAGTATGCCTACATTCTTTGTGGGGGTAAGTTGGAGAAAAATGAAGCTTGTGGTTAGTTCTTATGGGTAATTCCAAATGTGGAATCCACAGTTGGGCAATATACTTATTAGGACCAACTAAAATGCCACAGAAGAGTGTGCAAGCTTTCAAGTTCTCCAGAACTCTTCATCAGTCTAGATCAGGGGTGCAGAAAATCCTGCGGCCTGAGGGCCCAAGTTCCATTTTGGAGAAGCTCTCGGGGGCCACATTCCAGTGGTGGGCAGGGCCAAAGGCAAAATGGGTGGGCCAGAAAACCAAAAATACCTGCATATTTTAGTTTAAATCCTTACCGTCAGTAACTAGGCCTTAGGAGAAGCATTTCAACCTTTTAGAATGCGGGGGGGGGCTGCACAAAAGCCAGGAAACCACCAAATAATCAGTGGTTGGGGAAAGAGGGTGTGACCTGGGAAAGGGGGCTGGTCTTGTGGGGACCCCCGGTAGGCTAGATTGGGACCCCCAAACTGCAGACAATATACTCAACAAACACTGAGCCACCAAGTTTAGGTTTGTACCCAATTCAACTCAGCGTCCGCTGTGAGTGCCCGGCTTGCCTGCCCACAGCCCTGAGCACATACTCGGAGACATTCATTTCTGATTACTTCAGATTATGAAAACAGGCTCCAGGGCTGTGACCCGATGGCTAGAAGCTTTTAATGAAACAGACACGGGAAAGGTAAAATAAATACAACTCGGGGTAGAAATATAATGCATAGTTCAATTGGTCCTTAGCTTAACCTTTCTTGGAGTCAAAAGAGACTCAGAAACGACGGTTTATGTAAACATATGCACCGAATTAGATCAAAAATAGGTACAGTAGTTAATTTGCACTGCACCATTTGTAAAGTAATACCTTTCCAATCAAGACTAGAGTGTATTATTGGTTGCCATGGTTGGTCCTAATAAAGGGGTTTAATTTTTGGATTGCCCATGTGAATTTTATACACACGGCACTTACTTTAGCAGCTGCTCCAAGCTAGTCATCTCCAGGAACAAGCAAGCCACATTTCCCCAATGTAAACATTACCATTTGCAATGCAAAATCAAATCAAAGGGGCAACTGAGGTTTAGAGAGCTATTATCAGCCCAGCATCCCTAACTGACAGCACTAACAGTTGCCTGCTGAAAGGACCAGCTGCTGGCAAGAGGACATGCATTGCGGTTGACTATTGAAAGAGGAACTGGCAGGCCAGCAATGTTCCCTGCTGCCTTGCCTGAATCAACTTCAGAATGGTACCTGCTCCCCTACAGGCTGTAGAAAGAGGAAAGAGGAAAGCAGATCCCCAGTCAGTTTGTCACTTCCTCTCATCAGTCCCCCTCCCTATTGCTGCTTATTGAGCTGAGCTGATGGCTTTCTGAAGGTTAGCAAGCTAAGAACTTACCAGATCAGTGTGCCACTCCTATACTTGCAATCACATGTATTATCTGTATGGTTGAGCTAGTCCTGCTAAATGGGAAAGAAATAATGGCTCAGTTTGCACGCAACGGCAACTCAGGGTTTGTTTAATCCCTGGGTAACTGTGAACAAGCCAACGTGCTAGTTCATGCTGCTCAATTGCTCCAGCTTGGCTCCTCCTGCCAGTGGGAGTGGCTAAACAATCCAGGGATCCTGGGTTCTAACACTGGCTTGTCGGGGAGAGAGAAGCCAGACTTCTGAGTTTAGAAATCATGTTAAACAATCCAGGTATGGAGCATCCCTGAGTTGTTTAGCTGCTCTGGCTGGCAGTGGGGGCAATTGGACTGTGTGAAGTAGCACACTGGCTCATTTGAATAAACCCTGGGTTTCTGTCGCATGTGAAGTGGGCCAATGGCTGGAACATTTCGTTGTATCCAGAAGCAACACAAAGGGCATGTATTTTTGTACAGAGACCACAGGCACAAACAAGAAGTTATAAAAGGAAAGGTGAACTGTGGACTCTAGCCAATCATGCAAAGGTATACATATTGGCTTAGTTTTTATTAAAGTAGACTCCTTTGTAATATTCTTCTCCTCACATGATGTCATAAGCACTATCCCTAGATACTTACAATATTGTGCAACCACCCTGCACTCACTCCCACAATTGAACTACTTCTAGGGTAGCCACTTACACATTGCTAAAAAGAGAGGATATGCATCGCCAAAAGAGGACAGTGATTTCCATAACATTTGCATATGTTAATTTTATATGTATAGATGAACATTTAGACATTCTTATTATGATTTAAATAGAAATACAATGCATGTCAGCATGACCAGGTGACCTGTGTGCCTGCTCAGTGTGTTGCTGTCCACGTGCTCACTGTTGATGAGCAACTCCAAGACCCCTGCAATTCACCCTTCTTAATGGTTCTTTATCTTTAAACCAGACTTGGACTGGACAGCTCTTCAAGTAGAACTTTCCTGCAAACAGAGGACTGTCCTCTGACAGCCCTTCAAATAGAGGACATGGCCACCCTATCTACTTCTAGAGGGAAGAAATACTGCCATTTGAGTGCCCAGGAGATATGATCCCCCAAAAAAAACAGTCTTACTGCCTTGGGGAAAGATGTCTGGATTCTACAATAACATGATTGCCTGTGAAGGCCCTGGGTACACTGATAATTGAAGTGTTTCTCTCTTGATAAATGCTTGACTACCTCTAAGCAGTTACTAGTTGATTAGAATTAAATGAAAATATTCCAGGAGGTAACAACAGCATGCTCTTAGTACAAATAGAGGACAGACACCAACTATCCAGAGGAATATAATACCATGGGGCAAATGTCGCCAAAATGCATAGGAAAGAATCCTATGGGAATGCCTTAGACATTTTCAAATTAGTATTGAGTTTGTGGTGGCCAGCACATGCTTAAATATTCAGATCAGGTGTCATCATAATTGTTGGAGATATGTAACATTTGACAGCTTTTGGTAATGAAATAATAATCGTCTTGTATATCTGCGATGAAACAGATTCAAGGCTTTTGAGCTCTTAATTGTGCGCCACACTACATTAGAGCCAGATGCTTTGACTTTCTTCACGTTTCAGAGATATGAAATTCAAAGCAATATGCCAGGCGCTCTAGAAATCAGCTGGTGTAATGAACCAGCAAATTAGACTCTTCTATCTCTTTATTTAACATGTTGTCCAATGAATTTATTAGAGTTCATTACAAAGGTGCAACTATCTAGCAACGCTGCAAAATTCATTTGCGATTAGAGCTAATGATTTTGGAAATGGGTTTTTGTATTTCAGTCAGATAAAACCCATTATTTATTATTAGATGTATGTCTCCTCGGTGCTAATGAAACTGTGTCTTTCTCCCCTCATTTCTATTGTTGATTGTGCAGCCCTTTAAAGGAGAAACTCATAAAGTCATTATACATGTCTTGCCAATACTCTCAGTACTGTAGATATGTGTGCATATCAGAAGTATGCTATGATAAATCCCTTCTGAATCTAACTTTCCTATAATTTATACCATGTAATAATTCCGAGAATATGCAAAGCTTATGATTATTTATTATCCTTTTCAATAGAAATGACACACTGCTGAAAAATTAAAAAGCAGAAACGAATATTTGAAAATACAACATTTATGCACCAACTTGCACTCTAAATGAACTCCTGTTAGTTTTAGTCTGGAGTGGATTCATCACCTCTGGCTCTGTGCTCAGACCACCTGGTTGTGGTCATCTGTCAACTGTAGCATAACGCTTCAGAGTTTGAATCATAGCCGATGTTCTTACAACAGGAAACCTGGCTTCAAATCCTTTCTCGGGCATAAAAATCATTGAGAAGTTGTGGACCTTTAATTATCTAACAGCCTCCCTTCCTTGTGATTTGTTTGGGGAATAAAATGGGGGGGGGTGTTTGTTGGAGATATATGATTGATTGATTGACTGATTTCATAGATTTCATAGATCATAGAGTTGGAAGGAGCCTACAAGGCTATCGAGTCCACCCCCCTGCTCAATGCAGGAAACTAGAGGAGGGGTCTCCCATCCAAGTAATAACCAGGCTTGACCCTGCTTAGAAGTTGAACCAAGAATTCAACACTGAACAGCCTGAGACCAGGATATCTTAAAAACCAACTTCTTCCGTACAAACCTGCCTGGATGCAACTGAGGTCCTGCCAAGCTCCCCCACTGCCACCTACACTGTAGGGATGTATGAGAAATTCATTTCAGTCCATTTTTTATCAGGATTTACCCAGTTTGTACCTTCTGGACTGAACACAGACTCAGACACAGTCTCTGGTTGAAGTCCATACATTTCTGAACTTGCAATAATGTGATTTGCAGACACACACACACACACACACACACACAAATGCTCTTGACAGCATGCATGCTTTTGAAAAATGTTCATGAAAAAAATGTGTACTTTTGAAAACTGCGCAGCAATATGCTTTAATCAATGGGAGAAGAATTCGTACATTCCAAAGATGCACCCAACTGATGTGTACATTTGGGAAAATATGCACAGATTCTCATGCAAAAAGAAAAAACAAACACACCTCGCAATCTGATATGGAATTAACTTGTAATGAGCTTCAAGATGGAATTCAGGGAACTTCGGGAAGCTCTGATTTTGCTGATTCATGCATCCCTAAGTACAATCAGTGAAGATGTGTAACCGGAATGTTTAGATTGCAGAAACTAGATGGTGGAATGCCATTCCCCCCCCCCAAAAAAAGTCTACAAGAAGTCGACATCTGTTGCTGACCTTTCATCTGGAGCCAAACCAAGGTTTTCATTAAACACTTTGGGCTGATGTAAAGTGGCCTAAAAGGGGGAGGGGAATTATTTTTGGCTGCTGTTATTAGTTTTAATAAAATGTTATGTTTTATTTTAATTGATTATATGGTTTTAAACTATGTTGTTGTCGTCGTATGCCGCCTTGTGCATTTTAAATAAAGGCCATCTATAAATGCATGAATGAATTCCTGGCTCCTATCAAAATAGGTAGAAAGGACAACATTCAGTTGGGCAGGAACTATGACACCAGCCCTAGGCAAATGGTTTTGAGACAGACACTATTAGAATAGTGTGAGCAAAAGCTACAGGGAAGTGGTTCCCTTGACATTACAGTAAAATGTCAATCAGCTTCCTAGAGAAAGAAGACTTCTGAAGCCCAGTTGACACCACCTGTGCTCCATGAGGGCCTCTTCTCCATGGCTTCTCCTGCTACTCCTGTAACCAGTGTATCTCAGAATGACATGGCCAGAACCAGTGCCATGGTTTCTTCCCACCCAAATGTCAAGAACAACATTCACATAGGAAGGTCCTATGGTCTTAGCTCCAGCAGTGTGGTTCTGAGATATTGGAGAAGAATGGGAAAGAGGCTCCAACACTGCTAAGGTAAAATGTGAAGTGGCCTATGCTCATAACTGCAAGACTAGAGCTGATTCATGGAAAGACTTGATCTTGGTTTCTCAGCACTAGTATATTTATTGGTACAAATAAGCTTTTAAAAGTTTATCAAAAGTAGCCAGAAGATGTAATCATAAGTACTGTCATCTAGTGTCTGGGGATAGCATGTGTTATATATTCACTTTGAAGATATCCATGAGCTGGAGCAAAGGCTCTAAGGGAGCTATTAACCCACCAAAGGTCTGGGAGGAGGCTGAGGGCTTATATCAGAGATGGGGAAACACTGATCCGTGGGCCTAATTTGGCCCATGGAGGCTTCTCAGGTTGCCCTCTGTGGGAGTGGGGGTTGCTGTGGAATCCCAGTCCTCCTCCAAAGAGGTCGTCCCTGGGCTCAGGTCAGCCGGGGACTTGACAGAAGAGCTCACATCTGCAGCTGCAAGCCAAAAAGACTTACCGGTATGCATAACCATGCAGAAACCTGAATTGTTCTGAGTTTTCCTCTTGGAAGCTACTGCTACAGAACCTCCTGACTCCTCTTTAAACTTTCCCAAGTGCTGTTTAAAGGAAAATAGTCGGGAGTGGAAAAGAATAGCACAAACAGAGCAGCAAACACCATTTGCATTTAAACGCTCTCATGTCAAATACCCATAGTGCTTTATAAGCTTGGAAGAGTTTAGAGAGCAGTTTGAGGGTTCGGTGGGGTTGGCTTTTGTGGAGGAGCATCTGAAAAATACAGATTTATTTTTGATGCACGCAGCTAGGATTGCACTCCACATCAATTTAGGGACTCTATAGTTTATGAAAGACATGCTTGAACTCCTGAAATATTTGATTTTCACACAAGTGAGTTATTTGATTTTCACACAAGTGAGCTTTGTTTTGATGCAGCTTGCACCAGTCTTCAGTCTCTAATTGAGTAGGATAAGTTTGAGATGACGTTGGCATGTTTTCCTTCTCTTTTTCTATTTTATCACTGAGCTATCATCACTGACTAGATACTGGAAAAGAAGTTTATACTGCAGAACAATTGGTACCAAATTATATTCTCCATAATGCAAGGAATGTGGTGTGTGTGAGTCTCATGAAACAGATTTATTCTGAAGTAAAGAGTGCAGCAAATGTATGTTTTCTGCTGATAAATTGAACAGACCCGACAGGAAAGTCAGAATAGGGTACATGTACTTATTCCCAGTCTACCGTTTCTTCTTCAATTATATGCAGTCGTCAAAAGGTGCAAAGCATGAACAGAAATTCCTTAAACTGCCTATAAGGTATTTTTATGCCGTCTCCACTTCTGGGAGGTGAAATGTTCCAGAGGCTGTGACTGGGTATAGCTTCCTTTGGATGAGAGAGCACTGAAGATTTATGGTGTTGTCTTTGAAACATCTGCTTTATTTACAAATATACAAGCAGAACTTATAGGGAACAAGCAGACTCCTAAAAATAGGAAGCTGATCCAGAGAGCAGCTTGTGCAATCCATCACCCCCAGTGCTGCACTCCCAGGTCCAGCAAATTCCAGCTAGAAATTCTCAGTTCTTAGTTGATCTGTCTTTTTCTAGGGGAGTTCAGATGTGCCCTCTCACACACTGAAATAACTCATGGGTGGTAGAGGCTAGCCCTACCCCTCACTGCCAGTATGCTGGAGAAATGTGTCCTCCTTGTTGTCCATGTTTTCAGTCAGCATGTGAGGGAGTTGTGTGCACATACCAATAGATCAGGGCTCTCCTACCTTGGGTCCCCAGGTGTTGCTGGCCTACAGCTCCCAGCATATCCAGCCAGCATGGCTAATGGCAAGGGATTCTGGGAGCTGTGGTCCAGCAACATCTGGGGACCCAAGGTTGGAGAGTCCTGCAATAGAGCTCTTCCAAGTGAGGGGAGACTCTGATTGGGCCAGAGCTCTCCCCCTCACCCCAGTGTGTTGAGCAGTATGCATGTAAACATGTAGAGCCCCTTCTGACATACGATGAGTGATATTCAACCTGTTCTGGTGAGGGTTGTACTCCCCCTAAAGGATCAGGTTCATAGATTGGGGGTGCTCTTAGATCCAGCACTGTCATTGGAGGCACAGCTAGCCTCAGTGGAACAGAGCACCTTTCATCAGCTTAGGCTAATATACCAACTACGATCCTATCTGGACAAAGATAGCCTAGCTACAGTTATCCACACACACTGGTAGCCTCTCATTTGGATTAATGCAATGCATTCTAGGTGGGGCTGCCTTTGAAAATGTTCCAGAAACTTCAGCTGGTCCAAAATAGGGCAGTGAGATTGTTAATGGGGTCTGGCCAATATGATCATATTACACCAGTGCTTTATGATCTGCACTGGCTGCCACTGCCAGTCCATTTCAGTGTCAAATTCAAAGGGCTGGTATTAACTTACAAAGCCCTAAACAGCTTGGGGCCAGCCTGGATCATCTCCTTCCATATATACCTGCCTGGAACCTAGGAACATCCTTGGAGGCCCTTTTCCAGATGCCCCCTGCCAAATGAAGTGAGGCAGGTGGCTACTAAGGAGAGGTCCTTTTCAGTGGTGGCAACCCGGTTGTGAAATGACCTCCCCAGAGAGGCTCACCTGGCACCTATCTTGTAGTCTTTTTGGTGCCAGGTGAAGAGACCTTTTTATTTTCTCAGGCTTTTTTAGCCCTTCAGTTTTAAAAATTGTGTCAGGGCATGTTTAGATCTTTGCACTGCTGCTTGCTTTTATCTTGGTTATTACTTTGGTTTTATTCTGTTTAAAATGTATGGCTTTATAGTAAGTTTCACTATGTTATTGTATTTTATGGTTTATTTTATTTGTCTTGTAAACTGCCCAGAGAGCTTCGGTTAATGGGTGGTATAGAAACTCAATAAATTTAAAAATAAATAAATGCTCTGTATATATGGATGGTGAGGCACATAGCCATTGGGTACAGCAGAGGTTCCATGTACTCCTCACACATTCACACATGGTGGAGTCATCTGGATCCCCCTTACTGCTCACTCTAAACTGCCAATTGCTTTTTCTCTCTGTGTGTCTCTCTGCCTCCTTTCTGTAGCTGGAGAGTGACCTTTTTCAAGCTCTCTGATAGGTATCTCATTCCAAACACTGGAAAGAGCTCTCCAGCTGGCAAGAGAACATTTCCTAACCATTCACTCCCATTGATGAAAAATCAGTCAAACCATCCTGGACTATTAACCAGAAATCCACTTAATAAAGGAATGATTAGCTAGTAACCATAACAGTATTGCACAAGACCAAAAAAAAAAAAGAAAAAGAGGAGGGGAAATAAATAACATTGATGGCTTATATCATGAAGAGTAATATGTGTAATGGCATTATATGCATTTAATTATGGAGTTATACGATTAGTGTGGTTAAGGGTAAAGTGAAAATGTTCAGCATAATTTACACTGATTTCATTTTGCATCAAAGATCAGTTTACCAGAACCAATGTTTTAATACTAGGTTTTATGTTTCTTCAGAATTTATTCTTAAATATTCAATTAAGGAACTATGAGAATGCCATCAGAGATAATTATAACAAGATTTATATGCTGCAAACTTGCACAAGTGACCATACAGTTCATTCCCGTTATAGGGCTGTGCATGTAACTTCACATAGAATCTGGCTGGAATTGCCCAAAATACATTGGCCAGATACAAAATCCTTCCCAAATACATTCAGAAAAGCTTCCAAGCTTCCTAGGCTTCCATCTCTCCTCTATTCCCAACCTCCAAAGAAAAAGGGAAGGGGGGATGGTAGTGGTGTCTCTCAATCAGCCACACACACACACCGGGGGGCGGGGGGAGTTTGGTATTTTTTTAGCATTCTTGTTTTGTAATACTGTGGACAAACACAACTGGGTATGGTAACAGCCTGCTTAGTCTTCTCTAAAGGAATATCCACCTGGAGGCTGTTCTGGGTTTTCAGGCAGGCTTGTGCCATACCTAGACCCTGCACGCATTGATGGAAGGCAAGTTCTGACAAAAATGTTCAGAACTACCGTACACAGAGAAATCATTCCGAAAGCCATATCGTGAGTTTAAAAAATGTGTGGAATGGCACCCTAAAGAACTAGGGGGAAAGACTGTAGTGTACATTGTGGGGAGTGGGAAGCCAGTCACTGTGTCCCAACCAGATGAGAGGATCCAGAGGACATGAAATTATAGTTGCTTTAAATAAGATGTTTTGAGATTCTCTTAAGGTCGTTGCCAGCTTTAAATAAGCTAGCTGGAAACCCGCCTGAAACATCACTGGAATACTGCAGGGAATGACCTAGGGAGATGTAAAACTATGTACTCAAGGCCAAACCACAGCAAGCCAGCTATAGGCCTGGAAGTTCCTGTCCTTGGAATTGCCTACACTCTCATCTAGATCATAACAATCTATCAAATAGAACACATTGTGTTGAACAGAACAACTGCTTTGAAAACATTCATTTCAGTTTTAATTCATTGGGCTGGATCAAAAGCCACCTTTGGGGGGGAAATTGAAGGTCATGATAGAAATCCTTAAAATAAAATAAATACAGGTTCCCTTCAATGAACAGTTCTTCCAATGGAAAGAGTCTTCCACAAACTGAAGGAGACCTTCCTTCAGAGGAAGCCTATTTCCATTCACAGAAAGGAACCTTTTGATCTCATAGAATCATAGAAAAGTAGAGTTGGAAAGGGCCTACAAGGCCATCGAGTCCAACCCCCTGCTCAATGCAGGAATCCGTCAAAGCATCCCTGACAGCTGTCCAGCTGCACCTTGAAAGCCTCCAGAGTGGGAGAGCCCACCACCTCCCTAGGTAGTTGGTTCCCTTGTCTTATTGCTCTAACAGTCAGGAATTTTTTCCTGATGTTTAGGTGGAATCTGGGTTCCTGTAAACTTGAGCCCAATATTCCGTGTCCTGCAAACTGGGATGATCGAGAAGAGATCCTGGCACTCCTCTTTGTGACAACCCTTCAAGTACTGGAAGAGTGCTATCATATCTCCCCTCAGTCTCCTCCTCTGAAGGCTAAACAAGCCCAGTTCTTTCAGTCTCTCCTCATAGGGCCTTGTTTCCAGTCCCTTTATCATCTTTGTTGCCCTCCTCTGAACCCCCTCCAGTTTGTCTACATCCTTCAATCTATTTGTGAATTGAAATATTTAAACATAATCCCTATTATAATATAGTTGTAAACATATAAGAGAGGTCCCCTTATGAATCAGTAACTGGATAGTGAACAGAAAGCAGAGAGTAGGAATAAATAGTAAACTCTCTCCGTTGAATTTACATGTTCATAAATGATCTGGAATTAGGAGTGAGCAGTGAGGTGGCCAAGTTTGCTGATGGCACCTTAGGGTTGTTAAAACAAAAAGGGGCTGCAAAGAGCTCCAAAAGGATTTCTCCAAACTGGGAGAATGGTAAGTGTGGTTCAATGTAATCAAAATGGAAAATGTGGTTCAATGTAAGCAAATGTAAAGTGATGCATATTGGTGCAAGAAATCCCAACCATCTATATGCTGATGGGATCTGAGCTAGGGATGACTGACCATGAAAGAGATCTTGGGGTTGTGGTGGACAGCTCGATGAAAATGTCAACTCAGTGTGCAGCTGCTGTGAAAAAGGCAAATTCCCTGTTAGGTATTATTAGAAAGGTAATGGAAATAAAATTGCCAATATCATACTGTCTTTATACATATCTATGGTGTGACCACATTTGGAATACTATGTACAGTCCTAGTCAGAGCACCTAAAAAAGGAGTGGACGGTTCGATCGTGCAAACCAGCCCATTGTCTCTTCTGCCCTCCAAACATACCCAACTCCTTCAAACATTCCTAACAGGACTTGGTCTGGCTCCTCACTATCTTTGTCCCCCTCCTTTGTCACAGTCCACTGTGGCTTATTTAAGCCACGGTGGGCTGTGGTGTGCTCCAGCAGCCTTTTGAATATTCAGCGCCCATCATGTCATACAAACCTGGGCAGCAGCAGTTGTGCGAGGGTTAAACAACCCTTGCATGACCCAACAACAGACCATGGGTTATGCGAAGGTTGTCTAACCCTCACATAATCCCTGCTGCCCAGGTTCGCACAACACAACAAGCCTCAGCCAGGCATTGAATATTCAGATCCTGCTTGGCACACACCACAGCCCTTGAAATAAGCCACGGTTGGTTATTTTAATCATGTGAACCATGTTAATATGATAGCCCTCTACAAATATTTGAAGGTCTCTTACATAGATGATGGAGCACATTTGTTTTCTGTTGCTTCTGAGGGTAGCACCCAACCCACTGAGTTCAAATTACAAAAAAGGATTTTGACTAAATATTGGAAAGAACTTCCCGATGGTGCAAGCTGTTCAGCAGTGGAACAGACTGCCTCAGAAGGTGGTCAACTGTCCTTTGTTAAAGGTTTTTAAAGAGAGGGTGGATGGTCACCTCTCAGGGATGCTGTGGATTTCCTATATCGGCAAGCAGTTGGACTAGTGGACTTTTGAGGTCCCTTCCAATTCTATGATTCTGTGATTCAGTTGAAGTCATGAATTATGCTGTATGAAGCCTTAGAATGTATAGGAGCTTGAGTTGAAAGAGAGTTTTAAAAACTCAGTTTTTTGGCACCTGCTCTTAAATCAAATGAGGTAGTAGTGAACCCACACTAACCTCCAATACACAACTTTTTAATATTTATTTGTAGTAAAAGTAGACTTACTCTTATCAGGATAAAAAGAATCCATTTATTGACCTCACTTCAAAATGACTCCAACCAAGCTGTGTTATGACTTGAAAGCATTCATGTTGTATCATCCATGGAACTGAAGTTGCCCCAGTGTTATAATACATGAAGGTCTTAGAATTCAAGGACCTTCAATGATTTGATTGCAGCTGTCACTCAGAGAGAACATGGCACACTCGCTGGATATTCCTTCCCCCAGAGGCACAAGCCCCTATGGCAAGCCGCCAGCAACAGAAAGAGAGAAAGATGAAGATGTAGTTATTATTAGCAGAAGGTTGCAGACTTCATTGGTTATCTAGGCCAAGCTCATGGCTTAGAAACAATGAGACTAAAGCAAAGGGTAATAGTTAGCTACTGCAAGTCTGCAACAACCTTCCTTTATATACCGCTTGAGTGACTGCTTCAGAGTCATAAAGTTCTCCCTAGAATTGTCACCTTGCTTGTATGCTCATATTTTAGTAATAATGCAAACAGCAGTTGGAGGGGGATGATTTTCATTTGGAAAGTGACAAGGAGGAAAAGTTTAAATCCCTCCATACCACAACCTTGATCCATATTTGGGACAGGGGGGAGCTCCATGGCTCCGGTCTTTAAAAGCATTAAGAGATGGAGACCAATTTATGATTCATTACATGTTGTAATATGCAGTTTGACCCTTATTTACCCACAGCCTAACTGAGTAATCACTCTTCATTCTGTTCTTCATTTATATTTCTTGCTCCTCATAGCAGAAAACTGAAATAGCAGAGAAAGCTCTCCTGGTATATTTTTTGATGCTGTATAAATTATTAACTATAAGACATTCTATGTGTGGGATTTAAGCATGTTTAGCTTATTAATATGAGGAAAGGATAAATGAATATGATATATAGGAGCTCAAAGAAGCACTGCTCTTGTTCCCACTGAAGATGTTACAATTTCCACCTGGAGGATCATTTCAATGGGTGATTCCCCATGCCTGAATATCCATGAAAACATGATGAATGTGTATTCTACCCAACTTGATTCCCTGCAAGTTCTGCACTTGGTTGTTGTAAACCACAAATATTCATATTTTTTGTTGTTTCAAATGTTCAGTGTTTTCCCTCTTAAACTCCCTTTTCTATATACCATGTTCATTTATCCTTTCCTCATATTAATAAGCTAAACATGCTTAAATCCCACACATAGAATGTCACTACATATTTAACTTTAAATAATTAGCCATGCATATAACGCACAGTTCAGCTTCTTTTGTGCATATTACATAACTACAGTTTGGCAGTGAATAAACTAACTATTCCAGGCAAAGTTACCCAACACCCCCACCCAAAAAAAAACCTGACCGCATGCATCTGGCTGTCTTTTTACAGTTGCATACAATTATTTGTTGGTCTCATATATGTCATTCTGAACCTTAATCATCTGGAGAAGAATACTGGGGCAGTTTCAGCTAATCAACATCAATTCATGCTGGTGAAGTGCTGGAAGAAGCACAACCCCAGGCATACAGTTTAGACAACGAAACTCATCCCTATTCCACGTCTGGGTAATTACCCTAATTATATAGACAAGCTCTTTTTCAGAATGCTGATTAGATGGACATGCTAAGCTTCATTAGCTATCAGAGGTAACAGTCACTTGACATTAGATTAGCAAAACACCAAGCGCATCGTTTAAATTTTTGTCACAAGCAAGTAGATGAAGTTTTAAAAGACTGGAAAGTTTACTACTACTGGGTTGGCAATGGATGAATAATTTATGTACCTGGATGCCAAAGGAATTGATACAGTATCTGAACATAAGCAGAAAATACCTGATCAACATTTTTATATGTGTTCTATCCATCAGATATGACTTCCCAACTTCTAACCCACCTTCCAATCTTTTCAGTGGATATTGTTTTTCACTGAGGTTGTATATCAGCAGTATCTTGTTAAATTACACCCAGTGTTTTTTTGAACGGTGTGTTCATATGAATGGAAAATGTCACCTCCCTTTATCCTGCACATAAAGGGATTTCAAAAGAACACAGAGAAGTGGCTGGACTTCCATTTAACAATTCACAATTTTGGAACCATATTTCCAAAATAAAATGTAAGGAATAAATCAAGAACAACAAGATATACTTGATGGGGGAATCGGCCAGAAAATGACACCTAGCTATATTTAAATTTCAAAAGAAAAAAGTTCCCCAGAAGCAAGAAAATTAGTTTAAAGGAAATTGAAAGGTGCATTTAGGAGGATCAGGTCTCTTCAGGAAACATAGATGTTATTTAAAACAACTAGGAGCATGTATAAAATGTATACTGCAAATTAGAAAAGGCATGACCATGTCCGAAGGGATGCCAGGGTGCTTGAACAGCAAAGTCAAGAAGTGTGTAAAACTCAAGTAGATTTCCTTTGGTAGGAGTCTTACTCAAATGAAGAACATAAATAGGGCACAATCTCTGCTCTGGCAAACCAAATCTAAATTTATACTATGGCAAGCCAAGCAGAATTGAAGGGCAGATTTTAAAGATTATTGTTTATTATTATTATTATTATTATTATTATTATTATTATTATTATTATTATATAACCTACCTCACAGGGTTGTTGTGAGGATAAAATGGAGAGGAGGAGGATCATGTAAGCTGCCTTGGGTTCCTTTCTAGAGGAAAAGGAGTGGGATATAAATGTAATAAATAAATAAGTTTTTTTAAGTGGCAAATACTGCTAACGAGAGATGAAGTTCTAAACTTTATTGACAAAGTGAAAATTAATAAATCACCAGGCCCAGATGATATCCACCCTAGAGTTCTTAAAGAACTCAAATATGAAATTGCTGATCTTCTAACAAAAATATGTAACATGTCCCTAAGATTAGCCTCTGTACCAGAGGACTGGAGAAAGTCCAATGTAACACCAAGTTTTTAAAAGGGATCCGGGGGGGGGGGGGGGGATCCAGGAAATTACAGGCTGGTTAGCTTAATGTCTGTTCCGGGAAATTGATTGAAAGTATTATTCAAAATAAAATTAGTAATCATATAGAAGGAAAAGCCCTGGAGAAAAAGAATCAACATGGCTTCCACAAAGGTAAGTCCTGTCTCACTAAACTTTTAGAATTCTTTGGGAGTGTTAATAAACATGTGGACAGGGGTGATCCAGTAGGCATTGTTTACTTAGACTGGGTAAGCAACAGTGGTGACTCATCATTGCTTGTCGGGCATGTCGTTCGAACCCAGGTCATTGTGACTCACCATTGTGACTTCTCATTGTTCTGAATGGTCTGTTCTACGGTTTGTTTGTAGCACGATGGCTTGTTGTGTCATCTGAACTCGGACAACACAACCCATCGTGGCACAAGCCCTAGAACAAGTGAGCCACTTGGCAAGCGCAAACGGTGCCGCTCTTGCCAAGCGGCGGGCTGGCCACAGAGTGCGGCTGACAGATGCCCCCAAAGTGCCCAAACAGTGCTACAAGGCAGCTGTCAGAGGCTTCCTCTGCCCCGCCGCAGAGCGGATCGGGCACCCCCGCCCTCCTCCTCCAGAGTAGACCTCTGGAAGAGGAGGCAGGAGGCGATGATCTGCTCCATTCAGCTGCTGGGCATGCTGAGCAGCTGCGGAGATCAGAGCACAGCCTCCTCCCTGAAAGTGCCAAGCAGCCGTGGGGACGAAGGCACTTCCGCAGTCACTGACGCTGCCCCCCTGATGAGTGTAGGAAGCGCCCTCCCTCTCCCCCCTTTGCTTCCCCCGGAGAACCCAGGAAAGAAAAGGGCAGAGAGTGCAGGGGCTTCCTGCTGCCCCGGAGGGGTTTACTTCCTGGAGGCGGGGACTGTATCACCACCTCTGGCAGGTAAACCTCTCCAGCGGGGCAGCAGGAAGGGCCTGCCCACTCTGCCCTTCGCTTTCCCCACCAGGGAAAGCAAAGGGTGGAGTGGAAGGGGGCACTTCCTGCCACCCTGCTCTGCCACCAGAGTGGTTTCCCTGCCATAGCTGGGGACGCAGTCCCTGGCTGCAGCAGGGAAACCTCTCGGGGAGCAGGGTGAAGTCTGCTCCTGTTACTGGCACAGCCACCGCACCAGTAACAGGAGCAAGCCCTGCCCTACTCTGCTGCCCAAGAGGTTTGCCCGCTGTAGCCGGGGCGCAGTCCCCAGCTGCAGCCAGCAAATGTCACCGGGAGCTGGGTGGAGTTTGCTCCTGTTACTGGCGCAGCTGCTGCACCAGTAACAGGAGCAAGCCCTGCCCTGCTCTGCCTCCCGAGAGCGAGACGTTTGCTGGCCTGGCTGTAGCCGGTCCCTGGCTGCTGAGGGCAAGCCTCTCGGGGAGTGGGGCGGAGGCTCCCCCCTCCCCCTCCTCATTGCACTTCAGGGCATGAGCCCAGTTTGCGCAACGGGGAGTCTTTGACAGCCGCCATGAGCTGAAATTGGCTCAAGATCACGGCTGTCAAAGAGAGGAGCCTCATTCCTCCCCGCGGTGTACCATAGGATATCGCTCGGAGGAATGAGGGGAAAAGAGGAGAGGGGAGAGCACAAAGCAACAATGATGAGCCCAATCGTCTGTCGGGCTCATCATTGTTGCTTTGTGCGATCCGGCAAACAGTCATGGTAACGTACCACGATTGTTGCCTGACTGTGCGAACCTGCCCTTAGACTTCCGAAAGGCTTTTGACAAAGTCCCTCACCAAATACTCCGAAGCAAATTTAGCATTCATGGAATAAAAGGAGGGGTCCTCTTATGGATCCGTAACTGATTAAAGAACAGAAAGCATTGAATAGGAATAAATAGTAAATTCTCCCAATGGAGGGATGTAAACAGCGGGGTCCCACAGGGATCTGTATCGGGACCACTGCTTTTCAACGTGTTCATAAATGATCTGGAATTAGAAGTGAGCAGTGAAGTGGCCAAGTTTGCTGATGACACCAAATTATTTAGGGTGGTTAAAACAAAAAGGGATTGCAAGGAGCTCCCAAACTGGGAGATTGGGCATCAAAATGGCAAATGGCAAATGCAGTTCAGTGTAAGCAAGTGTAAAGTGATGCATGTTGGGGCAAAAAATCCAACTTCAAGTATAAGCTGATGAGATCTGAGCTAGTGGTGACTGACCAAGAAAAAGATCTTGGGGTTATGAAGGACAGCTCGATGAAAATGTCAACCCAGTGTGCCGCTGCTGTGAAAAAGGTAAATTCCACATTGGGCATGATTAGGAAAGGAATTGAAAATAACACTGCCAATATCATACTGCCCTTATACAAATATATGGTGCGACACTTAGAATACAGTCATGCCTTGGATTGAGAGCATGATTCATTCCGGAAGCGTGCTTGTAATCCAAAACACTCTTATATCAAAACGAAATCCCCCCCAAAAAATTGTACAGAGATTTTTAATTTAAGCCATACTACAGTACTTGTATTGCAAGACACCGCTTGTATATCAAGTAAAAAAAAATTAAATAAATATTTAAAAATTTGCTTGTCTTGCAAAACGCTCTCAAACCAAGTTACCGGTATTTGCAATCCAGGGTATTACTGTACTTTGCATTTATTGGTTTTGTATCTTTCATTTATCTCTTCGTTGTTTTGATGTCTATTGTTTCTTGTATTTCCCCTCTGTTACTTTTGGTCTTTATTAAACAGTAATAAATTGTTTTGCCTCCCACACTTGCATGTTCCTTGCCTCCAAATCCAGAAAGAACCTCTTGCCCCTTGGCGAGACACTCTTTTAAAGTCATCCAAATTGGTGGCCATCACTACATCTTGTGGAAGTGAATTCAATACTGTAACAATGAACAGATCCTTACGCCCCTTCTGCTGTCAGAAACCCCTGGGAAGACGATGGCGGGCAGACTCCTGCTTTCGGCCAAGTCTGCATGGCACTGTCTGTAGCTCAGTCTGTGCTGAGGTTCATCAAGGGAGGGGGCTTCTGAGATTTATATAGGTATAAATCTACATAGTTTCACCTGGCACCTTAATTCTCTAGAAGGGGGAGATGATTAATCATCTTGGAAGGGAAGCCAAGGCCCAATATGCGCCAGATGTGTCCAAGGCTGACCGATAAGCCTTGCACCTGGTCATTGTTCCAAGGACGAAGCTCCTGGCCTCCCAATTTAGCTCCCATGCCAGGTGCTAATCTAAACACCCCCTGACACCGTGATTTAAGCAGATGAACACTGACGTGAAAGACAAGACAACAGAACTTTACCGGGGCAGAAAAGAATTGAGGAAGGAATCTCAGGCTTGGTCTGCCATTGAACGCGAATGCACAATGGAGAGACTGTGAGGCTAGCACAATGGAGAGACTGTGGCACACCACTAAGCTCCTCGGGATACAATGATCTTCCGCGATGCCACTACAAAGGGGATTGGACAAATTCATGGAAGATAAAGTTATCAATGGCTATTAGTCCTGCTGGCTATATCCTACCTCCAGTATCAGAGGAGGTATGCCTAAGTACACCAGACTAGTTGCTGAAGAACATGGGCTAGAGAGTACTGTTGCACTCGTGTCCTGCTTGTGGGTTTCCTGTGGGCAGCTGGCTGGTCACTGGAACAGATATTGTTGGATGACTTTCCGTTTGTAGGACCCAAAGATATGGAAAATGTTCTTGGTGAAGTTTGCCCAACCACCTGTTTGCTCAACTCTTGCCCCTCATGGCTTATTACATCCAGTAGAGCAGAGATGACTGGCTGGGTTGGAGAGGTTATAAATTCTTCCCTATGGGACAGAGTGGTCCCAGCCTCCTTAAAGGAGGCAGTAGTGAGACCACTTCTGGGGGGAAAACATTATTGGACCTGGAAGATCTGAATAACTATAGGCCAACAACAACAACTTTATTGTATCACAGCAATTTGCCATTATACACGGTCAGAGCTTAGTTAATAGATCTTCAGAAATTAAATAATTTCCCTTATAACCTTAAGTTTTTACAGTATACATTTGTAAAACATTTACAAGGAATTTGGATGTTCTATAGGATATATACTTGTCAACATTAGACAACAGGAAACATACCTTTGCAAATGATTACCTTCCCTTCAATGGTTTCATCAATGGAGAAATATATTTAATTCTAAGATCATTATAAATTGAACACTCTAAGAGTACGTGAGTTATATCTTCAACTGATACCGAATTGCAATCACATACTCTATCCTTCTTAGGAATCCCTTTAAGACAGCCCACCCAATCAGCCAAAGGAAAAACATTTAATCTTGCCCGAATAAAGGCTACCCTCATTTTAATGTTTGGCAAGTCTACCAAATATTTTGGGAGGGATAAATATGATGGAATAAAAGAGACATAAAAAGTGTTTGATTGACAGACCATAATCCCAGCAATCTGGGATTGCATCTCAGTGTCCTTAAGTCTTTGAATCAATATCACTTTGGCTCTATCATATCCTTGAGTTAAAAGAAAAGAAGTAGAGAACCCCAGACTCATAACAGCCAATTGCATATTTTGCTTCCATGAGTTTTGGCCCATCTCTTCTAATAACACCAAAATAAATTCTGACACCCGCTTAAAAATTATTTTTAACCAAAAAAGCAAGGCTAATCTGAGGTCTTCAGCCTTTATGGTCATAACACCCAGTTCGGCACGAACCAATTCTAGTTTTGTAGCTATAGCTAGAATAACTATAGGCCAGTGGCTAACATCCCTGTTCTGGGCAAGGTGATTAAGCAGGTGGTGGGTGATCAAATCCAGTCATTCTTGGATGAAACATATATTTTTTTATCCATTTCATTTGGGGGTATGGCCTGGTTTTGGCACAGAAACTGCCTTGGTCACCCTGTAGGATGACCATTGACAGGAGAAAGAGAGGAGGAGTACAACCCTCAGTGGCTTTTGATTACCATCAACCATGGAATCCTTCTGGAGAGGCTGTCTGAGTTGGGTGTGGGTGGTACAGCTTTGCAGTGGTTCTGCTCACACTTGGATGGCTGTTTCCAGAAGGTGGTGCTGAGGGA
Organism: Shinisaurus crocodilurus; assembly: GCA_021292165.1. Taxonomy (NCBI): domain Eukaryota; kingdom Metazoa; phylum Chordata; class Lepidosauria; order Squamata; family Shinisauridae; genus Shinisaurus; species Shinisaurus crocodilurus. Next base: position 60,263 of record JAHFWL010001296.1, on the reverse strand, counting down.
CTTTGGCTCGACTCCATGACCTTTATGGTTGGGGGGCCCACAAGGCTCCATCTTGTCCCCCATGCTATTTAACATCTACATAAAACCACTGAATAAGGTCACTCAGCAATTTAGAGTAGTGTCATCAGCATTATGTAGATGTTAAATAGCATGGGGGACAAGATGGAGCCTTGTGGGCCCCCCAACCATAAAGGTCATGGAGTCGAGCCAAAGTCCCTCAGCACCACCTTCTGGAAACAGCCATCCAAGTGTGAGCAGAACCACTGCAAAGCTGTACCACCCACACCCAACTCAGACACTGCAAAGCTGTACCACCCACACCCAACTCTCTCGCTCGTGCTCTCTCGCGCTTTCTCTCTCATCAGGTCCAGATGAGGCAGTGGAAGTGCTTAATCAGTGCCTGGCTGTGGTGATGGACTGGATGAGGGCCAAGAAGCTCAATCCAGACAAGACAGAGATACTGCTGGTGGGTGGTTTGACTGTCCAGGTGAATAGTGTTCAATATGTTCTGGCATGGGTTGCACTCTCCCTAAAAGATCAGGTCCATAACATAGGGGTGCTTGTAGATCTAACATTGTCACTAGAGACACAAGTGTCTTCTGTGGCTTGGAGCATCTTTTACCAGGTTAGCTATGACCCTCCCTGAATAGTGACAGCCTGACTTCAGTGATGCATGCCCTGGTAACCTCCTGGTTGGATTACTACAATGTGTTGTATCTGGGGCTGCCTTTGAAGACAGTCCAGAAACTTCAGTTAGTATAAAATATGGCAGCTAGGCTAATGATCAGAAGTGGGCATTATGACCATATTACATCAATACTGTACCATCTTCACTGGTTCCCAGTTCATTTTTGGGCCCAATTTTAGGTGCTGGTGTTAACCTACAGAGCCCATCACAGCTTGGGGCCACAGTATCTAAAGAACCATCTCTTCCCATATGTTTCTGCCCAACCCTAAAATAGTCATCCCAGGCCCTGCTCCGAGTGCCCCCACACATTTAGACTGGTGGGTGGCTACTCATGAGCAGGCCTTTTATGTGGTGGCCCCCAAATTGTGGAATACCCTCCCTAGAGAGGTTCACTTTGAAGTGGGAATAAGGTGGGGAGAAAACTGAGGCAGAAAAAAGATTCCCCCCCCCCTCCTGGGAATAGACTGCTTGAAGATAGACCCCCCCTTCTGAGAACAGACTGCTTACATGGCAATAAATTACTGTTGCGCCGTACTTTAAGGAACTAGTCAGATAAGACTGCCCGCTCAGCAACATGTAAGAATAGCACAGGAAACACCTTGCAGGCATGCCAAGGAGCAAGTGACAAATAACTGATGACGTATATTCTATAATATGCTTTACTATATAGAGAACTAATTGCTTCTGTATCGGGGTTCAGTTTGGCGATTCATTCCCCTGAACCGGTTGCTAGCAAATAAACTGTTTTCCAAGCCCGAGGTGGTCCGAGTCCTTCCTATTCTCTGGAGAAGGGTGATTTTTCTGCAACAACTTGGCACCTACTTTGTTGACTTTTCAGTACCAGCCAAATGCCTTTTTATTCTCTCAGGCCTTTTAAACTGCTGCTTGCTTTATTTTTATTTTTTTATATGTGTACATCTTTGTTTTTAATTTTATCTCTTTTAAATGCTGGATGTTCATTACTGCTTTTAAAAATAATACTTTTAAATGTGTTTTATTATCAGGCTGTCATGTGGTGGAATGGGGCCAGAGTCACATTAGAAAGAGTTTTCCCCGAGCACACTATTTCAGCTAAATTCCCCCAAGTATTTGTGTTCCCAAAGGGCTTATTCCCTAAACACAAATGAGTAGTTTGCAGATGTGTTTAGAGACATATGTTGTGAATATCATCATATTAAAAAGAAGTATTTCTAAAAAGCCTTCTGTGTTTCTTTCTAACAAATAACTGCAAAAATATGCAGTCAGCTAAATACAAAAATATTGGTTTGGCCACAATTTTATATATATATATACTTTTGTTCCCCAGTCCCCACCTGTTTATAGACAATAAAATGCATGTTGTCATACATAAATGTCCTTCAGATGGATTCAAGGATAGTGCTATATAGGGAGAAAAAACTGTGTAAAGAGTTTTGTGCATTGTGAGTAAATGTAAACATTCTTCTTATCATTATACAACATTACAGTTTGGGGCACTGCTTCACAATTTAACTTTCACTAGATTACTGCCTGAAATGTTTCCCTTACCTTAGCCTTGATCTGTTTGAAAATACAAAGAAAAAGCCAGGTTATGTTCAAATTGATTTTCAGGAGAGAAAAAATGACTTGTATTTTCTTTTATTGTTTTAAAATGAACACATGTTGATGGGGGAAGCTCAAGGCCATTTGCAGATGGAAAGGAAAACTACAATAAATAAAATGAAACCACTTAGAGCCAAACCACACATGATGTGGGAAATCTATTATCTGGTCTCCCAATTTTTTTTCTTTTTTAGGATTCCATGGGCAGAACCAGATATGTGGGGGGGGGGGAATGCCCCTCCAGACTAGCTTGCTCCAGCCAACATGTGGGACAAAGCTTCCCTGCCCCCAGGAATGGACTTTGCCACTTCTGCCCCCTGCCCCTGCCCCAATATATTTTTTATGGTGCCACCAGTGTGGGGCTCCAGTTTTGATTTGGAAAGCAGCACTGTGTATCACACATACTTCCTGAAGCTATTAGCCCTGCAACCTGGGTTTCTTTCCCCACTATAACAATAGGAATTTATCTTCTCAAGAAAGCCAAAAACATTTCGGCCCGTGGGCCTTCTTCAGTGGCAGGTGTGGTCCAAATATACGTAGTTAGATCCACTTTTTTTACTACAGCAATAAAACAGTGCTCACTGCCTGTTCTGCATCTTTGAGATCCCAATATGGATCTAACTCCTATTGTTATTATTATCCAGTTCATGAGCTTCCAGCTATAAACTTACTGAATCATCTTACCATTATCTTATGTTTCTGGAATATGCCATGATTTTATGTTCCATGCTTTGTCTATGGAGCACATGCAGTGCTCTAACTGAATTTATTGTGAATATTTGATTTGCATATTGTATTTTATTGTTTACAATTTTGTCTTTTAATTTTTGGGCAATATACCAACATTTTAAACAAACTGTTAAGCTCAGTATTTGTAATTTACTCAATCCAGACAAGACGGAGGTGCTGTTTGTGGGCGGATCATCTCTCCGGAGGGATGATACTCAACCTGTCCTAGCCGGGGTTGCACTCCCCCTAAAGGACAGGGTTCATAGTTTGGGGGTGCTCCTGGACTCCGAACTGTCGCTGGAGTCACAAGTGGACTCAGTGACAAGGAGCTCCTTTTATCAGCTTAGGCTGATTTACCAACTACGACCCTATCTGGACAGGCAGAGCCTAGCAACAGTGATCCATGCTCTGGTAACCTCTTATTTGGACTACTGTAACACGCTCTACGTGGGGCTGCCTTTGAAAACGGTCCGAGACTTCAATTAGTTCAAAACAGGGCAGTGAGGCTGCTAACGGGACTGGCCAACAAGAATATATTACGCCAGTCCTCTATGATTTACATTGGCTACCAATTGAAGTCTGGGCCTGATTCAAAGTGATTACATTAACATTTAAAGCCCAAAAGAGGCTAGAAGGGTGGCGACTGGGGGAAGGGCCTTCTCAGTTGTGGCACCCCGGCTATTGGAATCAGCTTCCCAAGGAGGTGCACCTGGCACCTACCATCTATTCTTTCAGGTGCCAGATGGAGCAGTGGCCCAACTCAATATAAAGCAAGTTCGCATGTACAAATGGAATGGAAGCCCCACAACAAAAATAGATACAAGTTACAGCGAACATACACTTCAACTAGTTCATTCAATTTATGTTTCAGCAAGCATGACATTTCATATGGAAAGAGAGAGAGAGACATGAGAGTCACACAACCCCCTTTGTGTAACTGTTGTGTAACTTGAGAGTTGTAGTACTTGATAAGAAATAGAGATGAACTTGCTTTTCAGTGCTGAAGGGCAATGAAAGTATAGAGAGCTGATTCTAAAACAAAATTGCTGAAATATGTCCCCTAAGCTCTACTTATATCTTCTGCTACACCAATTCAAGCATATATTGCCTCTCATTTTCCTGTATTTCTCCTCCCACCCACCACAGTTGGCACAAGATCATTTAGACTTCCAATTTTATTCCCTTTTTCTTATTTGCCACTTCCAGCCTTCTTCCATAACACTCCCTGCACCTCGAATGTCTCCCATTTTTCTATCCACTAGACCAAATCCTCTTTCTTCTGCAAAATCTTTTCTACACCATATAAGCTCACATATGAATTATTCTGTTCATCCTTTCTAGTCCTTTATCAGGCCTGGTCCTTTCCCTTCATTTTGCCCTGTGGATGTTAACTGCTCACTGAGCAAAGTGAGCCCTATATACACAGTCTCTCTAGCCCTGTATATCTTGTATAGCATCTACTATGCCAAGCCTACCCTGATTCAGTAAGCCAAAAGGAGCCACCAGCTGCTGAAAACCTTGTTTTTGCAGTATCAGGCAGGTGGCAGAAAACAGGAGCGTTACTGAGTCCTCATGGTCTGCTATACAAGGCTGATGGAATGTGTTCAGACTGGTGGGTCACATGTTGAGCAGGGCTGTTCTGTACCGTCAGTGCTAAAACATGTAAAGCACAATGTCTGAGAGTCTTTACTTCATAAATTGCATCACAACGTAATTTTGGATATTTTATTTTCCCTTGCAAATCATTTTGATATATCAGTGCTGAAGTGAGAAATCACATTACAATGTATTTTACATCTTTGGTTATGAGGCTGCCAGAGTAGTAACTTTGGGAAAGACCTCTAACTGGGAAACTGAATATACACATCAATGTTCTTTCCAGGGATGTTGAAGAGTCCTTGGTCTCGAGTCATGAGTCGAGTCACGAGTCTTTGGATCCGAGTCCAGGGCCGGATTAAGAGCATTATGGGCCTGGTGCTGAGGATTTTGGTGGGCCTTTTTATGGAAATAAATAAAATGAAGACGCAATTTTATATTAAAACAAATTAAATATTTTAATTACCATTAAAGTGCCAAAACAGAAACATATTGAAAATATTTCTTTTTTTGTAAACAATAAGCTTGTTAACTCAATAAAACCGTTATAAATAGAACATTCACAACAACCATTTTTAAATAAACATAAATCATATAAACATGATGTTTGGCTCATAAAAATTTGTTCCTTAAAGTATTATTATTATTATTATTATTATTATTAAAGCATCATAATCAATACAGCCTGCGTTATGATTATGGTGCAGAGAGTAACTCTTGAAATAAATAGCAACCACTAGTTTTAAACACACAAACAGGTTATTCACTGAACTCTAACCTGCATTTAAACTAAATGAATCAAGCTGGTAGATGAAAATAAAACTACACATTAACTTTTCTTCCTTTTTTACTTGCAAATTCCTCAATTGTAGAATCAAGATTAAGCTCGTTCAGCAAACCACTTTCAATGCACAACAGAGAGAGCGCATTTAAACGCTCCTGACCCATGGAAGACCTTAGTTCATTTTTCACACGTTTTAATGCTGAAAATGAACGCTCACCACTGCAGTTGCTGACCATTAAACACAAATACATGCGGAGGGTCACAAATGTATTTGGAAATGCACCGACTAGAGATTGTGCAATCATAAACTTGTACATTTGTGTTTTTTGACTCCCATGAATGTCTTGATTTGCAGTGGAAGATTGGTACATTTTGAAAATTAGACTGAGAGTCGGTGACCGGCCCCAAGTCACCCAAGTGAGCTTCATGGCCAAGTGGGAACTAGAACCCAGATCTCTCTATCCATTACGCTGCACTGGCTCTCACAACATGGATTTCTGCATGTTGTGAAACTGTTAGAAGTCACAAGAGCCCTTCCAAAAGACAGACATTGGCAATCCCACGAAGTAGTAAGTCTCAGTCTCTTGAGTATTTCCATTACCACTAAACTGTGGGCTTTCTTTTTCTTAAAAAAAAAGAAAGGGGGGGGATAAAGTTGCACAATCACACCGATTAAATTAATAGGTCTTATTTGATTGATCATATGTAAGCTGCTCTGAAACCCTTTTTGTCTGAGGAGCAGCATAAAACTACTTCAGACAAGTAAATTCATGGACAAATTCATGGAGAAGGCCATCAGTGGCTACTAGTCCTGGTTGGCTATGTGCTTCCCCCAGTAGCAGAGGCAGTATGGATATGTACACCAGCTGCTGGGGAACATGGGCAGGAGGATGCTGTTGCACTCCTGTCCTGCTTGTGGGTCTCCCGTGGGCAGCTGGTTGGCCACTGTTTGAAAAGAATGCTGGACTAGATGATCTGATCTTATGTTCTTAAATAAATTGGGGGGAATAGGACTGCATCCCAAGATATATGACCCCAAACAATGCATTTGATGCAGCATCGCAACCTTGTCCCTAAAAGGGAGGACCAGGGTGCGAAGAGTCAAACCCCACTCATTAGGGTAAAACTTTACCTGTTGAATTTTTGCCTGAAAGGCACCCGTCGCGGCGGGAACCGTCTGGCCTTCCCCCAACCAAACTGATCTGGCGGTGGTGCCTTGTAGCCCTGACGTGTTGGGCTGTAAGGATTATGGGAACTGTAGTCCGAAGGGCACCGGGTCGGGGAAGTTAGCCGAGCGGGGGGGGGTTCCTTCTGGTTTCTGACATTATTTAGGCCCTGGTTTCTCCGGCTGCGACATCCCCAAGTTTCCTTCTCCCCCCTCCCCTGGGTAAACAGGAAAGGACTTCCTTCTTTCGCTGGACGCCCTCTCAGTTCTTCCCAGCCTCCCACCCTCTCCAGGAAGGGGGCGGCTCAGGCGGGAGATGTGCGCCGACGGATTGGTGAAGAAGCCGGCTGCTTGGAGACCCGCGTCCGGGTGAGCCGGGGAGAAGGGAGCCAGACAAGCGGCGCTGGGAGATCGGGGTGCGGGGCTGATGATCGCTCAGGAAACCAAACAAAGGTTTGGGAGGAGGAGGACTAGGACACACGCCATCCAAGAGGTTTGGAAGCGGAGCTTCGAGGAGGGGTAAAGGGGGGGGGGATCCTGGATAGGAAAAGGCGTGCAACAAGCGGGACGAGCGGCCACGAAAGGAAACGGTGAATGTGGAGGAGAGAAGCTGGGGACGGGCGCGTCCCTGTGGGCCTACTTTGTGTAGGGGGCCTGGAGCTGGCACTCCAACAGCCCCTAGCTTAATCCGGCCCTGTCCGAGTCTTGAGTCTGAGTCCAAGTCCTTGGTCCAAAATGGTGACTCACGAGTCCAGAGTCCCTCCCAAAGCTGACTCCACGAGTCCGTATTAAAATCAATGGGGGTGGGTTCCCAACAAAATAAGGCTACTTCAGATGTGTGGCTTAAATAAATTCTAGGCACAAGTGTGCCTTCTTTATTTCAAAACTCTGTAACTGATTTTAACAAGAACAGACCAGGCAGACAAACCCAAAATAACCAGGCAGGCAGAGGAGGCAGGGAACCCCAAAGTCAGGCAGGCAGAGGCAGCCAAACCCAAAATGTCTGAAAGGTTGCATTTTAGGAAAATGATTTTAAAAAATAAAATCTTCGCCGGCGATCACACTTCTCTCCACTCCTTCTGTCACAGCCCAGGGATGTTGAAGAGTCCTTGGTCTCGAGTTCCGAGTCGAGTCTCAAGTCCCGTTAAAAATATTGGGACTCGAGTCAGAGGGGGGACTCAGTCCGACTCACGAGTCGAGTCCTGGAGTCCGAGTCCCCATCCCTGGTTCTTTCCAACATCTCAGTCTTCAAGGCAGAAGACTCCCTTTAAAAATGGGTATAACGTGATGGGATTTGAAGATGAAATCTAGAATTTTGTCCTCAATGTGCATACAAAATTGTATCCTGCTATCTCAATATTCAATTAATGTTTTATTTTACAAAGAAACAAACAAATGGAATACTGAACAGGCAATATTAGGTATCAGACACTAACAATCTACTTCAAACTTATACAGGCAGCTTTAGAAAAGTTTTCTTCCTATTGTCTGCAGCTCAGAATATATTGATCAACCCTGAGAAAATTTAAGCCTTTCTTCTTCTTCTTTTTGCTAACCTAGAAAACAAATTAAATCATTGGTTAATATACAAGATTTCTGAACAAAAGGTTCATAAATACATTTAGCAAATGCATTTAGTCATTTCTTTTATAGGAAATGATCCTTTTAGAGAACTAATGTACTCATATAACTATTCTTCATTAATCTATACCCTTTGTTGTGCACTATCACTTAAAAAGCCCAATTAATTTTTAAGTGCCTACTCACACACAATTAACTTTCAGTAAAATTGAAGGTTAGAATAGATATATATATATATACAAGGAACTGCATTGAAAAGCTAAAAATAGGTAGCACACTTGGATATATAAAATAAGCTGAGGTTTTAAAAACTATCAATATCTTATTTTGTTACATGTAAAGCATGTTATTTTGTTACATGTAAACCATGTTACATGTTATTTAGAATAGTACTTTGGCTTCTTTCATTTATTTTGGTGATGGAAAAATTCATCAAGCTCACATATAAATCACATAGATTTCTGGCTTAAGTACTAAAAGAGTGGGGAAGAGGAGACTTCAGAATGCTAGGTAAAGACTACTATGTCATCATATCCAAGCAAATTTGTGAAATTTAGATCAAACACATTTAATGCTGGAAATCACCAGAATGATAACCAAAAAACCCTGAAGACCATTTCTTATTAAACAGTCCTGTGCAGTGTAGCCCCCTTTGGGATGTCTGGAGGACAGACCATTTTGGCTCTTACCTGAATCCCAGCCCAGGACTATATAGCCAGCACGGCGACAGATCTAAGAAACCAATCACTCACCTATGGATCACTTAATTATTGGACTTCATCCCCTGTTAGAGATGTAAACTCTTGCTTTCTCCCCTCTTTCCCCCCACCCTGTTAAATAAATCCTAGCTCGTGTTTTTCTGTTAAGTTGCTCATTAATTATTTCCCTTACCTCCTTTCCAGAGAACTGGAGCCTTCTGAGCCCACTCTTTTGAAGCCCTGGGGTTCTTTTCCTGTCACCCATACTACGAATGTTTGAGCCCCAGATCCACACCTAAGGTTTATTGCAGTACTGAATCACTGCTGCTGTGACTTATGGGGCACATGCAGGGCCGGATTAAGAGCATTATGGGCCTGGTGCTGAGGATTTTGGTGGGCCTTTTTATGGAAATAAATAAAATGAAGACGCAATTTTATATTAAAACAAATTAAATATTTTAATTACCATTAAAGTGCCAAAACAGAAACATATTGAAAATATTTCTTTTTTTGTAAACAATAAGCTTGTTACCTCAATAAAACCTGATGGAAGTGGGCAGTGTCCGTGAAAGCTTATGTCAGAATGAATGTGTTGGTCTTTAGGGTACCACAAGACTCTCTTGTTGTTCTTGCTGCAATAGACTAACACAGCCCACCCCTTCGGGAATTATGCAGACTGTTAGGCAACAATGTACACGAACCGAGCTCTTACTCAGCTGCCCCCCCCCCCCCCGCACGTGCTGTATGGAGAGAATGCTATTGACCTGCCTTACAGGGTTGATGTAAGGATTACAACAGGGGTCCTCAAACTTTTTAAACAGGGGGCCAGTTCATTGTCTCTCAGACTGTTGGGGGACCGAACTATAGTTTAAAAAAAAAAAAGAACGAATGGATCAAGTAAAAAAAAAGGACCTGGGTCATTTTTTTTCACTTGATAGGGGTGGATTTTTTTTTTCTTAAATGGAAAGTTATTATAAATTAATTATAATGTTAACAAGTGATTAAACGGAGGATGGAATGTTATTTTGATGGCAAAAGTGGGTAGAAATTAATGATTTATTTATTTATTTATTCCATTTATACCCCACTCTTCAGCCAGAAAAGGCTCTCAGAGCGGTTTACACAGATTACCGGTAATAATAAGACATTCCCTACCCTCAGGCTCACAATCTAAAAGACGTGACACAAAAGGAAAAGGGATTGGGGGGGGGGAGGAAGAATGCCAAACATTATATTGGTGCCTGAGTTTGGCATTCTTCCTCCTCCCTCCCAATCCCTTTTCCTTTTGTGTCATGTCTTTTAGATTGTGAGCCTGAGGGCAGGGAATGTCTTATTATTAATCTGTGTAAGCCGCTCTGAGAGCCTTTTCTGGCTGAAGAGCGGGGTATAAATGCAATAAATAAATAAATAAATAATAAATGATTAAATGGAGGATGGAATTTTATTTCGATGGCAAAGTGGGTTTAAAAAATAAGAATGTACTACCTTTTTTGCTGTCTAAAATTGAAATACATTATAAAAGGCTACCTACAAATTATAAGCGTGTTTTACTTTTGTCTGGCTGCTCTGTGTGTGTGAGTGCTTTGTGTGGGGTAAACTGAAATACATTATAAAAGAGTCACTGACTCTCAGCCTAACCTACCTCACAGGGTTGTTGAGAGGATAAAGTGGAGAGAAGGAGGATTATGTAAGCTGCCTTGGGTTCCTTGAAGGAAAAAAGGAGGGGTATAAATATAATAAATAAATAAATACAAATTATAAGCGTGTTTTGCTTTGTCTGGCTGCTCTGTGTGAGTGCTTTGTGTGGGGTAAACTGCGGGTGTTTGTGGGCTGAGTGTGTTCAAGGAGCTGTGTTGGGGGGGGAACCTGAACTTCCCAGAGGTGGCACTGGCAACCCCAGCAGGAAAGTGGAATACCGGCGGGAGTCGTCCCCCCACCCGCCCCAAAAAGAGAGACAGACCGCAACGACGTGTGACGATTTGACTCACCTGCCTGACTGAGGCGGGGGGGGGGGTCACAATCAGGCCCACGGCCAGGAGCCAAAGTCTGGGGAGAAACTGCGCCATCGCAGCCCTGCGCGTCTGTTTGGCTACTGATAAGGCTTCCTTCCTCCTCCCTCCGTGGAAACCTCGTCCAGACATTGGGGGCGGGAGAGGCGGAGGCGGCAAACACAGAACAAGCCGAACCGGCAGTCCCAACGATGCAAGGAAGAAATAAGTGCCACGGTGGGCCAGGGCTGCTGCTCCCAAGCCAACACGCCAGACCAGGCCGCCAGATCTATCCTCCCCCTCCCTCTATCCTCCCCCTCCGCTGCACGCTTTCGGGGAGAAGGAACCGACCCGTCTGGTTTTACTTCCTAGAAACTTTCCGTCAGGTAAAACGAGACGCTTCGGTTCCTTTGTGGGTCGTTTTCTCCTCCCCTCTTGGAGAAGCAAGGACCCGTCTTCTGCTGCTCTCAAGGACCGATGCCCCACGCCGTCCACCCACGCACAGGGGCAGACGGCTCCCGCTCCCCTGATCTTTTCCCCAGCCAGCCACTTGCCTGGAGTTGATGGCCTCTCTGCGCCTGCCCCGGCCGGACTGAGGCACCTGATCCGACTCCCCTGCTTCAGCCTCCTGCGCCGGGCTGCTTTGCCTCAGCCAATGGACATTAGGAGTTGTAGTTCTGGAGAGCCACAGGTGCCCCGTTCATAGATTGATGCCTGCAGGCGTTTTGGGGGCGAAACAAATCCTAATGCTACTGCTACTGCTGCTTTTTAAAGAGTTGTTTTGACAGGGTGCAACTCTTGGGAAGCAGTTGGAAAGACGGAGGAGGGAATCGTACCCCTCAACGTTCCGTAAAGGCACAACCCCATTCGTATTTAGACAGAAAACAAAGTCCTACAAGTCCCAGCATTCCCCAGCCAGCACGGGAGTTGTAGGCCTGATTTCGGTCTAAACATGCATAGGACTGCGCCCTAAGTGCCAAATTACGTAGAAAGTTATTCAAACGCCATGGTTAATCAGAAGGCAGAGGGGGCGGGGGAAAGAAGGAAAAGCCACAGGGAGCCCGCAGACAAAAAGTTAACCGCGAAGAAGTCTCCGCCAATTTCCCGTCTGGTTCCCCCCCCCTTTTTTTTTTACCTGCTTTGCCGAGAAGGAAGCGCGCCCCTCTGTCTTCAGCCACAGGAGGAAACACTCAGGCACGAAGAGGCCACGACTCAAGCCCCTCCGACAGAACCGTATGAACTTAATCTTGTCAGCCTCTCCTGAGTTGAAGGAAGCGCTAGACCGAACCAGCACTCTCCTCAGCCCGCCCCTTTTCCCCACTGCCTTGTGGGAATCAATCAACAATGGCAACAACCGGCTGCTCGGCCTCGGCGTGCTCGCCTCGCTCTGGGCTCCGCCCCGGCAACACCCCGCAGGACAGGTGAGCCAGCCCAGAGCGATGTGCCGCGCGTCCCTATTGGCCTGGGCCTGTTGGAGGGGATTGGCCTGGAGCTGCAGCTCCACCCGCCCCTAGCTTAATCCGGCCATGGGCACATGACGCACACACTTTTCAGTGCTGGTTGTGCTAGTCCTGCATAATCGTTCTTTGTTTCTTCCAGAATTTCATGGACTAGGTTTATCATGGGGGGGGGTGGTTCAGTTATTGTGGTTCACTGTCACAGCACACGGCTAGTGTGTGCTAAACTGGTGCTGTTGTTGCCCGTCCAAGGTGTGGCCACAAAAGTGTTGTCACTGGAGTTAGCCAATAGTTTTTGAGGGGCGGGGGAAATGCGGCATTACGTGTGTCTTCCAAACTGGTGGGGAAGACAGGTATCTGCCATTTGTTGTTCCTTATTGTGCAGTGGTTTGACCTCTTCCCCGGAAGCTTGTTAATTTTTTGTTTGTTTGTTTGTAAACATTCCTGTGTACGTCTGCACCTCTGAGCAGGCTGCTTCGGGCACTTGCATTTGGGTACTTTAAAAAAAACAATTTTGCTCCTGCGCACATGCACACATCCACATAGATGGCAGACCAGAAACAAAAAAATACCCTTCTTGTTAAATTTCTGTTTCCCCTGCATGTGAAAGGCAGTACCCCCAGGATAACCGCCATGGAGTTTGAGAGGGGACAGTTGTGAGAGGCTTCCCCCCCACTTTTTTTCAACAAAGAACAGGAAGCTATAAATTAGCCAAAAGGCTCAGGAGTACATCACATTCTCTCTGATGCCCTAACTCCCAAGTGAATCACATTGATTTAACAGGAGCCTTGTGCTCAGGAAACTCAGAATGGAGAAACAGTGCTTTGGGAAATTGCATTTGGGTGGAGGGTAGGGTCATGCTGATCCTGCTGGCTTCACCCCGACCCTGTGAGAGGGTGGCGGCGGCGGCATCATCCTTCTTCTTTTTTGTGAGGGGCTAGCAAAGCTTTTTCCTTTCTCTTTTAAAAGATTGCTCCTGTGCTTTTTTGCAACTGCGCAGAGATGACAAAGCAAAATAATATTTTTTTAAAAACCTGTTCAAGGTAGTGGTGGGCGATCCGCCCACCACCCAACTCGCGGCACACTCGGCAAGCGATGCCACTGCACCTGCCAAGCCAGGCCAAAAGCGAGTGCCAGCTGAGGTGCTTGCTGGACTTCTGGGTTCCCAGTGCTACGTTCTTTACGTAAAAAATGGTGTAAGATATGTGAAAAACAGCCGCGATTTGTGTAACTTGCACAAATCGCAGCTGTTTTTAACATCTCTTATGCCATTTTCTACATAAACAATGTAGCGCCGGGAACCCGGAAGTTGTTTCCCAGCTTGGCTAGCAAGAACGTGAGTCGAGCTAGGGAAGCAGGTAGGTCAAGCAGAGCTTGGGGGGGTCGAGCCCAGTGAGTTCGCTGGACTTCCACCCCCCCAATCGAGCTCCGCACACATCCCTAGTTCAAGGCAATGCCCAGTTCTACTGCTACGGAGTTAGGTGTGGGGTGGCAAGCCGGGATGAGTGCAGTACATTTAACAAGAGTGTGCCCTGTGAGTAGTGACTGTGGAATGTGAATATAGCAGTACCGTTCTGCTAACTTGACGATATACAGTGTAATGTAGATCCACCCCAGGCCCTGTAGTTCCCACCACAACAAGGAATTGCTGGAAGGGAAACTGGGGTTAAATTACATTGACAATTCTAGAAAAAACAAGACATATTCTTGACAATGCTGGATATATTCATATGAGAAAATATTGCCATATTTAGAGGAGATTAAGGTCTACAGCTGAACTTCCTGTGCTGTTTATAGTATAAAAGTGAAGGAAGTGGTATAACGTTGTTGTTATAACAACTTTCTGCACGTGTTGTTGTTTTTGCATCAGTTGTTTTGGCAACATTTGTTTTTGTACATTGTGCCTAAGGCTTAATTTGTGCCAAGGATTCTGTCCAGGTGCAGAATGCATTTTTTTCTCACTGATAAGTAATTAATGAAAAGAACCTCCGGTCGTACATCAGGTGTTTTGAGGCCTGAACCCAAGTATCACTTCTACAAATTTAGCACTGGCTGTGTCATTGGTTCTGACCCTGTGATTCTCTCAATTTGTTCTGTGGACTACGAGGGATTTAGTGTAAGCAACAGCACAGTTGCTCAGTGGTTTGTTAGGACTGGATGTGCTGAGTCAGTACATCCAAGTCTGGGGCGGGGGGGGGGGGGGGACACACACAAAGTGATCATGTCCTTAAAAGGTACAAATTTAATTCCAAATATGGTCCAGCACATAGAGGATCTATCAATATGGAAAGTATGATCCCTGCCCAATCCGAAATCCAAAACTTCAATATCTGTAACAATAATACAGAATTACCTCAGGAACATAAATTATAATTTATTTCAGTGTGGGAAACAGTTCTATATGTGCAATGGAGACTTACAATCTTCAAGAGGAGTTGTCCTAAATATTGAAATAAATTTGGAAACCTTTGCTCATGCAGGAGCTTCAAAGCCCCACACCCAGCTGATATAGGCTAGTACGGTAAGTTGCTCTATTGTGATAGTCCTCATTAAGTTACATTGTATTAATATAGCAAAAAATTCCACTTATTAAAGGTTAAATGTTCATAGCAGCTGGAGGTACACTCATAAAATAGTAAATTATCATACCACCTTGGAGGTGAAATGCCACTTACAAAAATGAAAGTTTCAGAATTTGGCCCTGTATGAAAAGCTAGAAATAAAGCAAAATACAACCACACAGAATATTGCAGATTCAGTAGTGAGGCACAGATAGGATTTCTAAACAGGTTTAGGCCTGTTTAGGATTACTGTTTAAACAGTACATGCAACATGTGATTGAGCCCATGCACACAGTAAAGGATATGAAATAGTTTGTTTATCTATTGTGACTCTGAGGGAGCCTCCTTTCCCCTAATCAGATAAGAAACCCTGGTATACCATTAATATCACTATTTTCCAAGACTACATTGGGCAGGTGGTCTCCCTTTGAGCCCAAAGACTAAGGGCGTGTTCGCACGACACGGGAACCACGGGGAAGCAGAAGTCCCCCGTGGTTCCCGTGTCATGCGAACGCTGAATGGGAGTGCCCCCGTGGGACGGCCGCGTGCGGGACACACACAAAGTGACCATGGTTGGTAGAGGGGTAAGCCCCTACCGCGTGTGGCCACCCTGCCATGCGAACAGCGGGCAGCCATCCTGCGGGGGCCGCACAGAGGCGGCAGCCCAGAGCTGCCAGAGCTGCCGACGCTCCAGCCTGTAGAGGCAAACTGCGGTGTGGGGACTGCTGGCTCCACCGGGGTCCGCCCATGCCCACGGGGCGCAGGTCGCCCCCTGGTGCCTCCTCCACCCGCAGCCTGGGT
The DNA here is from genome assembly GCA_021292165.1 of Shinisaurus crocodilurus. Classification (NCBI taxonomy): domain Eukaryota; kingdom Metazoa; phylum Chordata; class Lepidosauria; order Squamata; family Shinisauridae; genus Shinisaurus; species Shinisaurus crocodilurus. Next base: position 44,634 of record JAHFWL010001296.1, on the reverse strand, counting down.
CGTGCGAACCGGCCCTAAGAGTTTTCAATTATTTAAATGGGTGGAACTGTGTGCCAGATGCAAGAGATAGCAGAAATCCACTCAGGAGAGAAATATTCTGTCCCATCATCACATTCAAAGGGCTCTGTCATCTCTCCTGATTTTTATCTTTTTTCTTTTTCCTGATATTATTTGGGCTGATTCGCACATTGATTCCTAACTGGAGGGTGTGTGTATTTGAGTCCTTCTCCATCTAGTTTGGAATCCCAAAAAAGGGAACAGACTTATACCAGTGGCCCATACAGGCAGGTAGGACTGAAGAGGCTTGTAGGACTGGGCCAATACTCCTTCAGATGAGAAAGAAGAGGAGAAACTGTCATTACATGCCAATGTTGAAAGCCTAAAGGTTTAATTTAAAGATTGTTTTCAAACTAAGTCTTTTTCAAAAGCATACATATTTCATATGAGATTTTAAAAAATTTAAACCCAGAAACAAAAATAAATTGAAATTTTCACTCTCAAACAAGCTCTGCTACAGGGGATTTACAATAGCACCACGTCACCAGTTCAGATCTGTCTCAAATTGGCAGGGACTGAATGCCAGAGACACGTAATTTGCTTCAGTTTTCTCCAGGGATGCATGTCTTCATTCAAAGATGTCATATTTACCACTTGTAGCCATTCTCAGCTTGAAGGCCAAATACTAGATTAGCATAAACTGCCCTACTACCTCTAGAGCTCCGCTGAAGAAATTTGTAAGGAAGTGCAGAAATACTTGCATGACGATTCCACACTTGTTTTACTCGATAATATATTATGCCTTTAGCTTTGGCTATCTTGAACAGTTTGTGTTTAAAAACTGCAAAGCAATTATTACAAATATTTTTTAAAGGTTTTATTGATGCTCTATGGGACAGTTATGTATTTTTCCTCCTTTTGAGTTTAGGTCCAGCTGTTTTGTTAAATACCGACAAAGGAGAATATGTTTTGGCTTCAAATAGAGTATTTTGAATCCTGAAGAATGAAAAACTACTTCTTAAAAATATATTGGGCACAACCAAGTCAAACTTAAGCACTTTTAAGCCTGTTGATTTATTTTCAGAGGATTTCTATACTGCTCTTCATTTTAAAAAACAAACTATCTGATTTTTCAAGATAAAATCTTGATAAAATACAATAGTCAATCATTAAAACAATAAAACAGTGATAAAAAATGATATATCTCTCTTTTTTTTTTTTAATATTTTATTTTAAAATTTTTGAACAATACAAAGAAAATAACACACACATATAACTAATATAGTGCTCCTATCACCATGGGACCAAATAATACAATAACTCTATAATTGTTCATTATTCCAAAAATACAACATATCTTGACAGGGTACACTCCCTTTCCCCTTTTTTAACACATATTCCAAAAATAAACCCCAAATATCCTTAAAAATATTTTTCTTTAATTGACCCCTTTTGCATTTGATATTACAAGTCAACATATCATTCAATGACATATCCCATACTTCTTTATACCAATCGGTAATAGTGAAAACTTGCTGAATTTTCCATTTCCTTGCTATCATTAATCTACCTGCCATTAACAAATTTATAATTAATTCTTTAACGTTTTGAGGACCGGTCACCTTTTCCGTTATTGATAGCAAAGCTAGTTTAGGACAAACCTCTAGATCAGCTCCAACAATTTCTGATATTTCCTCAAAAATCATTTTCCAAAAATCCATTACATTTTTACAACTCCACCACATGTGAGCATATGTACCCAGCTCCTGACATCCTCGCTAACACATTGGAGAACATTTGTTATCTATTCTATTTAATCTCACCGGAGTCAAATACCATCTCCAAATTAGCTTATAAAAAATCTCTTTGATTCTTATAAACATATTTTTCAATATTTGCCTATCCCAAATCTTGTTCCACTCATCCTTTGATGTTTCCTCTTCAAACTCTGTATCCCAAACTATTTTAAGATTTTCTGCTTGCTCTTCTGATTTCTGCAACATTTTATATAACATCTTTGTAAGACCCCTAGCTGATGCATTTCCTTCTATAAGTTCTCTAATCATAACCAACTGCTCAAATGCGGTGAAATCTCTTTCATGCTCATGTCTCCTCTTCCATTTCTTACCCCATTGTACTAGTTGAATTAAATTTAACCACGAAATTCTTCCTGCCCCAACCCTATCAATTACTTGCTGTCTTGTCTCCATTTTTTCCAGCCAATCCATTAATCTTATCACCCTTTTCTCTCTAAAAATTCGTTCTAAATGTCTAACATTCTCTGGAAAATCCTCCATAACCACCACTGGAGTAAGCGGGGATATACCTAGTAAAAATATTTCCTTATTTCTACCCCAAATTTCTAACATATTTTTTAAAAAGGGATTTTCTAATCTTTTTGTCATAATATGTCCTTGTTTTGTAAATAAAAATTTCTCCACCCTATTACCCAATTCAAATGCTTCTATTTCCCACCACATAAAATCCAAGATGCTAAATTATTGACAGCAATTTTAGCTAGAAGAATGAATAGTTTTCTAACTAAGTATATAGGGTTAGATCAATGTGGTTTCATTCAAGGAAGACAAATGGCAGACTTAACAAGAAGGGTTCTGAATATAATATATTTAATAAAGAAAAATAATTTGAAAGCTGGAGTTCTTGCACTGGATATTTTTAAAGCCTTTGATTGTGTGGAATGGCCTGCATTAAAGATGTTAATAAAAACTATGCGGTTTGGAGAAAAGTTTATAGGTATTACTAATCAATTATATACTCATAATGTTACGTCGGTTAATTGGGATAAATCGGAGATAATGACATTTAATTATAGTAAACTGGAGGAAAGGGGATTTAAACAAAGGAAAGTTGATATAAAGATAAAAAAATATAATTAAATATTTAGGTATTGAGATATTAAAAGATATGGATAAAATAGGGGAATGGAATTTTAAAAAATTAAAAGAAGTAGTTAAAAATAAAATAGAGGATTATAAAAAATTGGGATTATCATGGTTTGGTAGGATAGCTTTGATTAAAATGAAGATTTTACCGAAGTTTAATTTTTTTATTTAGAATGATACCATATAAGATATCAGAGAAAGAAATTAAAGATTGGCAAGTAATGGTAAATAGCTATTGCAATGGGGGGAAAGATCAAGGATTACTAAGAATAGATGGTATAAAGCTCAAAAAATAGGGGGACTTGGGCTCAAAAAAATGTTATCTCATTAAAATAACCGGGGTAGCTGACACTAGCAGCCAGGGGGATGCCTGGGCAAATATATGTGTTTTAACTTGGTGGCAGAAATACTCCACACTAGGAGCCCACCTGATCTGGAAGACAGGAACAAAATTCAAAGTGACCTCGATAGGCTGGAGCGCTGGGCCGAAAACAACAGAATGAAATTTAATAGGAATAAATGCCAAGTGGTGCACCTAGGGAGAGGAAACCAAATGCAGAGTTACAGAATGGGGGACACTTGGCTCAACAATACTACAAGTGAGAAGGATCTTGGAATTGTGGTAGATCACAAACTGAATATGAGCCAGCAATGCGATGTGGCTGCAAAGAAGGCAAATGCTATTTTGGGCTGCATTAATAGAAGTATAACTTCCAAATCGCAGGAAGTGATAATTCCTCTTTACTCAGCACTGGTTAGGCCTCATCTTGAGTACTGCGTCCAGTTCTGGGCACCACACTTTAAGAAGGACGTAGACAAACTGGAGAGGTTTCAGAGGAGGGCAACAAGGATGATAAAGGGACTGGAAACAAGGCCCTATGAGGAGAGACTGAAAGAACTGGGCATGTTTAGCCTTCAGAAAAGGAGACTGAGGGGAGATATGATCACACTCTTCCAGTACTTGAAGGGGTGTCACACAGAGGAGGGCCAGGAACTCTTCTCTATCATCCCAGTTTGCAGGACACGGAATAATGGGCTCAAGTTACAGGAACCTAGATTCATTCCACCTAAACATGTTAGAGCAATAAGACAATGGAATCAACTACCTAGGGAGGTGGTGGGCTCTTCCAATCTGGAGGCATTCAAGGTGCAGCTGGACCGCCATCTGTCAGGGATGCTTTGACCTGGATTCCTGCATTGAGCAGGGGGTTGGACTCGATGGCCTTGTAGGCCCATTCCAACTCTACTTTTCTATGATTCTATGATTCTATGATCTCACTGAGAAGATCATTCAGCATGGTGGGCAGCACAGAGAAGGCCCTCCACTGCACCATTGCCAAAGGAGCCTCAGTAGGCATCGTGTGGCATAGTGGTGGGAGTGCTGGACTGGGACTTGGGAGATCCGGGTTCTAGTCCCTGCTCGGCCATGAAACTCACTGGGTGACTTTGGGCCAGTCACTGACTCTCAGCCTCACCTACCTTGTAGGCTTCTTCCAACTCTATGATCTATGAGATCTACCTCACAGGGTTGTTGTGAGGATAAAATGGAGAGGAGGAGGAGGATTGTGGAAGCCACCTTGGGTTCCTTGCAGGCAAAAAGGTGGGATATAAATATAATAAATGAAATGAATGAATGACAAGGCCTCCCCTCAGAACACAGACTGGGATGGCCTATACAGGAGAAGGCAGTCTCTCAGATAACCTGGTCCTGAGCTGTTTAAGGCCTTATAATCCAGCAGTAACACCTTGAACAATTGGTAGCTAATTGTAGCCAGTGCAGCGCTTTCAGCACAGGAGTTGTATGTGCATGGTAGGAAGCTCCACTGAGCAATCTAGCCACTGCATTCTGCACTAGCTGCAGCTTCTGAACCAATCTCAAGGGCAGCCCCACATTAAAACACATTGCATCCTGAGGTTACCAATGCATGGTTCACTGTGGCCAGAGTATCCCTATCTAGGAATATCATAGCTGTCATACCAGCCAAAGCTGATAACAGGCACATTTTACCACCAAGGCCACTTGTGCCTGTTATTAATAGTCAATAAACAAAAAAAACCTACAGTTTACAAAACAATGTTAAGGCTATACAGCTTTCAGCCAAGCACCAAAAAGCAGGTGAGCTAAAGCTCACAAGCCTTAACACCACATCCTCCCTAAGGAGGTAGAAAGTGCAAGTAAAATTCTCATCCTCCCAAAGCAGATAAATCACGTGGACAGAATGGAGAATATGATATGCAGAGCTGGCTGTGGGGTTGTAAACAACTGATGACAAACAACTTAGGGCCACCTACTTCTCTCTTTTTAAGTGCAGCCTTCCTCAACTTGGTGCCCTCCAGATGTGTTGGCCTGTGACTCCCATCATTTCCAGCCAGCATGTCTATTGGCATGCTCTTTTCCAGAATTAGAACATCTGTGACCCACCAAGGAACTCCAAAACAGGTGCAACACTTTAAATAGACTATCTTAAACCAAATGAGGAGACAACTAATGAATACCTAATCAAGGTAGTTCTAAAATAGTCCATTTAAAGCAGTGTTCTCCAACATCTTGGGTCCCCAGATGTTTTTGGCATAGCAGCATCACCTTGTCTTTCTCCTTCTCAGCCACTGATAATATGAGGTAAATGGCAGATTCCTCCCACCCTCAACATTTCAAATAATTATTATGGTTAGTCCCACTAACTATCATTGTATGTACAAGAATACAAATCCTTCATTTTTTTCTGGTTAAAATTTTCTGGTCTCTTCAGGAAGTGTGACTACAGAATAATCGCCAACGTTTTTTTCAAAGTCATTTTTGACAGAGGGAGGGGCTTTTTGCTTTTTGTCTTTAAACTGCTCTTTCTCTCTCAAAATTTCACCAATCATTCTGAAATTTTCAGTGTATATACAATCAACACTTCTTTCTGGCACCTGAAAATTTCGATTTTATAAAGGTTAGAATGACCCACCCACCCTGATCATTATTTAACAGGGCAAAATGCTCAATTTACTTACATGCCTTAACATTACCATCATTACTGTGACAGTAATAAGCCTGCAAAAAGTTAAAGATTAAGATTTTTCACACACATATAAACTGACAGTTTCAGTGCATCTATGCACATTTGCATTAACTGTGAGTCCAGAGAACATTATTTCCTCTCTTTTAAATTACCTTATCTAATTTGTTTAAGAGTACATGATGGATGAGTGAATTTGAAACTTCTATTTAGTGAGCACTTTTAAGTACCATTTATTATCTCTGACTGCAACTTTATGAAATCATAAACATCAAAGAGACATTTTGGAATGGAAATAATCCCTCTTTAAAGAGCATCCAACAAACAAATTTGACAATTCCTGACCAGAAATGGACTAAACAGGAGCTGATTTTCAAGAATTTGTAGTGTTTTATTTGTTCACCCTCAGATGCGTTTAAGGTTACTTCTGATGAAGAATTAGAGTATTTTTAAGAAATCAGGTATACATGTGGGGAGAAAGGAGTCTATCTTCAATTTTCCAACAGCAGAATCTGGAACATCTAAAAGAAAGAGACACAAGTGTATGACAGACGTAGAGCAAAGAAGAAAAAGGTTAAATAGTGTCAGTCCCCTGCCTAGAAAGTTTATAATCCACATTACTCAGGAATAGAAAGGTCAAGGATTGACAAATGAGTAGCACATAGGGATGAGATATGTGTCACAAACTTTAACTGTCCGGTATCACCTTCAAAGAGCCAGTGTGGGGTAGTGGTGAGAGTGCTCGACTGGGACTCGGGAGATCTGGGTTCTAGTCCCTTCTTGGCCATGAAACTCACTGGGTGACTTTGGGCCAGTCACTGACTCTCAGCCTAACCTACTTCACAGGGTTGTTGTGAGGATAACATGGAGAAGAGGAGGATTATGTAAGCCACCTTGTGTTCCTTGCAGGAAAAAAGGCAGGGTATAAATATAATAAATAAATAAATAAATAACCTGAGCGTGAAAACCTAAAAGCTGTTTTAGAAGAAGACCACTTATTACTTCTATAGCATTTTTCAGTGTGCAAAATAGTTAATCTCATTCAGCCTCACAGCTGGTAAAATGCCCAAGACCACTCTGTACACTTGCACGTGAGTACATTATTCTGCCATCCATGTCTTTTGTTTCTCTTTCAACCTGATTGGCGGGTACCGCACTGTGTCACAGTCCTCTTTGGGAACGTTTGCGTCCTTTGTTGGGACTGTGTGTGTATACATCCATCCATGTGCCTGTGTCTTTCCATATTGGAACATACATCAGTCACCCTTTGGATGGCCAGTTTTGGGAGGGGTTACCTCACATCTTTCCTTTGGCAGACTTGTGTTCATTCATATCTGTAGCTTTCTGTGAGTGAATCTCTGTGCTACTGTTTGGACGTCCACTTGAGAGTATCTCCTCTGTGCGATGAGGTGTGTGTGTGTGTTTGTGTATTTATGGCTGTGTGTGTGTGTTTTCCTGTCCCTCTCCCCCGAAGGCAGCGTTGCCGGGGTAGCTGGATGGGTGACTCATCCTGCCTCTGAATGGCAGCCCTGAGCTTTATAACGGCTGGAGCGGCCCCAGCTCTAGCTCTGCTCCTCCTCGCCGTTGCTGCTGCCCTGAGGGAAACCCCGACCGAGGCTTAACGCACAGAAAACTGCAGACGCAGCCCCGGGGAGAGAAAGAGGAAGCCATGAGGAGCCTGCGCTGTGCTCCCCTCCTCTTTCTGCTGCTCTCAGCGGGAGACTCTGCGGTCATCACCGGGGTGAGAGGGGCAGCCTCTCGGGGCAGGGAAGCTCTTGCAGACACCCTTGCAGACACACATAAACAAGGAATGGCGGGACACGAGTTCTTTCCGACCGTGCCGGCGAGCGGGGGGCGCGCGCGCGCGCGCGTGCGCGTGTCTGCCCTCTTGAGTGTGTGTGCAGGTTATTTTGGCGGGAAACTCGGGAGTGGCTCAAAGCACCACCCGCAACTGTGTCAGGAGGACAGGGCTGAATAGCGGTCTGGGTGTGTGAATGAACGCATAGCTCATATGGGCATCTCGGTAGGGGCAGCCACTGATGCTCGGTTCTTTGCTTGTGGTGGAGGGTCGTGTGTGTGTGAGAGAGCGAGAGTACGTTCGCGTTGTGGGTAGAGATGGTACACTGTAGGGAGGTAGCCTATCGTGGGTTTTTGTTTTCCCTATAAAAGCGTGTGGGTGGGTGGGGGGACACACACACCCATCGGTGCTCTGGGGTTGTTCCTTTGTTTCTCTAAAGGGCGTGGTTTTTGCCTTTGGCGTTTCCCCGCTGAAAATCGCCGAATGGAACACCTACGAATGGTTGGATCCGGCTGGGTCGGACTCGGAGTCGACCTCCTTCCTTGTGGGTGGGGATGGGGTGCTGGGGACGCGGGCGTTGCCAAGGCAGGGTTGCAGCAGGGGCGGAGATATGAAGAAAGGCAGTGGGGTGAGTTTTGACTTGTGGGAGGAGAGCACAGGTGTGATGGAGGCGATGATGGAGTGTGTGTGTGTGTGTGTGTGTGTTTATGAGTGGAAGCGCTGGGAGGCGTTTTGCCTAATTGCAAGTTGCTGGAGGTTTGTGGGGGTGGGGGGGGGGGGTTTGAGGAAGTTGTTTGATCCTGAGGCGGCCGGAGATCCGTCTGTGCGCGCGCCTAGAACTGTCGCGGGAGAGGCAGAATCTGTCCCAGAGATCTGAAGGGGTCTCTCTCTCTCTGCAGCCGTCACTGGCGGAGGGGAGAGCGGGAGGCGCGCTCATGGCAGCGGCCTCGGTTACTTAAAGATAACTTGCAGTGTGCAATCCTGTACATGTCTACTCAGAAGTAAGTCCCATTGAGTTCAGTGGGGGAGGGGGGGAGGGTACTCCCAGATAAATGGCCATAGGATTGCAGCCTTAAGAATCTCTTCTCCCACACGGTCAGGCGGTGGGGGCTACTGCTTTCCATAGCCTGGCAAGCAGCAGAGCTATTATATATATTTTTTAACGCCTACTGTGTTTCCAAGGCTCGGGTGAGTTGGTGGGAGGGAGTTTGGGAAGACGTTGCCCCTACTGTGCTGTCCTCCTAACCAGGATCTGAGAGCCAGTTTCATCCAATTCGTACCCAGTTTGGAAGTGGATGCATGAGTGAGCCAAGGTGGGAGCTTGGGGCTGCAGAAACCCTAAAAACAGTAGGAGAGTAAGCCCCGCTGAACAGAGTGGAACGTCTAAGTAGATATAGGATTGGATTGTTAATTTCTTAGCCTGTCTCTTTGAATGAAGAAATTCCTTTCTGAGGTGAAACATCTCCTGGATTTGATTTTAATTCCTTGGGTCCCCAAATCTACCTTCTGTGCCAGATTTAATTCCTTAGGCAGGCTGGAAAGGTTCACTGAGCTTTGGGAGATATTCTAATGCTGGAGAATTCCTCTGCTCTCCCGCACCCTGCTTTTCAAAGAAACATCTGAATTGATTCACACTTGCCTTACTGATAAACTTTTAAAGTAATCAATTCTGTGCAAAACTGGGGAACGGAAACAAGAGCCTGAGCTTCACTTTTGTAAGGTTGCTTTTTCTTTCCAGAGCTCCAAGCATGTATTCATCTGTGTACACAGAGACTGGAAATCAAACTGATATTTTATACACTAGCCACATTTTTCTGCAGGTTAGATAAATAGGCTACAATACTTTTAGCCTTTTAAATATGCCCCTTCTCCTCCTCCTAAAGACTCATAGTCCTAAAAAAGAAAGAAAGAATAATAATAATAATAATAATAGAAACAGCTTAAAGTCTCTCCAAACATATTTTAAACAATTGGCTATATTAACCACTTTTTCTTTTTCTACATCTTTTGTCTGTTCTATATTGGATCCATTGTGCCTTTGATCTTTAATCATGGAACCATTTACAATTTCATTGTACATACTCCACACACACACACACACACACACAATTTGCTTCTATTGTTTAGTTAGGTGCTCATTTTCAAGGTCAAGCTGGTGGAAGGAAAGAGAAGGAGGAGGAGGAGAATGGAAGCAAACAACTTGGAGGACAGGACATACACTGCAGTCAGTGCCTCTGATGGCATATACCATTAGCATGATGGGCAAAAAGAGGTAGTACAACCCATGCCACATAGATTCCGTCTCACTATCTATCATATTGCACCAATGCCAATGGTGTGTCTCTTCAAAAGTGCTTAATGTGACATTATCCTCTACTGCTTGGCAGTTGGCTGGCACTTGTGGCCAGTCTCAGTAAAAACAAAGGATTACCATGCCAATCTCATACCTGGTTCTTCCAACCAATGTTGTTGTACCATTGTAGGACTCTTTTTAATTTTACTAATGTTAATGTCATCTCAAGGAAATTTGCTAAATTAGCAACTCTGTATTTATTCAGGAAGGGCACAATCCAGTCTATGTTCTCCTGCACAAGAGGGAATCCAGTGGTAGAGGGGAACTGGCAGGAGGAAGTTTTGCACATGGGAGTAGCATGTGCACAAAGCAAGAAGTTGACAGGGAACTAGATTGTGTCCTAGAGTAGGATTCTTCCCCGCCACCCTTATTAATGAAAGAATAGAAGAAACACCTGTAATTTTAGAGTAATATCTGTGTTTGGAGCAAATAGCCCTTTACTTCCTAGGGTCAACTGCAGAAATGTTAGCCCTTTAAATATACATTATTCAACAGCAACATCTGCTAAATACTTAATAAAGCCAGACAGTGTATGTGTGCTAATTTCTCAGTGTAGTATTCTTAATGCTTATTCAATCAACCTATGGCCTAAACAGGGGAAAAATAAATGGTGGTCCCACTATATTTTCTGGTAAAATACTAATATTAAATGTGTTATTTTTCATTAACACTTTTCACTGCTCTTTTCACTTCAGACAGGAGAAGGGCTGTGAGAATGACAATGACAGGCCTACACCTGATATTAAATGTGTTGCCTGCTGCATCATGTGAGGGTTTAAAAAATTTTAATAGTAAGTAGGAGGGGGGTTTCCACTTTTAATTAGGATTACAGTGCACCCATCACTTTCCTCCCTGCCACAAACTTGACAAAATTGCCTCCATGTACTGTAATTAGCAAAAGAAAAAAGTTCCCATTGGCATCAATGGGAGCTTTTTTTTCTGTTGCTAATTGCAGCACAGGGTGAATTTTTATTACGGTACTCTCTCAGCTAGAGAGGGAAGAGTTAAACCCCCCTCCCCAAGTGATGTGGTCTCAATTAAAAATGGAACCACCCCTCATGCTTACTATTATATAAAAGAAAACTTCACAGTATGCTACAGGTGATGCATTTCAAGTTCTGTATAGTTAGGGAAGTCCTCCAAGCACTGTCACTGTGAGAGGACTTCTGAGAACATCTTGAGAAGATGTGTAAAAGGCCTGCTCTGTGATCTTGAGAAAAAATTCACCTGAGGTAAGGGGAAGAAGAAATGGAGCAACTGTTATCCAAGGCATTCTAGAAAAGGAAGAGACAGTTTTAGGAAGTGGAAAGGGTAAGATGAAGAAAGTGGTAACATCAAGAGAAGGGCTTTTGATCCACCGCTTTTGATCTTCCCAAAGCACCTAGCTGGCCAGTATTTCAAAACAAAAAACAAAATCAATGGCAACAATCCATTGAGTATGATCTTGTTTCGTTAACCAAAAAAAACCAATGTAAAGTACAGCAATTCTTGGTACATGCAGGGCATAATAGAGGGATAAACTCTGTGCTGCAACTTGAGCTAGTAAATAAATGGAAACTTCTACACAATTAAGAGGATATCTAAAATAGGGAAATGTGAAGATAAACTAAAATCCTATTAATATTTTAACATCCAGCAATTTATATTTTGTGGGACATTTCTTAGGAATTGGTGCTGCCTTTCATGTAAACCATGGTAAGACTTAGGTATGCCTTATCTTTGAATTTTATAGAAAGATATGTTCCTGAATTTTAATATTGCTATAGCTTACTCTGAACAGTTTTTTCACCTTAAACTACAGATATTTGGTAAATGCATGCAGCTATATCAATTTTGTTATTCAAATTATGTAATATTTATGCAGTTGAGTATAGTATAATTATATTCATAATGAAACCTTCTAAACTGAACATTTGTTTCAGTGGACAGTAATGTTTCCCTGAGAGCCATTATCTGCTCTTAAACTCTTTCTTATGAGTCTGCCTATTTATTATGCCATTGTTCAGGAGAATCTTATGGTATTTAGCAATCTTAGAACTTTAAATAAAAGAGGATCCAAAATATACTGATTTTAGTAATCTGACAGTGGGATCCTCTACCAGCCTACTCAGAAGTAAGTCCCATTGAGTTCAATGGGGCTTACAACCAGATAATGGTTGTAATGGGGCTTACAACCAGAATTGCTGCCTGAATGTATTCATTGATTTCACTGAGGTTATTCACCGAGGTTATTTTCACGAAGTGGACAAAGTCTACCAAAGCTTATGCCAGTATAAATTTAAGGTCTTTAAGGTGCCACAAGAGTCTTTTTTTTTTTTTTTTTTACCTGCAACAGACTAACTGGCTATTCCTCTGAAAAAACTAATTTGATGTCCTTACTGTTCAACTGACTCGCATTACCTCCATTTTCAAGTGACGTTTTTCCCCACTGTAAAGTTTGGCTTAAGATATTTTGAAGCTTTAGTTCAGGTTTTGGAGGCACCTTGGGCAAGACACCCTCAATGAGCCCCCTCCCTTAGTGAGTCTGTCTTCTTAACACCATTGTCACCAGCTGCTATTGCTCCTCATCTTCTTTCTTATCATCGCTACCACTTGTTTGTTTGATAGGCAAGAGAGCCAGTAATCAAGTAGACAGTGGCATCTGCTGCTGCTCCTCCTCCTCACCACCACTGTTGTCTGGTCCAGAGTGAGAGGCAGCTGAACAAGCAGATTGCAATGGTGAAGAGGAGGAGCAACTCCAGGTGCAGGGATGGGGACTCGGACTCGTGGACTCGACTCGTGAGTCTGACTGAGTCCCCCCTCTGACTCGAGTCCCACTCGAGTCCCAATAATTTATGTGGGACTCGAGACTCGACTCGGGACTCGAGCCCAACGACTCCTCTTCCTCCGCCGCCGCTCTCGCCTCTGCCGCCGCCGCCGCCCTCACCTCCTCCTCCGCCGCCAGCGCCGTCGCTCTGTTTTTGGCGGGGTTGCTGTAGTTCAAAAACAGAGCGCCGTCGCTAGCGGCGTGACGCGGCATGCCGCGTCACGCCGCGAGCGCCGTCGCTCTGTTTTTGGCGGGGTTGCTGTGGTTCAAAAACAGAGCGCCATCGCTAGCGGCGTGACGCGGCATGCCACGTCACGCCGCCAGCGCCGTCGCTCTGTTTTTGAACCACAGCAACCCCGCCAAAAACAGAGCGACGGCGCTCGCGGCGTGACGCGGTGTGCTGTGTGCTACGGCGATGGCGACGAGGTCGACGGCGGAGGAGGAGGAGGAGGCGAGGGCGGCGGCAGAGGCGAGGGCGGCGGCGAGGGCAGCGGCGGCGGTGAGGTGAGGGCGGCGGAGGTGGAGGTGAGGGCGGCGGCGGCGAGGGCAGCGGCGGCGGCAGTGGTGGCAGAGGCGAGGTGAGGGCGGCGGCGTTGGCGAGGTGAGGGCGGCGGAGGTGGAGGTGAGGGCGGCAGCGGCAGCGACCTATGGAGGGAGCAGGAGGGTCTCCGCGGGAGGAAGGGCAGCTCTTCTTCCTCTCGCGGAGACCCTCCTGCTCCCTCCATGGGCCGCCGCTTTGGGAGGGACTCGGGACTCGACTCGAGTCACCATTTTGGACCTCGGACTCTAGACTCGGGTCCAAAGACTCGGGACTTGACTCGGGACTCGGGACCAAGGACTCTTCAACATCCCTGTCCAGGTGGCTCTTGTCAATGGGCCTCTGCTGGGGTGTGGGCCATTGGCAGCTGCCCGACCATGCCTACCCTTGACGCCAGGCCTTACTTCACTTAGTATACAGAGAAACACAATTCAATAAATTGTTCCAATTGTACCTTCAGAGAGTTAAGGTTGCTATAAAAATATCAAAAATTAAAAGAGCATTCCATCTATTAGAAAGAAAAAGTACTTTTTCAGTTGGTGGGCCAACTTAGTAAGTTTTCTCTCAGGAATCCCCCCACCCCATTAGTGGTTTAAGGCATTCTGGTGGAAATATCTTGCCTCTACCCTAACAAGGAGAACTTTTATAGTTAAGATCACAAACGGCTGGCAGGTTGTCACATGCCATAATTTTTTTTTAATTTGCATAATTGGTTTGGATAGCAATGTACTCTACCTAACACCAGACTCACTTCATGAAAATGCCATCTGCTATGCTTTTCTATGACATAAGAGCTAGTTGACAACCTGTTACCATGGCTTTTTTTAAAAAGTAAAATAATCACTGACCTATCACTTCATTCTATCTAGCTTTAATACTAATAGAAAATAATATAGTTGCCTGGATCCAGCTGAGACATAACTAAATAAGTTCTACTTGACTTGAGCTGAATCCAGGCCACAAGTTACCTTTACTTAAACTAAGGAAAAAGTATTTGAACACTGACAGCATATGACATTTGATATGTGATTTCCACTTGTCAAAAATTAAATAATTAAAAGATTGCCAAACAAGTCTAAATCACTATAGTTTAAGAATATAATGTAAATTACCCAAAGTAGATTTTAAGATCCTGGTAGTTGTTCAGATTTCTGTTTCCAACATTGCAGTTTCCTTGTGTAAGCAAAGCCTTTTTAAAATACAAGCTTTTAGATATATGAGATTTAATGGAACAGCCTAGGATATTTTTAGTAATTTTGTTTATCTAATACTGTGTGTCTATTTATTACATTTAAGGCTTGTGACAGAGATCTGCAGTGTGGTGGAGGCATGTGCTGTGCTGTGAGTCTCTGGGTTCGAAGCCTTCGAATGTGTACTCCAATGGGCAGCTTGGGAGAAGACTGTCATCCTTTGAGTCATAAGTTAGTACGTTATTCTGGTACCGTGTGTGATACTGTAACTGACAGGGTAGAAGGAAATAGGAATATATTTTGTTGTAAGTCAAACTGCATAAAATATTATCCATTGCAAAAGTGCAGAAACATATACAATACCCAGGAAGTTGTCTTTTTATGGAAATAGCATCATAAGTACATACGCAAATAAATATATTACTGTCAGTACTATTCTGTAAAAGATCTACGGGTTGAAAAAGGTGCAGTGTTGTTCTCTTGCATTATAGAACATGATCAGTTTTTTACATTTAAAAGTGTATTTACTCTTGTCTCCTTTAAGTGACTTGTGATAATTCACATTTATGCTATTGATTTCTGGAGCTGTTACTCATTTGAGTAGGCAAATGTTACATAATCGAAGTTCTTCATTTCCTTCTTCCAGACAGAAAAGACAGACTGCTTCTTCTCTTTTAAATATTATCTGTATAAAATAAAATTTGAAAGACCACACTGCTTATATACTAGAGCTTTTATTCTAAGCTTGATGACCTTCCTATTCATCCTGCTCCTAATTACCACTCTACTGAGTCATGTTTTCACAATCTGTCACTGCTGTGTGACACAAACATGATGAAAACTTCCTCTTCTAATACCTGAAGGTATACACTGTTAGGCAAAGGGATTAGGTCTGAGACTGCTACAACCCGCTGAACAGGTTCCTTTTAATTCTTTGTTAATTTCAAGAAATTCCTGAAATCACAAAGGTATCACAAATACCTTTGTGATTTGCAAAGGTTCTCACTACTATCCCATGTGGGAATCATGGGTGGTTCTTTGTGGGATTGTGCCTGTGCAGACACCTTCTTTCCATAAACCTCTGGGTCTGAGAAGGCACTATCATCTTTCATCTGACCTAAGCATTTTGTTCCCATTCCATGAGATGAGGTGCAGAGCCAGTGCCTTCCAGCTCAGTTCCTTTTCAGTCTGCTGTTGAAGCACCAGCTGGAAGGGGTGTCTCCAAAGACATTTTCTTGAAACTCTTGGCATTGCTTTGTGCCATTTCTATCTTCAGATGTCGCGCCATTTACAATTCTCTAAAATTAGTCTTCGCAATTCAATAGCCTTGAAGCTAAAATGGCTAACATGTTCAGGATTTCATTTGCCTTTAAATATTATCCATAGAGGTTATGAGACTATTCAAAGTGTCAAATGCTGTAGTTCACCATTTGTCTGCTGGTCAGGTACAAAGTAGACATCTTCAATTTCTATTTTTCCACACACTCACACCACTGTATTTAAACTTGATCTGCAAGGACAAGCTTAATTTGAAAGGTAATTTTGTCTTCATACTAGATAAGCCTTTGGTGCCCTTTGTTAAATCACACATGGATAGCTTGTAAGGTGGACCACCAACTGATATAAGCTGATCAGAGATTGCTAAAGGCATATTGCTTAAATCAGAACATGGTTTAAATTTTAGTCTTTCAGATAACACTGTGAGTTCTTCATTTAGACTTGCTGCCACCTCTAGAGATATTTCTTTCCAATAAAATATTATTTGTATTCCTTTTTTAAATAAAAAGTTTTCTTCATACAAGAAGAAAATGCATTGACCTTTGAGAATAGCTGACACAAATAAATGTTCTTGTGTGTTCGTAAAGGGGCTGGATACATAATTCTCTGCAATGTGGCTTTTGTAAGAACACCATGAAACACCATTATTTGGTTCTTAACTGAAGTGTTTGCAGTGGATATATAATTTGGGGTAGGCATAATACTTTGAAACACACCAGAACTGGAAAAGAGGGTCCACAGATCTGCTTAGGCATAGATTCAGGCCTGTATTGCTGTTTGTCTCTCCAACATTGTTCCTGATGCCTAGCAAAACAGAGTAGAGGAAAAACAACAATAAGGCATTGGGGAGAGGGATTCTGTGTTATAAATGGCACTATCCCATTCTTTGGATTTGACTTGTCACATGCTAAGAAATTTGGTCTCCACTGACATAGACCGGGTTTGCACGATTGGGGAAGGAAAATAAGCCACTGTAGCTTATTACGCACCACCAAATTACCAAGTTGCACACCACCAAAATACCATAATTACCTTCGCCGGGCACAGTTTGTCATGTCATCTGAACCCAACAAGGGTGGGGAGTGGGGGCAGTTTAAAAACAACCCTGCAACCGTAGAACATGGTTCCAGGGTGGTTTGTAAGTCCCCCACACATACTGGGTTCGGATGACATGACAAACCACACCCGATAAGGGTAATTATGGTAATTCAGCAGTGCACAACCAGCACATGTAGGGTGGGAAAATAAGCTTATTTTCCTTCCCCAATCATGTGAACCTGCCCATCGTGTGAACCTTCCCCCATCGTGTGAAGGCCAATCCGATTGTCTACATTCCCCCTTAAAATAACCTCGTTTGCACATCACGCTAAGCCACGGTGGGTTGCTACTATGAGTAGTTGCCGGGTAGCTTAGTGTGTCATCTGAACCCGGAGTGGTTTTTCCATCATGGGTTGTTTTTCACAAACCAGCTATCCTGAGAACCCATGGCTTGTAGTTGGGTTGTTTATGGTGGTTTATTCTCAGGGTGGCTTGTCCTGATGTTCAAACTTGGCGGGGTGATTTTATTGTGGGTTGTTGGGAACGACTAGAGAGCTGCCTTGCAAGACTGGTGAAAACTCTGCTGCTCCTGGCAGACTTGCTAGTGCTGCCACCATTCTCCCTCATCCCTTCTCAGCATTCCCTACCTCAGGATGGATTTTTAATTTTTTTTCCCCATAGGAATATTGAAGAAAGGACACTGGAGAAAGTCCTGAATGCATTCACATTTTTAATTTTTCCCCAGTCCTGCACAAGTGCACAGTAGTGAATGTCCAGTGCTAGAAATTTGCATAATTTCCCCCTGCATTTTACTGCTCTGCCATGGAATTTGCATATTTTAGTGATCTGACTCACTTGTCTACCTTGAAATATGTGTATCTCTACCCACTCAGTCCCTGTTCTGCCTTGAAATGTGCATATCTGTAGTAATCCTGCTCACTGCTCTGTAACACTCATGTTCATTTGACAGCTAGGAATGGAGAGCAGTGGAAGGAAGCAATCAGGAGGAAGTGATGGGTGGGGTGGGAGCCAAAAGCAACTGGTAGCTGCAGGAGAGGAGCTTTAGGGGTCAGTATTACTACTTCATTTGAATATGAAGCAGCCTTTTTTTTCTTTAAAGGTGTTTGCTAGCAGGGAAGCAGCAACTGGAGGATGAAATTGACAACAGGGAATATGGCTATTCTGGGCTCAATAGCAGACAGGTAGTCTTGCGGTCCTGCATACCTGTGCAAGACACGCAAAACAATTTCTTATGGTTTGCAAGTGCATTCCCATGTTCAAAGGGCTCAGAAACTTTAATTCTTTTGGCAATCTAATGCGGGGAGGAGGGAGTTTCCCTCATCAGCCAGAAATCCCAGTGGACCAATTGCAGAAAAGGTGCTGACATAGGGAACGAGGATTTCTGCCACAAAGGCTTCTGGAATATGTGCCGGCAGCAGCCTGGAGGACTGAGGGAGAAACAAGCCACAGCAAGCCATCAAGTGGGCAATCGACTGTCCAGAGTAAAAGACAAACCACCCACCATTGTTTATTCTCAGGGTGGCTTAGCGTGACATGCGAACTTGCCCCACTATGGACCTAATTATGAGTCTCACTGATAATTTTTAAAAGGCGTCAGCTCAAATTATTTCTTATGTATTTGTGTAGTTTACAGCATAACAGAACCTAATTCTGACTGGAGTTGCTGAGTTGGGCTGAAAGTAAGGCATAGCTCTGAACTGTAAATAATAAACTCAACTTCTGACATGCTCCAAGAAACATTTCTGAAGAGAATAATTATTTCTTTTGCTTACCTGGATACAGCATTCAATGTTTGGTTGTACCAAAGGAAACAGATTCAGTAGGACCAACTTGGGAACTGGGCACTAACCTAATTGCTGCACGGGCAGGATTCATTTTACTTAGACCATCTCCAACATATTTTTGTCATGCATAGGTATGACAAATCATAGAAATCATAGAAAAATCATAGAAAAGTAGAGTTGGAAGGAGCCTACAAGGCCATCGAGTCCAACCCCCTGCTCAATGCAGGAATCTAGGTCAAAGCATCTCTGACAGATGTCTGTCCAGCTGCACCTTGAATGCCTCCAGACTGGGAGAGCCCACCACCTCCCTAGGTAGTTGATTCCATTGTCTTATTGCTCTGACAGTCAGGAAATTTTTCCTGATGTTTAGGTGGAATCTAGGTTCCTGTAACTTGAGCCCATTATTCCGTGTCCTGCAAACTGGGATGAACGAGAAGAGATCTTTGCCCTCCTCTGTGTGACATCCCTTCAAATACTGGAAGAGTGCGATCATATCTCCCCTCAGTCTCCTCTTCTGAAGGCTAAACATGCCCAGTTCTTTCAGTCTCTCCTCATAGGGCCTTGTTTCCAGTCCCTTTATCATCCTTGTTGCCCTCCTCTGAACCCTCTCCAGTTTGTCTATGTCCTTCTTAAAGTGAGGGTGCCCAGAACTGGACGCAGTACTCAAGATGAGGCCTAACCAGTGCCGAGTAAAGGGGAATTATCACTTCCCGCGATTTGGAAGCTATACTTCTATTAATACAGCCCAAAATTGCATTTGCCTTCTTTGCAGCCACATCGCATTGCTGGCTCATATTCAGTTTGTGATCTACCACAATTCCAAGATCCTTCTCACTTGTAGTATTGTTGAGCCAAGTGTCCCCCATTCTGTAACTCTGCATTTGGTTTCCTCTCCCTAGGTGCAGCACTTGGCATTTATCCCTATTAAATTTCATTCTGTTGTTTTCGGCCCAGCGCTCCAGCCTATCGAGGTCACTTTGAATTTTGTTTCTGTCTTCCAGAGTATTAGCTGTTCCACCCAACTTTGTGTCATCTGCAAATTTGATAAGCATTCCCTGTACCTCCTCATCCAAGTCATTAATAAAAATATTGAAGAGCACCGGGCCCAGGACCGAGCCCTGTGGTACCCCCGCTCGTTACCTCTCCCCAGTTTGAGAAGGAACCATTGATAAGCACTCTTTGAGTCCTATTCTTTAGCCAATTGTGGATCCACCTGATAGTTGTTCCATCTAGCCCACTCTTAGCTAGCTTACTAATCAGGATATCATGAGGCACTTTGTCGAAAGCTTTGCTGAAGTCCAGGTATATAATGTCCACAGCATTCCCACAGTCCACAAGGGAGGTTACCCGATCAAAAAATGAGATCAGATTAGTCTGACAGGATTTGTTCTTGACAAATCCATGCTGGCTTCTAGTAATCACTGCATTGTTTTCAAGGTGCTTGCAGACTGACTTCTTTATAATCTGCTCAAAAATCTTCCCGGGGATTGATGTCAGACTGACTGGCCTATAGTTCCCAGGTTCCTCCTTCTTGCCCTTTTTGAAGATGGGAACAACATTTGCCCTCCTCCAGTCATCTGGCACTTCACCTGTCCTCCATGATTTCTCAAAGATAATAGATAGTGGTTCTGAGAGTTCTTCTGCCAGTTCCTTTATTACTCTAGGATGCAGCTCATCAGGCCCTGGAGATTTAAACTCGTTCAGAGTAATCAGGTGCTCCTTGACCATTTGCCTATCAATCTCAAGCTGCAATTCTGCCCCTTCAGTCTGCACTTCAGGTTTGCCAGGGGGGTCATAGACCCTCTTTTGGGAGAAGACCGAGCCGAAGTAGGAATTGAACACTTCTGCCTTTTCTTTGTCTTCCGTTATCAATTTGCCATTCTCATTGCGTAGTTGAACCACCAGTTCTTTCTTCTGTCTTTTACTGTGCATGTATCTGAAGAAAGCTTTTTTGTTGCTTTTAGCATTCCTCGCTAACCTTAGCTCATTCTCAGCTTTAGCCTTCCTGACACTATTCCTGCAGTTCTGTGCTACCTGCCTGTACTCTTCCCCTGTAGCCTGTCCTTCCTTCCACTTCCTATACGTGTCCTTTTTTGTTTTCAGGTCATCTTTGAGTTTATTGTGAAGCCACATTGGCTTCTTCTGTTGCCCTCTGCCTTTTTTCCTTGTGGGAATTGTTTGCAATTGTGCCTTTAAAATTTCCTTTTTTAAAAACTCCCACCCCTCCTGGGCTCCCTTTCTCGTGAGAGTCACTTGCCAAATACAGATGTCCCTATTGGAAGGTGCAATCTGAAGCAAGGTAGCATATGTAGGGTACCTATAACTTTATTAGACTTTAAGTTAGGCATTTATAAAAAGTGATGCTTCCTTAATCATCTATATTATATTATTTATTTATTATATTTATACCCTGCCTTTTTTCCTGCAAGGAACCCAAGGCGGCTTACATAATCATCCTCCTCCGTTTTATCCTCACAACAGCCCTGTGAGGTAGGTTAGGCTGAGAGTCCGTGACCAGCCCAAAAGTCACCCAGTGAGTTTCATGGCTGAGCGGGGACTAGAACCCGGATCTCCCGAGTCCCAGTCCAACACCTACCACTATGCCACCCTGGCTCTCTTACAGCTCTTTTGTGGTGGAAATTTAGTGCAGAGTGGATCGGTGCCACAGTATGTAGTTAACAATAAACATCAATATAGAAAAATAGTGCAGTAGACCTGAAAGAAGATAAAATATGTTGTTTTGAATCCCCATGAACCAGTTTGATACCAGTGTAGAAATTTTAGTGTTGACAGTGGGTGCTGGAACTACTTATGGCTGAGTTTTCTTCTTGTCTCAATTTCTTTTAACTTTTAATATTTGTTTCCAGATTCCATTCTGGGGAAGGAGAATGCATCACAGCTGTCCATGCCTACCTAACTTGGCTTGTGTCCGGATTTCCCCCAGCAAATACAAATGTTTACCGGAGTTCAAAAATGAAGATGTGTTTTTTTAGCAGAAGCATGGTGAAGAATTCTGTATCATTACCTATTTTGTGTATTAAGAACCTTACTTGTTATTGTAATGAAATTGTTTGCCAGAGGAAATTTTCTAACATACTTTCTTGCCTTGTAAACATTACTATTATTAAGATACCATCATTAATAGCAGCCAAGATGTTTTCAGCTAGACAATTCTGGGGAGTTCTATTTTATTTCTAACAGCACAAGAGAAAATGAGCTGAAGTTAGGGTGGCCAAGTTTCCTACCTGGCAGAGGACAGTTTTGGAAAGCTGGAAGAAGATAGTCTTCTATTTGAAAGTGTCCTCTATTTGATGGGCTGTCCAATTCAAGTCTGATTTAAAGTCAAAGAATCATAACGAAGGAGAGCAGGGGCCTTGAAGTTGCCCAGCAGCAGCACCTGGACAGCAGACTGAACAGGCACACAAGTTGCTTGATCAGTCTTCTACACTATGGTGAGATGTATTGTATTTCTATTTAAGTTATAGTTATTGTTTCTAAATTTGTGCCTATAGATATACATTTGCATATACAAATGGTTATGCAAATTGGTGTCCTCTTTTGTGCTCTCTTTTGGTGTTACAATGCCTCTTTTTTACCAATGTGTAAGTGGCCACCCTTCCTGTAGCTGGTGACCTGCCAGGCTGCATTCATACTATCAGCCATGTATGGCAGACCGCTAGAGAGCCAATAAATCTCCTGTTTTTGCTGCCTGCAAACACAGGCAGGATCAAGAAACTGGAAGGCCCCAATGCATGGTGGGTGGGCTACATTTGGCTAGGTGGGTCACAAATTATGTGGGCCTGGGCTGCACTTAAGAAATATTATGGTTAACTCCTCTCTTATAATGTCTGGTCTTAAGGTTCCTCAGCTCGGGCATCTAGGACATTAAACACCCAGAATTACCAAGTCAGTTTACATAAACAAGGTATTTTCTGCATCTACTAAGCTTGATTAAAAGTATTTTGTACACCTGTACAGAATACAAGACAATTGTTTCTAGTATTTCAGTTGCACATTTGTTGTAACCATTGTACCACTTTTAGATTAGATGTTTTACCTTCTTTAATGCTGACAAATCTGCACCACAGTGCTTAAATTTTTAAAAGTCTATTTAAAGAATCAAACTAGTATCCGAGTATGAGAACAGAAATAATTGTTTGAGTTTTATCTGGCATAAATTAGCAACTTGTCTGAAACTATATGAAAGTCTTTTGAAGTACCTGACTTCTTGTTATGTAAATATATTGATATTGCCATACAATAATTCTGTATCAGAATAATGGCAGTATGACATTTTATTTATTTAAAATTATATTATTTTTGCACAGTGGTCTTTGATTTTTATTCCATGAAAGATATTGTTACCTACCAACACCCATTAAGAAAAATTGTATTAATAGTACAAAAATATGCACTAATTATGGTTTCTAAGGAGGCTCGCTAGCAAATTTGACACAAGAACCTCTTATATAGTTCAAAAGGCAGTTTCTTAAAGTTGACATGAGTTTCCTTTGAGAGTCAAAGGTTCATGAAAAATGGTAAAACTTCATGGAGGTATTTTAATTCTTTTCTTAGCTCTGCTTTTTGCGTTTGGTCAGACAAATAAACAAAAATTAACATGATAATTCTATGCATGTTTATTCAGAAGTAAATCCCACTGAGTGCAATAGGACTGACTCTAAGTGTGTACAGTATAACAGCTTTTCCCAACTTGGTGCCTTCCAGATCTTTTGTACTACAATTCCCATCATCTCCAGCTGACATGACCGATGGGTAGGGACAGTGGGAGTAATAGTCCAAAACATCTGGAAGGCACTGGGTTGGATAAGAAAGTTATATACTATATACACTATGCAGTTATAAGATGTTCCATTTAAGGGAGATCACTAAGGGCCAACTTATACAATTAGCATAATCAAATGGAAAAGCTTTGGACCATACCATTTTAGGCTAATGGTGTAGGGATGCATGTTTGAATGTTTAAAAAAAACAATCCAGGATCTGCCTTCTGTGGACAGAACGACTTTGCTCATGGAAGGTGCCTCTGCTCGATTTTGGAGGGTCTCCCCTCCACCCTGCGCCACAGCCCACCCTATTCAGCAGGGCCTCCTGACTCTGTGTGTAGAATTTTCAGGGGCCTGGAGGGGGTGGGAAAGTCTGTTTCCACCAGCTCAGTTGCACACACCTTACTCTGGATCCAACGCTCTGTATGTAAAAAAGCAACAAGTCAGGGAAAAGGTTAAGCAAAACCATTACAAAGCAGTTTTCTTTGTGCATGGCTGTATTTGTTGTGGGGTAATCCAGCTTAATACTAGATTTGATTATATAAACTAAACAAAATGGAAGATCAGTCATAACTTGGTTCCGATTTCTCATGTCAATATATTTGAAGGCAAACAAAGTATGTCATGGTCAGTCCATCTTTACTAACAGAAAGTTCACTCAGCCTAAGGAGGACTCTCTGCTGGAAATCCCTGGGTACTAGAAGTCAACTTCAGACCAAGTATAGTAGGAAGACTGAAGATTCCAGAACCTGTCCTGGACAACCAACAATAGTAGCATCAGACAGGGACTTCTAGAAACTTGCACTTTTGTCATTTTTCCCATCAGTTCTGAAACAGTCCCAAAGTGATTTTGTTATAACACATCAGGCTTAACTGTTTATCTTCCCTTGAAGTATCTATATTAGTCACCCCGGTGCTTGAAGAAATGTGATCCCCAAATAAAACTGTGTATTAGATTCTTGTTTGGTAGTTCTTTGATTAACTCCCCCCCCCCCCCAAATGTATGGATTTATGAAATAATGTAATGCAGCATGGTAAGGATTTTCTTCAGCTTCTGAGATGTATGTTGTTTTCAATATCATGTGAAGAGACCCAGAAGCACCAGCCTACAATAAACCTTATAAAGTGGAACAGCAATAAATTTGTTTTGGATTCATGGAGCGATGGAAGAGAGAGTTTAGCCATGTGCATTATTTCATATAAATCATATTTTGTCAAGACTGAAATTTGCCAGGCCTTTCATTAACTGGCAAGCTATTTTTCAGAGAGCCTTTTCTTGTTGACAACAAACAAGTCTTCACTCACCCACAGAACACATCAGTTGAAGATATCAAGAAGAAAGTACTGCCCTTGCAGCAAAAAACTATTACAAAAATAAGGTCACTTTATGTGTAGCTCCTCAACAATGAAAAACATTTGCATGTGTTAATCAGGTGCAAATATGTTTTCCATTCTTAGGGACCACAACCAATCATGGGTTCCTCATTGGCTGGGGAATGCTGGGAGTTGTAGGACTTTTTTCTGTCTAAATATACATAGGATTGCATCCTAAGGTCTTGATCTCAAGCCATTTCTGGCATAGGTCAGAAATAGCATCATGGATTTTGCCTAGAAAAAGAAGCCAGAGGAAATTCTGGCACACTGGTAGAATTGCTAGGTTTTTTACTCTCCCTCTAGTCTAGCACAATATATCATGCAAACAAGAGTGACATTTGTCAATACACGCACCAACCATAATATGTAATGTGAGTACATATCTGTTAAATAGCAAGTCTGGAAATAAAAGGCCAAGAGAGGTTTTCCCATTTTCAAGCCATAATGTTTCCATTCATACTACAATTCCATTTTGAAATATTTCCCTTTTGTCCTTACACCTAAATAGTTGTCTGATATGAAATTAGTTGGGGTCTATTTTAAAATTTCACCTTGCAATTTTGGTAGTCGAAGAACATATTTGCCTTGTCAGTTTTGTTCATTTATTTGCTGTTGCATATATTATCTTGAAAATAGGACTTCAGCAGGGTGAAGTTGTATGTAGGAAGCTGTCCCGTTAATTATTTTAAATCTTGTGCACACAGTGACAAATGCCCAGCTGACACATCTTTCTTTCTTAGTAATGTTTTTATTTGAGAGTGTCCTTACTGAACCAGCGGGTATGTAATGATCAGGCTTAGATATTCAATCACCCTCTCAGCTTAGTCTGAAATACAGAAATCTTCATTATAGGATATGTCCCCAGTGTGCCTCATAATGGGACACTTGACTAATTAGCCTTCTCAGCATAATGAGACATAGCAATATACATATTTTTCCAAGTATGACCACAATCTAAAGCCTATTGCTTGCGTGAATGCATAAACACACACTTTCAAAATATGCGTACACTGCACAGATGGGTGCTTCGAAGAAACAGAAGGTGCCAGGAATCCCTTGACTTAAACAAGATGTCTCAAGAACTTGATCTTGACAATATGGAACATTTTTCCAGCGGGAGCTTTTAGCATCACAAAAACAGGAAAAGGACAGAAAAAGATTTTATATCAATAACATTATGAATTACAGAGGAACAAAGGTGGTGCCCGTCTTTAGGAAATTATTTGATAACACTAACAGAAATTAAAAGGAAAATTGTGTGTAAGCACATGTAGAGATTTGGATCTGTCTTTTGTATTGGTGTAGATGAGCTATTTGGGAAGTGTGATCACTCCGAGAAAACATCCTTTGGAGGAGCAATATACACCTTGTGAATACCTTGACAGAAACATTCCTTGACTGGACTAAATATTTCATTATTCTGTACTCTCTTCTAGTGTATCAGTGGCCACTCACTCATGGTCTCAAAAGAAGGGAGCAGAATGGGAAACGCGGAAGGGCTACATTGGCAGACAGCATTTGGAGGACTCTTCTTGGCCAATCTGTCCCCCTAAAAGGTGCTGTCAGGTAGAAGGGGATGGAGACAGTCTCTGCCAGAGACCTTGGAGAGCTGCTGCCAATCAAAGTAGACAATACTGAGCAAGATGAACTAATGGTCTGACTCAGTATAAGGCATATGTCTTCCAGTTGCAACCTAGAGACAAAAGAGGTGTAGAAAAGTAATATTGGAGGGACAGGGCAACAAATTGCCAGGTAGGTCACTTTTACAAGGAAGAAGTACAGGTCTATCATCCCTCACTCCCATTTAAGTGATCCTTCTGGAAAACTACTTGGTGATGAGGGGTCTACATTATCAACCAATAAGAAGCAGCTGCAACCACCAAACCCAGCTTGAAAAGCACTGCAATCAATTGCAAAACAAACCCTTCCTTTGATTTACTTCTGCCTGTGGAGCTGCTCAACTGCTTCCTTTCCATCATCCTTCTTCTAGAGCTTGGGTGACAGACAGGAACAGACTGAGCACTTTGATGAAGTGAACTAATACTACACTAAATCACTCCATTTTCTTTGACTGTCACAGAGCACCACGACTTCAAGTCTTAAAATCTTTTTCCTAGCATGGAAGGATAGTGATTTCTCCCACATACAAATGACAATTTGTTCAAATACCAGTTGTTCAAGTGACAGAGAGAAGTAAGGGTAATATTTATCCTGTATGATCCATGAATCTTAAAAAAAACAAGCATGCGTACACACACACACACACACACACACAGCTTTTTAGCATAAAGGAATATGTGATTCATTGATAAGATGGCATAAGCTTATGCAATCTAGAGTGCAATCCTAAGGGTGACCAGCCCAAATGATGGAATTCTCCAATCTTGCAAGCTCCGAGCTATCAAAAGCCATGCTGGGCTCTTGTTGGCAGGGTGGAATTTTTTTGTTCTCCCCCCCCCCTCTATGGGGCTTTTTACAAAGAAAAAAAGTCCCTTCCACTGCAAGGGGTTTTTTTTTTATCCGTTTAGCTTTTCTATGGCCAATTTCCAGTGGTAAGGAAATTACCTTGTATATAAAGGAGTATAGATGGTTGCCACTATTCTGGATTTATTTCCCTACTGCTGTCCAGTCTAGCCTCAGAGTTAGTCTTAATTCTTCTCCATGTCAGGATGTGGCTGGGGTCTGAGAGGCATGTGGATCCTTTGAATCCATACCCTCTCCCTCCCCACTCACCACCACACTCCCAACATGCCTCTTCCCCCTCCCCTCTCCAAGCTTGGAGCTTCAACTTTGATGGGTGGAGCCCACAAAAAAAGGGAAGCAGGAAGAGGTACTCTGAGATCAGATCACCCCATCTGAGGTTGGAGCTCTGTTTATGACTTCAGAGGGTGATTTCCAATCAATCCTGTGGCCCCTGGGATGCCATCCCAGGAACCATAGGATTGCTCTCCTAGATATGTAATGCCATCTGATCCTAGATACTTAATCCATTTTCTAATCGCCACTTGTCCATTCTGCATCATGTGCAAATACAGTGTGTTTTCTGAAAAGGAAGTACACATTTTATGACCAAACTGTGTGTTGCGCTAATGTAGCTAAAATATGCACAGGCACAATTGTGCAAAAACAACACAGGATGCAAAACAGAAATGAGCCAGTTCCCACTGTTACACAAACACATAGCAGATATATTATTCATATTAGGATTATAATAGAAATCTAAAGCCTCAACATTTGCCCCAGTGGGCAGTAAAAGTTAAAAACATTTTTTAAAAATTTCAAAAAAAAAAAAAAAAAAGAAGCTCATATTTATCTGTAACATCAATATTTAGGTTATGCAGACACTTCATCAACAGAATAAAGGACGGAAAGATGCTTAAATTACAAGTCCATCATCAAAATAGTACTTTATGAGTTACCATAAGAATATAAGAAGAGCCATGCTGGATCAGACCAAGGGTCCATCTAGTCCAGCATTCTGTTCCTAGGGGATCCCACAAGCAGGACATGAGTGCGACAGCACCTTCCCACCCAGAGGCATACTGCCTCTGATACTGGGTACTCTGTACTATGAAGAACAAAGCCTTATTAAAAAACAAAGTGAGCTGCTATGGATCTCATCACAGAACTACAGCATTACCTAGTGATTGCGAAATCTGAACAACAGGAGAGAGTTCTCACAATAATGTAAAAATTAATTTGTGCAAGCCATTATTGTTAGATAAGTGCTACATTAAAATAGCTTGACCCCATGGCCTAGATATACAATTTATTCAACTGTTTCCTGTTTACAAGAAGTGTGGCACTCAGCCAGAAAATACCCTACACATTTTCAGAGGCAGAGAGGCGGATAGTATGAGACAAGTTTAAACAGATGCAAAGATGAAAACAAGCATATGTAGGCCTTTTCTCCAGAGAGATACATTCTTTAATGTTAATTCATTCTTTTAACATTTTCTTCTACAGCTGGGTTACTGTGGCCGCAAACCTATACACATCTGCCTGGGTGCGTAAAATGGTTACCGCATATCTCTCCTAGCACAGAAAGGAGGAAGGGTTGTAAATGGCAATAGAAGTCCATCCCACTGTCGTTTCTCCAAATAAATATGCATAGAATTGTGCTATAAGTTATAGCATCTTTCCCCAAGTTGATGCTCTCCAGATGTATTGCACTGGAACTCCCATTATCCTAGTCAGCTTCTTGATCCTTTTAATTGGAGATGCAAGGAATTGAACTTGGGTCTTTCTGTATTCAAGCATGTGCTCTGTCACTGAGGTATGGTCCCTTCCTCCATAGAAGATGGCCACAAACCAAATGAGGTCCTCCTCTATGCTCTCTTCCACTGCATGACTCAAATAGCCCTGTTGTGATGATTTTTGACATCCCCCCACCTCCCAAGGCACTGTAGCTGCACAGCGAATAAGCTTTTTTGATCAGCATCACACAGCACAACAAACATATGATTTAAGCATTCTCGCACTTGGCTTCATGTGTAGGATCATTTTTACAGTAGTTCTCTCTCTCTCTCTCTCTCTCTCACACACACACACACCACTGCTGTTAGATAATGTGGTGCATAAAACAGCTTTTCTATGGCCAATATGCTCACTAACACCAGTGGTAAGGAAATTACCTTGTATATAAAGGAGTATAGATGGTTGCCACTATTCTGGATTTATTTCCCTACTGCTGTCCAGTCGTTTGGATCAGTGGTTGTGGAGTATATACTCATCACATTTTTATCTCTAATAAACAGGTTTTGTGGGGGTTTGTTATCATTTCAAAACCCTGCAAAACCTTTTTGATTACAGGCGACAGTGGGACAAAACGAACGTGTGTATACCATGAGAGGTGATGCTTTCAGTTCTCTTTTAAAATAATCATCTTATAGTTTAAGCCTTCATTTTTGTGTTTGAGCTTCCTACAACCCCATCCCCCTATCTAAAAGATACTTTTGTTTTTACTCTACATGATACAACAATTACAAGTCTGTGATCCTTTCATAACCTAACCTAGGGTTCAATCCTATACATGTTTAGATAGGAAAAAAGGCCTACAACATGCCCCAGCCATTCACAAAGGTAAATGGCACTAAAATGGCTTAAATGGTTTGTGGATCAAGCTGGCCCTATCAATAGTCATAATGTCTAAACTGTCTCCAGATCGCATAAAAATACTTTGGCAAAATAACCGTAAAAATTCTTATTTAAATTTCAGCCCTGCTTTCTGTATGTTCTTGGATTGTACAAAGTCTCAGCTGTCAAGGGTAGTACCTGGAAGACATTTAAACCCTTTCATAATAATGGCCTATATTACAGGATTGTTGTAAGGAGACAATGTGTATGCACACACTTTTGTGGTGTGTGGATCTGGATCTTTATTGTTTTGCCATCTAACTGCATTAAGCATACTAAAGATGGCTTTACTGAAAGACAACTCAAATTTGTCAAGAAATCCATTTTTCTTCTGTGTTGTAGCAGCCTATACAGTTCCATTCTCTAAGGCTGAGCCTGCACATATTTGTCAGGTCACCTGGGTGTGTTATCTTGTGCTGTCCTTGGCTTCAAGGCCAAAGCAGAACCCTCACTAATTGGGCTGAATGAATTCAGCCAAGCATTGATGAGAACTTTCTGCCCCCCAGAAAATCTGGGCATGTTCTTTTCAGCTAGTTCGAGATTGGCTAATAGGAATCATCTTAGATTTGCTAAAGGCTTTTGGGTATAAAACCAAGGGTAGGGAGAAGATGCCTGTGTCTTTTGCTTGCCTTAGTTTTGCCCTATCCAATGTTTGCTTTGGAGGGTTCACTTTCTGATGTCCTGTTCTATTGAAGATGCCTGCTACTGGTACATATAGACAGGTTTAGTCAGTTTTGCCCAGTATTGTTTCCAAACATTGCTCTGGTTCTTTTGTATGTTATTCCCGTTCCCTTTTTCTTGTAAATAAACTTACCACCTATCATATTTGAATGTGTGTGCCTTATTCCAGTTGGCCTTGGTACCAAGTCCTAAGCTTTCCTCTTGGTTATTGCTACTGTTTAAGGTTTCATACAGGGTGCTGGCCTGGGCCCTTGTTTTGTAAGCCTTAGGGGTGTCCTGTAAGGTCTGGATGCCCCCTGGCTCAGGCTGAGTTGGACGTAAGGGGTGGTGGCAGCCTACCTTGCTGGGTTGGTGTTCAGTCCAAGAAACATTTTGTCCCTGCCTACACTGCCGGGAGTTTGGGTACCCCCCTTCCTCCCTTCGCATTGTCTTTCTGCAAACAGCCTATGTTGCTGAATTATCAAAAGAGTTAATCTATTGTGCCCTTTACGCAATAAGCCATATGAGAGCCACTTTCCCACAAGCGGTTCCTGGGCAGTTGGGATAGTTCAATGACCCAACAGTGGGGATTGATCATGTGGGTGTTTTTCTCGAAAATGGCCTCTTCTCCCTGCTTCAGATGGGGTGCAGGTTCTGTGATTGGAAGCTGCACTATCAGCCCTCAAGCACACGAGGCCGAGTCATTTAAAATGTTAGCCGAGAGGTGCAGGAGCTGCTTGCGGGAAAGTTGCTCCAACATAGCAAGGGTAATGTGTTAAGGAACTTCATGTCAAACCTCTTTCTATTACTCTTGAACCCCAAGAAGGTCTGCCATGCCCCATCATTGCAGGCTTTTAAGAACCTGAACACTTACTATTTATCCTGGCTTTCCCGATTGTTATCGGACTAGGTTGTAGCTGTAATTGTCTGTTGTAAGTTTTGTTATGCTGGTATTTGATTATTATTTTTTAGAATATTTGCTGCTGTTGCTGTTTTTATTGTGTTTTTTACTGGGTTTTTTTTTTAATTGCTGCATCAGTTTTTATTATGTGTTTTATTGTTGTATTTTTTATTTTATTTATTTATTATATTTATACCCTGCCTTTTTTCCTGCAAGGAACCCAAGGCGTCTTACATAATCTTCCTCCTCTCCATTTTATCCTCACAACAACCCTGTGAGGTAGGTTAGGCTGAGAGTCAGTGACTGGCCCAAAGGCACCCAATGAGTTTCATGGCCGAGCGGGCACTAGAACCCGGATCTCCCAAGTCCCAGTCCAACACTCTCACCAACACGCCACACTGGCCCTGGAGGGGCTACTGCCCTGAAAAGTGGCCAAGACATAGAAATCTTGGAACAAGAGTCTACCCGGTAGGGAAGCCAGCCAATTCTACTGCTATAGGGTTTCACTCTGAACAGTAAAAAGCAGCTGTATAAAGGCTAGATATTGTCGCTTGGAGTTCAGTTCCATTTTCTTGCATCCGAGTCACTTCCAAGCAAGTGGACTAGTAGCAGCAGCTTTTCAGATCTGAACTATGTCAACAAAACCTATCATTCATCCTCCTTAATTTTGGGGGGTGGGGGGTGTCACCTTTAAAAATACACAGTAGTCTCTTCAGTGGTAGATTAAGGGTGCAATCTTATGCATGTTTAAACAAAACAAAACAAAAGTCCTACCACTTCCAGCATTCCCTAGCTGGCAGGGGAATGCTGGGAGTTGTAGGACTTTTTTCCCTGTCTAAACATGTATAGGATTGCACCCTAAGTGTGCTGAAATATACAGAGCAAAGATCCTGCAGCAGCTTGATGTTTCCCACTTTGGGATTACATCTGACAGAAATGTCTTTGTAGTATTATTTTAGTGGAATTTAGGACTGGAATCTTAGTCGTCATAGAGTCACTGCTACACAACTACTCCCACTCTAGAGCAGATAGTGAGAGTCCAGGGGGGGGGGATTTATATTTTTCCATTTCTCCTCCCAAAGCCTGACATAGAAAACAAAATTCAGGCCCTCACCACTGATGGGGTACCATGGAGGAGAACCCACCACCACCAGTCCCCAAAATGTATGCCTCATTGGGGAATCAGCTGAGGTAAATAATTAGGCAAAGCCTCCCGTGCTAGACACCAGATGAACAGAGATGCTGCTTAGAAAGTCGCAGCACTTCCTGAGCAAGGAAGCAACAAGTGAGAAATGGCCTCGCCAGTCTTTCTGTTCCTGCAGGGCCATTGTGCCTGGAACAACTGCAGCTGGGGATTCAGTGAGGGTGAATTACTGTGTGCTGTGATTCCTGTGAATCATGCATTCAGAAAGTTCTGAGTTTGGAGACAATCAGAAAGCAGTGAGACTTCCTGCTGCTTTGAGACATCTTGCGTCTTTCTGGAAAAGCTGCCATCCTTTTCCTCAGGGAGCTTGGAGCTTATCCTCACAAAGCCGCCCTGGGCCTTAAACTCAGTGTGACATCAGAAGACCCTGACTCCTCTTCCTAGGGATGGGGCTGCGGTGAGAACACATTTTGGCTGGCTACAGGGGTCATCCAAAACTTGTGGATGCTGACCAGTTCCAATTAGATAAATATGCTTGAGTTACACTATTATTTTCAAGGATATAGTATTTACTGGGACAGTGTGATATAAATCTAACACATAAGATATATAATAAGGATCAGCAATTTTGTCTATTTAAAGTCACTACATAACTGGCCGTGCATAATAATGATGAAATGACATTGCATTCATCTATATTATGCTATCAATATCATTGTAAGGTGTAGTGGTGCAGGTAGTGCTAGTCCAGGTCACCACAGCCCCGGGGGGGGGGGCAAAAATAACCATCCAGAGGGTCAAAGGTGATAGGGGCAGTGGCAAACAGGCCCCGCATCCGCGACAACTTGGCCATGCGGGGGCTGACACTGCTTGCACAGTATCCTTTCTTCTATTTTTAAAAACATTTTATAGTCAGGGGGTTGTTAACCAGGCGTGCACATGGTCACAGATGTTCATTTTATTACTTTTACTTTTAAAATATATTATCCTTTTCTACACCAAAATGGTTCTTATTCCCAAGTATATGTGTGCTTTATAACTGAAGTAATATATGACCAACTAAGGGGCCCCCTGTAAGCCCACTAAGTCCAAGGTCCAACATTATCTAATTGCACCACTAATAAGGTGTAACTAAATATCCAATCGTATTGCTGCTCCTTAATTACAATACAGGGATATTTATTTTCTGAGGTTTTTCTTCAAATAATATGGATCTTCTTCCTCTTCTGCATAACATTGTTGAGGTCTACATATGGTTTCTAAGCCCAGATAATAAAACTTACTTTTGTTTCTACAGTGTTGTTTCTTTAAAAATCACACACAACTACAACAAGGGGGAAAGGCATGAATTGTGTCAAAAAAACAGGAGAGAAGATGTTCTCAAGTGCCAGAAAAAGCTTTAATAAGCCGAATGCATTTCGGAAATATATTTCATTCCTCCGTGGCCACTCATCTTTCTATGCATATTATTTTGAAAAATCTTACTGATACTGTCTCTGTTTCAAACTATTGGACTATTTTTGTTTCTTTTTCACATTTTATTTTTTGCCAGTTTTCCAAACTAGCTGAACTACAGTATACCTAGGGTGCAATCTTTCACCCACTTACCTGGAGCATACCGTAAGTGCCACTGGACACATTGGACTAACTTCCAGTAAACCCACACAGGAACAGGCTGCAGAGCAGCTACCATGCATACAGCAGCTTGCAGCTTCATCTCTATCATGGGACATATTTGAAATTGTTGTGATCATAAAGCAAAAGCATTTATACTTGCCCAAATATACCAAACAATACAATTTCATGGGCTGATTTACACACAATGACTTGGATGCAAACTTCCCCTGAATGAACTCAGCTCACTGGATACTTGTGCTGGCAAAAGGGAGGAGACAATTTTCACCAGTTTTGCTTTCCCACTGCACCCTCTAAAATCTGCGCTGGATTGTTGGGGTACTCTCCAGAACAGCATGAAAGATGGTGCTGAAGGCTTTAAACGGAAATCAGCAAAAGTCACCTTCCCTCCCTCTTCTGCCAATGGGCACCTCCACTGGATCGGAATCCCTTACGTGAATGGAAGGCATAGTTCTGTGAATGGAAGAATATATATTTATATTCTTTAAGCAGTAAAGTCAATTTACGTTTGAGAAGAAAGTAAATAGTGCATTTATTTCAATTTCGCCCCCTACCACAAAACATATTTTTTTTACCATGACTGCAACATTTACAGAAATTTTTGCATCTCTGTTCTTGAGAGATTCAGATAGGAGAAACATTAACATCTACTATAGCACTAACCTCCTCGTTGTTGCTTTTAAAAACCAAATCTGAGAGATGCACTCTACTTCTGTATTTCCAAAAGTGAACTCAGCAAAAGTAGTTAAAGTAACAACTGTTAGCTCAGTTTTATTCTTAGAAACTTTTCACTGCATAATCTGCAGGGTTTTTTAAAAAAAAAATCCCAGGACATTAAAAATTTAAAAATGATCTCTGATATAACAGGGCAAGGCAGATAAGCGGCTATGCAATTATGTGCAGGAACTGCTTTGTCTACTAAAATTAGTGATCCAAAATTATCTAGAGACTCTTCTGACATTAACAGACGAAGAGCCATTTTTAAATAGAAATTAATTTTAGCAGATGTGTGTGGTTAGTTGTTCTATTTATGCCCTTAGATATACCATGAACTGCACAGATACCTTTTAGAAACACACAGTTTTTTATGATATGTAACAGCCCAATCCTGGATATGCTTACTCAGATGTAGGTCCTATTGTGTTAAATGGGGCCTACTCCCAAGTAAGTACACAGCCTCTGGATTGAGGCCAGAATCTAAGAGCAAATGAGAATTCTGTTGTTCTGCTCATACTATACTGTAGGCAAGCCACACTTTAACAGAGGCAATAGCAGATAACAAAAGCATAACCCAGCCAGTCTAAAGCCATTTCATGTACGAAAATTGAACAGTGTTTTATTAAAACAGTCAAAATGTACAAGTATTATCCAGTTTGTAGATAACATCTTATAAAGCCAGTAAAGTATGAAAGTCAGTGTAATTTAAAAACCTGATACTGACAGTTTTTGAAGTTGGTATGTGATCATTCTGCTTTTAAAATTATCATTTTTCAAAGGGGTCCAAGATACTAACAAAGGAACAGTGCAACAAGAAAATGTAACTTAGTTCTACGTTACAGCAAGTGAACCTACCGGTAATTCTCTTTAGGTCAATAGGAAATGACCTAATAACTTGAGTACGATTAGGATGTAGGTTAGGATTGCATCCCATTTCTATGTCAGGCAAAGTTAGAACGTTGCTGCTTTATGTACTAAAATAAAATTAACCCCAAAGCTCCCCACCAAGAACTGACTTCTAAACACAGTACAGTTTCTCTTTCTTGGTTACCCTTTAAAAACAAACACTGTAATACAATATTTTGAGGTCATCAAAAATAACTTCAGTATAAAATTTCACCTTGGCCTTTTATCAAATCTTATATCAGGAATAAAATTGCTTAGCTTTTATCAAAACTGGTAGGGTTTTTAAAAAGAACAAAAAACCTAACACAAAATTATGGCCTTTTTATCCATGTCAGAATTGTTTGTAGAAATGCTCGAAGCAGCCAAGAAATTTGGAACCATGTGTTATTACCCACCCACCCCACCCACGCACAAAATGTCCCCTCTCACATACATAAATAAATGCCCTCTTAGAACCTAAGGGTGGGGGAGATATCAAGGTGTCTCCTTCAAGTGCATATGCTAAAAAAAAAAAAAAAGCGTAGAGATTATTAATTTGTTTGTGTAAATAGGAAGATAAAACTACATCCCAAAATTCTTCAGGTCACACAGAATGGTGCCTTGGGTATTCTGTATGCTTTGGCAGCAGAGAAAGCGAGCTCGGAAGCAGACTCTGAGCTCCTTGTTGAAAATGAAGCACAGGATGGGGTTGACGCTTGCCTGGGCAAAGGTCATCCAGACAGAGGTGGTCAGGTAGACCTGGGGGATAGTGCTGGCCTTGATGAAGACACGCAAGTAACAGGCCACAATGTAGGGGGACCAGAGAAGCAAGAAGAGCAGGGTGATCATGTAGAACATCTTGCAGATCCGCTTCTCTGTCTTGAACTCCTCCAGGACCAGCAGCCTCTTGATCTGGCTGTGGGTCGCGTTCTGTCTGATGCCCACCAAGGTAGGAGGGGTGGGCCCTCGGCCAAAACCAGCAGTCCAGTTAGCCGCAGCCTGGCCAGTGGCCCCAGGCCCATGGAAGGTCCAGTTCTGGCTAATGGCTGGCACCAACTGCGCCGGCTTCATCTTGCGGTGGCTGTGAATGAAGAAGAGGAGCTTGACGTAAACCAAATGGGTGGCCGCGATGACGGTGGCCAGCATGAGCATGAAGCCCAGCGTGTCATTGGCCTTGACGTAACGGTGCTCGAAGGTGCACTGCTCCTCCTCCCGGATGAACTTGTAGGTGCCCACGTCAAAGACGGGCGGGAAGGCCATGGCCATGGAGAGGGTCCACACCATGCACACCACGGCCAGGCAGGTCCAGCCCGTCATGCGCTTGGCGTAGAAGCGGTGATGGGCAATGGCCATGTAGCGCGTCACGCCCACGCAGAAGAGCAGGAAGGCGGCGTGGAAGCAGAAGAGCACAGCCAGGAAGGCCAGCACCTTGCAGCTGAGCGGGCTGTGCGGCCAGGCACCGGCCCCGCTGTGCACCGAGAGCATGACGAAGGGAAAGCAGGCCAGGGAGCGCAGGCCATCGGCCAGGCACAGGTCCAGCAGCAGGTAGTAGGGGGCCCGGTGCAGGTGACGGTCCTTGAGGATGAGCCAGGCGAAGAGCACATTGCCAGCCAGGCTGAGGCAGAGGATCAAGCCCAACGTGGTGAGCTTGAGGCCAGAGGCGCTGAGCAGGCCGCCGGGGGCTGGCAGGTGGGGGCTGCTGCTGCTGCTGCTGCTACTTGCCAGCTCGCTGGCGTTCGCCATCTAGCGAGGCTGAGGATGGTTGCCCACCTGCTCCCCGACACTCGTGCACGAACACCGCCGAGAGAGAGAGGAGGAGGAGGAGGAGGAGGAGGAGGAGACCGGGCTTCTCCCTCAGCAGCTACCACCGTCTCCTCGCCCTGCCTGCTGTGACCGCCACACGGTGCTCTCGCCTAGAAGGCAGGCAGGCAGGCGCCGTCGCTGGAGCCCACTCCGCCGGCATCCACGCCACCCGGCAGAGCCCGCTCGCTTCTCGGCGCGCTGGAGGGCGAGCTCCGCCGCCCCGCCCGCTCGCCCGCGCTCTCTCCCTCCCCTCCCCTCCCCTCCCGGGTCTCGCCTCGCGCCCGACCGGCGGCGCCGTCGTCTTCCTCCCGCAGAGCCGCGGCGAGCTCAGGCTGTGCGTGCGCCCGGCGCCCCCATTCCGGCATGCTGCGCTCAGCCGAGCCGAGCCACCTCCGCCTCGCCGCCGGCGGGCTTTCCCTCCCGGTCGCGCCAGGCTCTTGGGCAGGCTCGTCAGGGCGCGGCCATCATCAA
Source organism: Shinisaurus crocodilurus (assembly GCA_021292165.1). NCBI lineage: Eukaryota > Metazoa > Chordata > Lepidosauria > Squamata > Shinisauridae > Shinisaurus > Shinisaurus crocodilurus. The sequence goes on along the minus strand of JAHFWL010001296.1, from coordinate 6,416 downwards.
ACTTTAAAAGGCTCCCAGGGGGGATGCAAGAAGAGAGCCGCGGAGGGCGCGGGCAGCCGGGGAGGGGCTGCCGAGCATCTCGCTTCGCCGGCCAGGGGCGCGCTGCTGCCGCCGCCGCCGCCGCCGCCGCCCCTTCAACATCGCCGATGCCTTTCCTCGCCCGCCGCCCCCTTCCTATTGTCTGCTACCTTCTGCTCGCTCTCTACCGTCTCCTACAGCAGGATTTTCGCAGGGAATGCCGGGCTTCCCTCCTCCACTTCCTCCTCCTCCTCCTCCCCCCCATCGCCGTAGGTCTTTCCAGCGGCACCTGGGGAAGGGCGAGGGCGCCGCGATGGCTCCTGGAGGGACCAACGGTGCAGGATTCCGTGGAAGAAATACCTGGTGTTATTGGCTACGGCTGCACTTCCGGCGGGGATGCTTCTCCGGAGAGAAGTTTGCGGGGGGGGGGGGGAGGCTGAGCCTGCGCAAAAGAAGGGGGGATGGTGGGAAAGAGACGATCTTCAGGCAACGGCAGCTGCTGCTTCTCTTTCTCTCTGTGGATTTCTCTCTGTTAAGGGCGAACAAGCGTGTTCACATGGGCATTCGAGCCTCAGCATCAGAGCCTGTTTGCAAAAATAAATGAATAAAATCGTAGTAGCGGGAGGGAGGGCAACGATGGACACTCCTCAATCTAGGAGTTCAACTCGCTCCATCCACCCGTGGGCCTCCGGGTAGATCAGACCACAGAGCACAGCAAGTAGTACAGCTCTGCACTCGCTGAGCAAATTGCTCCAAAGGACTCGGGCGGCCGGGCCGCCGGCTCCAGGCTTTTGAGGGCCCTCGGGCAAGGCACCTGCAATGGCCCCCCTCCCTCAGTGAGTCTACCTTCTCGCCACGCTGTCACCAGCGGCTGTTGCTCCTCTGCCTCTTTCTCACTTGGCTTGCTTGACAGGCAGGGAGCCAGTGGGCAAGTAGACGCTGGCACCTGCTGCCGCTCCTTCTGACCATCTCCACTGCCTGGGCCAGAGTGAGAGGCAGCAGGAGAGCAAGCAGGTTGCAGTGGTGAAGAGGAGGGACTCCAGGGGGCCCTGGACACAGCCAAGCCACACCAAGGCAATACATACATGCATAAAATAAAAATCTAGCCATTTACTAGCCATTACACATCAGGGCTCCGCCACTGGAACATAGGAAGTTCTTACTGCATGTGCACTGCTTTCCTCAGAGCCTTGGAAGATGCTGTTGAGTGAACCAGTGCCATGTGGAGGTTCATGGGTCCTAATTCCCCAGGTCACTGCACACGTACCTCAACATCTTCCCTGCAGGAATCTTTCTTTGATGGTTGACAGATACACTAATGCAGGGGTGGGCAACTTGTGGCTCTCCAGACGTTTTGGCATACATTTCTCATGATCCCTCACCATTGGCTATGCTGGCTAGGGCTGATGGAACTTGTAGGCCAAGGCATCTGGAGGACCACAAATTGCCCACCTCTGCTCTAATGGGGTCTGAGCTCCTTCGCTTCCCTTCTTTTGCCTGCTGAAGTGCTGTAGAAGGATGGGGAAAGTATCACCTTCAGAGGCAAGTCCTCAGGGATTCCACTGCTCCAAAGGTGGCATCTGGGTCATGGGTTTGCATTAGTGTTTGTGTTTTGAACAAAGGCAAGATGTTAGTGATGGATCATCTTAAAATTGAGCCTGGGACCTTCAGCATACAAAACATGTGGTTTACCACTGCCATATATTGCTTGAGTAGTGAGTGTCATTGTATGCCAATGTGAAGGAAATGCCATAGCTCAGTGGTAAACCATGTGCTTTCTTTGTCAAAGGTCCCAGGTTCAATCCCCCATCATCTCCAGGTAGGACTAGGAAAAACTCCTGCCTGAAACCCTGGAGAGGTGTTCCTAGTCAGTAAACTGAACTAGATGGACCAATGGTCTGATTCCTGGTATACCCAGAGCCTTCAGGACAGAGAGCACCATTCACTGAATGTCAGACAAACCAACCTCACAGGGTTGTTGTGAGGATAAAATGGAGAGCAGAGGATCATATAAGCTGCCTTGGGTTCCTTGGAGGCAAAGAGACAGGATATAATGCAATAAAATACATAAACTGCTATTTGCTCCAAGGGCCATCCATTCTCTGTTCAATAGAAGATTCCCACTGAACCTTACCTCTGACTGAAGTTACCATACTCTGAGAAAAAGCAAGTTCAGGTTTCCCTTTATGCTCTGGGGTCAGGTCTAATTAGACAGATTGAGAAGGATATAGGACACCTTCTCTTGTTATGGGCCAAGTCAACTTCATCCACTAACTCTACTGTCTGTTTCTCTTCATCACATTGATGGACATGGCCGCTTTCATACTGTGAGATGTACTCCTACTGAGTAGGCCAGCAGTGCACGACTAAGCCTCAGTTTCTCTCCCCCACCCCAATTTCCTGGCAAAGCCCCACTCACTGACTTCCTTTCTTTCAGCCTTCCCCAACCTGGGTCCCTCCAAATGTTTGGCCTACCAACTCCCCTCATCCCTGACCATTAGCCATGCTGGCTGGAGCTGCTGGAAGTTGTCATCCAAAATATCTGGATGCTGCACTCAGGTTGGGGAAGTCAACCTAGTTCATCACAGGCACCTTTGATTCAACAGTCCTCCATATTATTCCCAGCAAAGATACTTTATTTTCATACATTTTTTAATACCGCTTTTCATTCTAAAAATAAATAAATAAATCCCAAAGCAATCCACAAAGCAAAATAATAATGAAATACAATAAAAACCAATCAATAAAAGAGTAATAAAACAATACAATATCTCATTAAAATAACCAAGGGTAGCTAGCAATGCTAGAGGTCAGGAAAACATGCAGGCAAACACATATTTTAGTTTTTGGTAGAAACAGTCCACACACTAGGAACCTGCCTGATCCCGATGGGGAGAGCATTCCACATGGTGGACACCACAATGGAGAAGGCCCTACAGTGTGCTATGACCAACATCAGCGGACTGTGGTATGGTAAGCAAGCCCTCCCCTCAAAATGTAAAGACCCAGGAAGCCTATACAGGAGAAGGCAGTCTCTCAGATAACCTGGTCCTGAGCTGTTTAAGGCCTAATAATCTATCAGTAACACCTTGAACAATTGGTAGCTAATTGTAGCCAGTGCAGTGCTTTCAGCACAGGAGTTGTATGTGCATGGCAGGAAGCTCCACTTGCTTCCACTGAGCAATCTAGCCACCGCACTTGCTTCCACTGAGCAATCTAGCCACCGCATTCTGCACTAGCTGCAGCTTCTGAACCAATCTCAAAGGCAGCCCCACATTAAAGCACATTGCGTCTTGAGGTTACCAGTGCATGGCTCACTGTGGCCAGACTATCCCTATCCAGGAATGGTCATAGCTCTTGAACCAGCCAAAGCTGATAATAGACACACTTTATCACCAGGGCCACTTGTGCCCGATATTAATATTCAATAAACAAAAAACCTGCGGTAGCCCAAACTTGAGGTTACAGGTGTATGGATCACTGTGACCAGGATATCACTGTCGAAGATAGTCCAGATATAATTCTGGATGCCACTAGAAATCCTAGGATTGCTAAAGAAAAGAAAAAAAAAAAGGATCAGAAGGAGAAAGGCCTACCTCATGTGACTTGCCCCATTGACAGAAAATGGCTACATGTAACATTTATCATGCCAAAAGTAGCCCCATGAAAGAACAGACTGAAGCTCTCTTGGAGATAGGCAGGCAAGTCAAACACACAGGGAAGCAAGAACAGCTGGCTGCCTTTCTCAGTCCTTTGTTTGTCTCTCCTTATTTACCTACCTTCCCTCCCATTTCTTGGCTAATTGTTCCTGCCCCCCTTCCTCTCAACCCTTAGGCACAATCATTTCCTATAGGAGAGAGGATAAGCAGAGATAAACCATGGGCTGTCTGTGATGCCCTCCAGCCTTTTCTACCTGTGAGGGAGCAGAGATGTCAGGATTTCCCACTTACTCTGAACTGGAGTGCTGGGTTGGAATGGGGGACACTTGGCTCAACAATACTACAAGTGAGAAGGATCTTGGAATTGTTGTACATCACAAGCTGAATATGAGCCAGCGAAGCGATGTGGCTGCAATGAAGGCAAATGCTATTTTGGGCTGCATTAATAGAAGTATAGCTTCCAAATCGCGTGAAGTTATAATTCCCCTCTACTCAGCACTGGTTAGGCCTCATCTTGAGTACTGCGTCCAGTTCTGGGCACCACACTTTAAGAAGGATGTAGACAAACTGGAGAGGGTTCAGAGGAGGGCAACAAGGATGATAAAGGGACTGGAAACAAGGCCCTATGAGGAGAGACTAAAAGAACTGGGCATGTTTAGCCTTCAGAAGAGGAGGCTGAGGGGAGATATGATAGCACTCTTCCAGTACATAAAGGGTTGTCACAAAGAGTAGGGCCAGGATCTCTTCTCGATCATCCCAGTTTGCAGGACACAGAATAATGGGCTCAAGTTACAGGAACCCAGATTCCACCTAAACATCAGGAAAAATTTCCTGACTGTTAGAGCAATAAGACAATGGAACCAACTACCTAGGGAGGTGGTGGGCTCTCCCACTCTGGAGGCATTCAAGGTGCATCTGGACAGCCATCTGTCAGGGATGCTTTGACCTGGATTCCTGCATTGAGCAGTGGGTTGGACTCAATGGCCTTGTAGGCCCCTTCCAACTCTACTTTTCTATGATTCTGATTCTATGACCATTCTTGATTTGAAGGTGCCCTCTCTTTGAAGGGCTGTCCACCTGTCCAATTCCAGTTTAAAAATAAAGGACCAGAAGAACTGTTGGCCATCAACAATTAGCACCTGGACAGCAGACCGAACAGGCAAGCACACAGGTCACCTGGTCACAGTCTTCCACACTATGTTGAGCTGTACTGTATTTCTATTTAAATTATAATAACTATTTCTAAATTGCATCTATACCATATAAATTAGAATATGCAATTTTATGCAACAGTGTTCTCTTTTTCAATGATTAATAAGTAGCCACCCTAAGGTTTTGGAAGGCATATGCAAAATAACGTATAGGGCCGATTTTTACATCTGCAGGTTATTTTTTATAGAATTCTACATTACAAGAGGAGGCATGTTGATTTTTATTGTGACAGGGGTTCACCACTAGTAGGAGTGGTGTGGGAACCCCTGCTGTGAACACTTAGCAGATACAAGGAGCTTAGCAGATACAAGGAGTTGTTTTCAGAAATAATTCAAGTAATAATTCAATATTGACCTCAGGGCAGAGCACATTGTGTGGTAAAAATTCAGTAAACTAATGAGTTAAACTAACGAAATTGCTTTTACTACAGTTTAGACTGACCATGAGACAGAGAGTGAAACTAAGAATGTTGCTGTCTTGCTTATCTCCTTGCTTGAGCTAGTGAAGAACAAGGGAGTAGAAGGCTGGGGAAGTCAGCGTGGCCTAGCTAACCTCTTGTTCCAGTAATGAGCCTAGTGCACATGTTTCTCTCTTTGTAGTTTTCCATTTCACGGCTAGAAACTTTGTTTAGCAAGATGCATGCGTGGGAATACTCAGAAGATGCTGTATAAATTGATAAGATCTCGAATCCATTTTGAGATGCGGCCTTGCAGTGCTACACTCCCGGTCTCCATATTCTATAGAATAAAGCTGTGGACCACTGCCAGACTTTTTCTCCTTCCTAATGTGCATGATTCAAACTGGGTAATTGGGATTTAGCATATTTGCTACAATTGCACACAACTAAGGACCCAGGGTCAATCCCTGCGTATCTCCAGACAGGGCTGGTGGGAGGACTCCTGTCAGAAAATCTGGCGATTGTCAGTGAAGACAATTTTGAGCTAGGCAGACCAATAGTAACTTGCTTCCTTGTTCCAAAATGGTAGTTACTAGGATACGTAAAGGCCACCTAGCCCTGTATGAACCTTCCTGGTGCTGAGGTCATTACTGGAAGCACTTGGTGGAAAGGTGACATACAAATCTTTTTAAATAAATGCATACGTTTGGGAACTGTTTTCAGAATCAGACTACACTATTACTCCAAAGGAGCTGCTGAAAGGGACTTTGGAGAAGAACTTCTTAAATATTAAATGAACAGCTAGTTCCACTTTGCTCGCCTGAAGATAAAACAATCTTAAATAGATTAAAATAATTCAATTATCATATGCAAATAAAAGGACTTAAAGCTGTGCACAGTTCCCTTCAGTAGATAATTCTACCTGTTCTCCCAGTTTGAACACTGCATTTTGGGTGCCAACAGGCCAAGGTCTCCTCCACTTTACACCACTGCAAATGAGATACAACCCCATGAAATGTGAAAACATGAATTTTGCATAACTGACTCAGACTCCAGCCTGAAGACTCATCCAGGACAATTTAAGCTATCTTGTCATATATCCTAAATAGATTTCATTGACCTGTGGCTTT